>BPTQ01000009.1:185420728-185876662 GCA_019973895.1 Chrysanthemum seticuspe
TTTCCTGCAAAACATCCATTATGACTCGATACAAGCATTTGACTCGAACAAACACACATGTATATCTTTTAATTAATTGAAATTCTCATGTTTACGTTTCTTTTGAAAACGTGTGTAATCCTCCCTACATTTATCCTTTATGTAAAATACCTTTATATGTAATTAAGATGAGGTTAAAGACAAAATAAAGCATTTTTACAAATTCAAACATGAGAATAAACAATCAATAAAAGATATACGACACACAAACAAGCAAACAATTAAGCATGGGTTGCCTCCCACGAAGCGCTTTTCTATATTTATGACTCTTGTAGCTAGACTCGAAGTCGTGCCCCTACGTGGTCTCGTTTTTCATTCTCAATGAAAATTCTATCATATTGACAAAATTTTCATCGACTCTATACCTAGGCCCTAAGGTCAAGAAATCCTTATAATAAAGTCTCCTTTTCTCCCACATGAAGTTCAAACCTTTTTCTACATCGTCTTCGCTTTTTTCCTCAAAAGCTCTAATGTTGTCTCATTCAAAAAGGGATAAAGGGCCATATCCATTCGTCTTCCAAGGCATCCTATAAGTGATCTGATCGTCCCCTTCCTTAAACCTAACCGTTCCTTCATACTTGTTATGGCTCATTTTAGAAGTTTCAACAAACGGTTTTCCTAGCACTACTTGGGATAAGCTATAGTCAATGACACATCCGATGTCTTCTAGGACCACAAAATAAACTAAGTAGGTGAAATTCCCTATAAAGACGTGTACATCTTTGACTCTTCTTACAAAGTTGCAAACCCCACCGGATACTTAGGGTCTCTCTTAATCTTAAGTCGCTCATTCATAATGTCATTGTAAACAGCTGATAACATCACATTAATGGGAGATTCCGTATCTACGTAAGCATGCTCGACATTCCTATATCCAATCATACAATGGATTTTGATGTTCCAAGGATTTCCTCTCCCAATCTTTGGACATATCCTAATGATGGGTGATCGAGGATTATCGATTATGTATTGATGGTAGGCAACCTCTTCCTTAGTGGGGTAAAGATTGAAATAAGCACTATCATCCTCATTTAGATTTTTATCCACTAAGCCATTATCCGAATTACTGTTGATCATAGAGCCAACAACAGAGGCGCTAACCACTTTCTCAACAGCATCTCTAATTAAAATGTCAAATACCTTTTGCAAATCTTGAAGGTCGTTGTTTCTACTCACATAACGGCTTCGACGGTTGTGTTGGTCATTGGGTTGCGTTTTGAGTGAAAGTGATTTATTTGGTGGTGGGTTGTTAAGTGGTGGTTGATTATCACCTTCCTTGATAAAAAGTGATGGGATTACTAACAAAGGTCATGAAGAAGGGGGATAGACTACAAGGAAGCCAAAAAATGAGAAAAAATCTTACTTGATAGGAATCAAGCAAGGGAAGCTAAACGAGGTGGAAATCTAACTAGCTATTCTATTCCCCGGCAGCGGCGCCAAAAAACTTGATACACGTACAACGCGCGTTCGGGGTCAAAGGAACTTCCTTTTCGTCGAGCAAGTTTTTCAACACCCTAGGCAGTGAACCTAATCGTTGTAGTGTAGTATTAGGGTAAGCCTCGGGAATTGATATCGTTCTCTAGGGGAATAGGAATGCTAGTGAGAAATTACTATGCTAAGGTTGGGGTTGAGGAAGATTATTTTTTATCTTTTTTATATTTTTTAGAAAATTGAAAGGTACGAACTCGGGGTATTGGATTTGGGGGGTGGTATTTCTACCGATTACTCTACTTATCTAATTATCTAATTAACTAAGCTAAGGTGAGTGTAGTCTATGTCTATTGTTGTGTGCTCGTATGATGATTAAAAAATTGTTTACCTAGATGCTACTACTCCCTAGTTATCTCCTATTGATGGTTGAATTGTCACATCCTAATTCTTAACGCGTTGTGTCTTCTAAGGTCGTAGGGTATGCGTTTTTCCCTAAATCTTTGAGACTACCTTAAGGTTATTGCCTACGAAATCTCTTGGATTCATAAACTAACTTTAAGGTTATCTTTGGATATTTAGCCTACAATAACTCTAGGTGATTATAAACTAATGTTCACAAAGATTACTCAAGCATTAAAAACACAACGAATGACCTATCGCAATACTAGGTCAATCACAATTAAGATAAGAGACAACCAATCAATATTACATACCTAGGTTTTATAGATCTAATCAAACACACAAGTAAATTAGCCGGACATGGAAAACATGCAATCATACACACAAACAATTGAAGACATAATTGAATTAACGAAGTAAATCACTTATCTTGTTGTAAAATAGGGTATGGAACCCTAAGATACTGCCCAAGACCGCCAAAGTTCGGTTTAGGTTTTACTCCACAAAACTACCTCTCTAAAACTCTGAAAATTTGAATTCTATATATAGAGTTACAACATGCGACGGCATCACTCTTTATTTGTGACGCCGTCGGATTGCCGCCATTAGGTTTTTGTCTTGGCCACGTCAACTTTGTGACGGCGTCACCTTATGGATGTGACGCCGTCGGCTTCATCTTCTGACGCCGCCGGGATCCAAATCTAGGCCGTCTGAGTTGTGACGCCCTACTCTTTAAAACCTGATGTCGTCAAGTGCAAAATAGCAATTTCACTACTGAGTCGTCACAAAGCGTGTTGCGACGGCGTCGCCATTTGGCTATGACGCCGTCACCTTCAATTCCAGCAGCTTTAGTGTCTTGATCTTGACTTTGGCCATTTTCTTGATATATTCACGCCTTTTCGTCTGAATAAGTGTCATTCCAGCAATTTGCCTTCAAGAGACCTTAAAAGTGAAAAGGAACGAAATTAAGCAGTAACGGATATAAAAGTGGTCGATTAAGGGCTTAAATGACCCCTCAAAAGTGTACCTTTTAAATCCTTATCAAGTACCATCCAAGTCCACCTCATCCAAAACACTAACTTGGGGAAACTCTAGCTCTTCATCCCTTGAGAAAACTCCATCCATAACTTCACCCACACCAATTAATATTAGTGCATTCCAAAAACCGCCTTCAACCAAATTGACACCCTTGTTGTCTTACTCATACACATCTCCACCTCCTAATCCATTTCTCAACAACATGGATAATATCCCACCAAGACCATCTCATACTCCACCAAAACGTTCCCCATCACTCATTCTAAGTAGAAATCATTTACCGGTGTTCAACAACACCCAATACTACCCATTGGGACTTTCTGAGTGGTTGAATCCACCAAATCTTGAACAACCACATCCACCTTCACCAAGAAGTCCATTTGACCTCTCATCTTATGAATGTCAAAGACACTTTCATCACCACCACAATCTTGAACAACTTTACATGCTTAGGGAAAGGGTAAAGTTGATGTTTTCATACATCCAACACCACTTCCAAGCTTCATCCACACCACCAACTGTAACCATAGGTAAATTTCACCTTGTATTAAATTAATATAATATTCTAATGTCAATTTTTTTTTTAGATTAAATGTTATCAGTTTACCTGATCACAAGAACTAACTAATCTGACGTAACACAATAAACGTGCTCACACGCATACCGACACCAACATGCCTTATGTTTATTTCAAATAAACATTCTTATATGTCAAGTATAAAACTTTTCAACTTTTATTTACCATTTTACGTTATTTTGTTAACGTACGATTATTTAACATTCAAACAAAACGTTTGCCATTTATAAGAGTTTTCACGAAACTTTTCAGGTTATTAAATTTACTATGAACTTCTATTTAATATCACTATAAACTTGTTTTCGTTTAAATAATGTTTAAACACTCCGATAAACCCACGATTCATTTTAAATATTAAAATAAAGTATGATGATAAGTTTTAACATTTTTATGAGCATTATATTTTTATGTTACCTGATTTTGATTTTCGTAACTTAAAGGTTTAACATTTGTAATTACCGGGATCAAACTATACCCACTACACCCAAGACTTAGCTACTAAGGCTAGCAAAATATCTTTGAACTTTATTTTATACCAAACCGACTCCATTCACTTGTATATATCTGCTCTCTTTTTTTCAATTGTATCAAAAGAAGAAAAAGAGATGAACTCATCTCTTCCCCTCCTATATCACCAATCCACACCGCCACTCTCCCACCACCACTCCACACACACCCGACCTCCATCACCACGCCACCATCATCACCAAGACAAGGAGATCAATATCTTGTGTTTTCAGTTGAAGTTGTAGATCGAGGGATTTAACCTCGTTTGGTATCAATTCGCTGCAACCCCTCCTATCCTCGTTGGTATGATTACCACCATCAAACAACCTTTTGTTTGATACTTATATTTTCATTTGAATACAAATAGAGTTACAAGTTTTCGTGGAAATTAAAACCTGATTAACACATTTTTGATATTAATATCGTGTGGTAAAGATTAACAGAAGGTGCTTATTTAATTGAATTGGGTCTCGGGTCAGATGTGAACCCGTGTAAAGTTTCAGGTCAGTCGACCCATTTGGGTCACGAGTTGGCCATGAGCTTAGTCTTGATTAGATTGCTATTAACTGTTTATTTGAGTTTGTGGTTTAATTGTTTTAGTTCATGGGTCTCGGTTGGAAAGCATGACCTAAAGGGGTGTTTGGTTTTTGCTTTTGATTCGGCCAACACCCACTTAGGGTGTCTTGGTTTGGTCTAGCGACAAGAACACCAAGGGTGTTTGTCTGATCCTGGTTCTCGGCTAAAAACCACCCCAAAGGGTGTGTTTGTTTGTCACTCGACTGGAAATAAAAACCACCAGGTGTGTTTGTTTGTTACTCTCGGTGACAAAAAGACAGCCACAAGGTCTCGGGTTCGAGCCTTGTGGTGGCTGGTTCATTTCTTTCCTTATTATTTTTTTAAGCTTATTATGCTTACATGGATTTATGGCTCATGGGTCTCGACTGGAAACCGCAAATCACCCAAGAGGGTGCCGTTGGGTTTGTTTGTTGTTGGACCAAAAGAGACGCACCCAAGAGGGTGTTTGGTGGTCTCAGTTATAAAATAAAACGACCCAAGGTGATGTTTTTTTGTGCTCGGTGAACCAACAACGGCCCACAGGGGTGTTTTGTTGTCTCGGGTACAAGAGAAAAATCAACCAAAGAGGTGTGTTTTTCGTCTGCTGTCGCAACCCACCCAAAGGGGTGTTTGTTTTTCTTGCCTCGGATTACCACTGATAGCACCCAAAGGGTGCGTTAGGCTGTTTGTTTGCTCGGTCCACCACAGCCTCACCGAAGGGGTGTTTGAATTATTTTAATTTTTCTTCTTGTTCTCTTTTGCTTATTTGAATAAGCTTAAAGCTTACATGGGGTTAAGATTGCTTATTTAAGCTTAATGCGACTTATGGCTTTTTGATATTGGACTTGACTATAAATCACAGCCGAGGGGTTGTTTGTTTTCTGAACGGGTCAGCTACAAAAACCTCAAAGGGGTGTGTCTGGTTTGATTCTCGGTCAACAAAAGAACCCGCAAGGGTGTGGGTTGGTTTGTGTTTTGACCCAGCGCAGCCCACCCACATAGGGTGTTTGGCCTGTTGTGTGTCGCAACCTTTGAAAGGGTTGTAGGAGTTGTCTTGCTTCACAGCAACAACCCAAAGAGGGTAGTTTGTTTGTCTCAGTTCAACAACAGAACCGCAAGGGACTGTTTGGTTGTGTTAAGCTTATTTCGGCCTATATTGCTTATCTGGTTTTCGCTTATCTCAAACTGCTTACTTTGAACTGGTTATTTATAGAATGGCTTATAAATTTTATGAACTATTTCTACTTATAAAGTTACAAAGCAGATTTCACATTTATCCTCGGCCAAGTATATAAACCTCTTTAGGCCTAAAGCTTGTTAATGGGCTAGTACAACATGTAAACCTTATCGGACTATTAGACTAAATATTTCGGCCTTATAGTATTGATTCGGATTATACATATTCGAGCTAAATATATTGGACAATTGGATTATTTTTACTAGACTATCGGACTTATATTACACATTGGACTACTTATCGAACATAATTTATTTTGATTTAACTTTGGTCACCATTAGTATGTTTCGGGTAAAACTTTGGGATTGATTTTTACTAGTGGACTGATAAGGTTTTAAAATGTACCTTTTTGAGGGGTCGTTTAAGCCCTTATTTGATCACTTTTGTATCCGTTATTACTTAATATCGTTCCTTTACACTTTTTAGGTATCTTGAAGGCAAAATTCTGTAATGACATTTATTCGAACGAAAAGGCGCGAATATACGAAGAAAATGGCCAAAGTCAAGAATCGAGACACTCAGGCTGCTGGAACTGAAGGGGAGGGCGTCAGGTGTTATCTGCGACGCCGTCGCATCACTTTTGTGACGGCTCAGTAGCCAAATTGCTTATTTACAAGTGACGGTGTCAGGCTTTAAAAGAGTAGGTCGTCGCAACTCAGACGGCCTAGATTTGATCCAGACGACGTCAGAGACTGAAGGGGACGGCGTCACAAGCATAAGGTGATGCCATCGCAAGACTAACGTGGCCAAGACGAAACCCTAATGACGGCGACCCGACGGCGTCACAAATCAAAGGGTGACGCCGTCGCATGTGTAATCTTATATATAGAATCCGAATTTTTTAGTTTTCAGTATGTAGTCTTTTGGAGTAAAAACCTAAACCGAACCAAGGCTGTCTTGTACAGTATTTTAGGGTTCCAAACCCTATCTTACATCAAGATAAGTGTTTTACTTCAATAATTTAATTATGTCTTCAATTACTTGTGTGTATGCTTGCATGTTCCCAATGTCCGGCTAATTTACTTGTGTGTTTGCTTAGGGAATATGAAACTTAATTATTGAATATTGATTGGTTGTTTCGTATCTTAATTGTTAATGATCTAGTAATGCGATAGGTCATCCGTTGTATAGTTAATGCTTGATTAATCTTTGTGAACATTAGTTTATAACACCTAGAGTTGTTGTAGGCTAAACCATCCGAAGAGTACCTTAGAGTTAAAGTTTATAAATCCTAGAGACTTTGTAGGCGATAACCTTTGGTAGTTTCAAAGAGTTAGGGATAAACGCATACCCTACGACCTTAGACACACAACACGATTAAGAACAAGGACATGACAATTCAACCATCAATAGGAGATAATTAAGGAGTAATAAAACCTAAGTAAACACATCTTTAAACTATCATACGAGCACACAATAATTAGACATAGACTACCCTCACCTTAGTTAATTAGATAATTAGATTAGTAGAGTAATCGGTAGAAATACCAACCCCCAAATCCAAACCCCGAGATTCGTACCTTTCCATTTCCTAAAAACATAAAAAGATAAAAAATAATCTTCCTCAACCCCAACCTTAGCGTAGTAACTTCTCACTAGCATTCCTATTCCCCTAGAGAACGATATCAATTCCCGTGGCTTACCCTAATACTACACTACAACGATTAGGTTCACTGCCTAGGTTGTTGAAAAACTTGCTCGATGAAAAGGAAGTTCCTTTGACCCCGAATGACGCGTGTAGCGTTATCAAGTTCTTGGCGCCGCTGCCGGGGAATAGAATAGCTAGTTAGGAGTCCACCTCGTTTAGGTTTCCTTGCTTGATTCATATCAAGTAAATTTTTTTTCTCATTTTTAGCTTCCTCGTAGTCTATCCTCCTTCTTCGTGACCTTTGTTCGTAACCCCATCACTTTTCATTATGGAAGGTGATAACCAACCACCATTCATCAACCTACCACCAAATGACCCGCCAAGAGCCCGTACTCTTGGTGAATACTCGAGACCAAGCCACCTAGGCTATAGGAACACCATTGAGCTTCCCGACCAAGCCCAAACTACGACCCTGCGATCCGACACCATCCGGTTGGTGCAAAACGGATGTGCATTCCATGGACTTCGTTTTGAAGATCCTAATCAGCATCTTAAGGATTTCCTTAAAATTGTCAATTCCATCAACCTTGATGCTACTACTCGGGAGACCATGCGTCTGCGTCTCTTCCAATTCTCTCTACGGGACCAAGCTAGTAATTGGCTTAAGCGACTTCCCGCCGGCTCCATCTCAAGTTGGGATGATCTCACCGGGGAGAACCACTAAGCTTAGGAATGATATCTTGATGTTCCAACAACGTCAAGGTGAATCTCTCTACGAAGCATGGACTCGATTCAAGGACTTACTTCATAAAGTCCCTCATCATGGCATTGATCTTTGGCTCCAAGTCCAACTCTTCTATGATCATGTCAACTTCCCCACCAAGCGATCCATTGACCAAGCGGCCGGTGTAAAACTTAGTGATCTCACCGCGGAAGAATCATGGGGTATAATAGAGGACCTTGCTCTCTATGAAAAAGAAAGGTGGAATGACCCCCGTGAGTTGCCCAAAACCGTTAAGGCAATCTCCTTGCCTCCCATTGACTCACATCCTTCCGACCGTAGGATGCTCGAACTTGAAGATCAAGTTGAATTCCTAATGAGCTCCTACGAAAATCCTAAGTCTTCATGCCATGTGAACAAAGTGTCTTCCTCGTGTGAGCCGTGTAGTGATCCTCATAACACGCGCACTTGCACCCGATTCCCCGAACAAGCTTTCGTTGACTACGCATCCTCGCGTATTAATGGAACGGGAGGAAGATTCCCTACAACACCCGGACCTAGGACTTTTAATGACGCCCGAGAAGCATGGAAGGGAAAGCCCGACTTTTATTGGGGACAAACCAAAGAATTCACTTCCAATGATTTCTCATGGCCCCCATCTCATGGCCCTAACCAACAAAACATTGAAGGGATGTTGCAACACCTAGTCGCATCCCAAGAAGCTCAAATAGCTAAGCTCTCGGACCGTTTTAACCAACAACAAGCCGAGATGGATAGGAAGATAGATAACCTCTTGAAA
This sequence comes from Chrysanthemum seticuspe, assembly GCA_019973895.1. NCBI lineage: Eukaryota > Viridiplantae > Streptophyta > Magnoliopsida > Asterales > Asteraceae > Chrysanthemum > Chrysanthemum seticuspe. The sequence goes on from BPTQ01000009.1 coordinate 185,429,620, forward strand.
GCCATGACCAATAGTGATAGGAAGGTTAATGCTATCTCAACTCCCGAGCCTTCCGATGTAGAGATTAAGGACCCAAGTAAGTTAGCTAAGCACGTTCAATTCGTCAATACTATCGCTTTAGTGGAACTTAATAGAACAAATCACGAAGTGAACCATGAGACGATACTTGAGGTTAGTGAAACACCGATGAATGAAACAACCGAGGAAGTAGATGAAGTAGATAATGACTATTTCAATAAATTTCCTACGGAAGAAGAACTATCTCGCCACCCTCACTTAGTGCGTGACCTCCGTTACATGTATGTTAGGAAGAGCCCTAGGATCAAGTTTGGGAACCCTTGGAATCTTAACATACCATGTTCCATAGGACACCTTTTCGTGGCAAAGGCCTACATTGACCGCAAGTCTCCAATAAACATCATGACTAGCACCTACTATAACTGGTAATGAAGAAGCCTATCCCAACTAGGCAAGATCCCGATAATCCTAGGGTTAGTTGCAATTTTCTTGGTAGAATTAAGGGATTGCCCGTCTATGTAGGTGGTTTTACATTTCCTACGGATTTCATAATTGTGGATGATATTAGTACGGCCATAGATCCTAGCTTGTCCCACGTTATTCTAGGAAAACCTTTCATAGAAAACACCGAGATGACTTATGATCCCTCATTAGGAATAGTGCGATTCAAGGATGAGACCGATGATGTAGCTTACCAAATGCCGTTTAAGATTGAGAAGTTTTCATCACTCTCCAATGATGAAAAGGAACTTAAACTATCGGTCTATTATAGGAATGAGGAGGATAAGGAGAAAGGAGTAGATTATGTTATGGCCAAGATTTTCATATTCTATAAGGATTGCTTGAACTTAGGACCGGAATATAGAACCGATTGGGGAGAGGACGACCTCTTAGAAAGGTGCATCATAGGGCACTTTTACAACATTAAATCCCACAATAGAGACCGTAATAAGGAAGAAGGTGACGGTAATAAAGTCACGTAGGGGCACGACTACGAGTCTAGCTACAAGACTCATAAATAAAGAAAAGCGCTTCGTGGGAGGCAACCCATGCTTAATTGTTTGCTTGTTTGTGTCATATATCTTTTATTGATTGTTTATTCTCATGTTTAAATTTGTAAAAATGCTTTATTTTGTCTTTAACCTCATCTTAATTACATATAAAGGTATTTTACATAAAGGATAAATGTAGGGAGGATTACACACGTTTTCAAAAGAAACGTAAACATGAGAATTTCAATTAATTAAAAGATATACATGTGTGTTTGTTCGAGTCAAATGCTTGTATCGAGTCATAATGGATGTTTTGCAGGAAATTTTTCCAGATTCTAAAGATGTAAATTTTCCAGAATTTTTTCCAGAAAATCGCAGACCAGTTTTTGTCAGAATAACCTGACGGCGGCAGGATCGCAACCTGACGGCATCAGGAAGGAGCAAAAACAACTGATTACTTATTCTCGTTTTCTAAGCTACTTATAATTTTTTGGAATTTTCCAGGTCTTAATTTTCCGGAAATTCTGTAAACATCCATTCCACAAGCATTATATCCTAGTTTAGTAGAGTCTTATATATATTATTACCGTCGATTTTACGCGAAGGTTTCGTTTGTTTTCTTCAAGTGTGCAGGTTTAATTTATCAAGAAGAAGATACATAAGATAAGAAGAAGCCTTTCACGCAAACGTTCTTCTTGAAGAAAGATGTAACCACCACTTTACACGGATCCTACCGAGCTAATCAGGGGAGTACTAGTTTCTTTCATCTTTTATTACCTTCCATTATCATAACTTTGATACTTTCGGGGAACATTGGGGACAATGTTCAGTTTAAGTGTAGGGAGGGAAAATAAAACGGGAACTTTGAAACTATGCTTATCCTTGAATGTTTGCTTTGTCCAATTGCATTTGTGTAATAAACCATGAGAAAATGTCGGTTAGGGTAATTTTGGCACCAAATTTAAAATTTTTCATGACATATAGGAGTGAGCCATTAGTCTTAATAAAGCGTCTCATGGATAGGAAGTTATATGACTAGCACAAAAAACCCTTTACCACTTAAATTCTACCCAAAATGTGAGGATCACCCTTAGATTAGTAGGAATTAAAGCATTCATCTTTAATGCTTAGTGTGTGAACCGGTAGTATAATAAATTCTAGAACTTGTTTTGTGATGCATCCCGAGATCGCTAGTAAGACTACACTTTTGTAGTTAGGAATAACTAAATGATAAGAGGTATTAGGATAACCCTTGTTTAATACCCGTAATATAATTACTTCTTCCACATCGGTTGAGTAATTCCCCCACACCTTTGCGTTGTACTCATCTTTAGTACATGATACCCCTAGTTAACCCCTCAGAGCCTATCTTTTTCGCGGTTCTCTTGATGTTTTGGTTTTCCAGAATATCAATGAAGAACATTCTTTACACCCCACCCCCAAATGTACACCCAAATCGCCTTAGCCTACCTTGTATGCACTCACTTTTAGTGCATAATTGTTATCATACTAAACCCTTAGTTCAATTATCTAGTTGCTTGCATAAGTTTCTAAGTCGAGTCATATCATTTGTACACAGTTTTGGGACGATTGGGACTCATGGGAAAAGTTAAAGTTTATGAAATGATGGGAAAGGAACGTTAAATTCAAATTCCCTTTATTTGCGTAATAATGTACTCCAAGTGTTTTGATCTTTTCAATACGGGTAAAATTAGTGTTAGAGTAATAAAAACTCAAGTGTAGGGACGTGCCTATAAATCCCTATCATTTTGATGTTACCGTAGAGGATGGTAGAGTAAAAGTGTAAAAGAAAAAAAAAAGAAAAAAAAATACGGGCTACCATCCTACATCTATCTTTAAATTATGTTTGTTTGTTTCAGTTATCTAGAGTCTAGAGTGTCGATTCTTGGCTTAGCAACGCCATTCTTTGCATGCTTGTAACATAAAGATTTTTGACTTGCCACCACTAAATAGCCTATCCCACCAAACCCTTTGTTTCCCTACCGTAAGCCTAACATTACAACCCTTTAAAAGACCTCTTTGATAGTCTTTCCTAGGTGCTTACGCCAAAGCGATGGAGGTTTGATCTAGTCTCAAGCCTATGGTAATCTATGTACTAGGACCGGTTAATGAGTGTTTATCTTCCATTTCCAACTTGTTATATTTCATATACACCCGAGAGATGTGAGTATCCAAACACCCCATGTGAGGTGCTAGTATGTAATTTTCGTGCTTGTTATGACTTTTGTGAGGCTTATATGTGTTGTGGATTGTTCTAAACCAATGCTTCATGACCCCTAACTTATAAATTAATTGGCTAAAAGCACATTTGCTTGAGGACAAGCAAATACCAAGTGTAGGGATATTTGATAAGGTTTTAAAATGAACCTTTTTGAGGGGTCGTTTAAGCCCTTATTTGATCACTTTTGTATCCGTTATTACTTAATATCGTTCCTTTTCACTTTTTAGATATCTTGAAGGCAAAATGCTGGAATGACCCTTATTCGGACGAAAAGGCGCGAATATACGAAGAAAATTGCCAAAGTCAAGAATCGAGACACTCAGGCTGCTAGAACTGAAGGGGACGGCGTCAGGTGTTATCTGCAACGCCGTCGCATCACTTTTGTGACGGCTCAGTAGCCAAATTGCTTATTTACAAGTGACGGTGTCAGGCTTTAAAAGAGTAGGTCGTCGCAACTCAGACGGCCTAGATTTGATCCAGACGACGTCAGAGACTGAAGGGGACGGCGTCACAAGCATAAGGTGACGCCATCGAAACCCTAATGACGGCGACCCGACGGCGTCACAAATCAAAGGGTGACGCCGTCGCATGTGTAATCTTATATATAGAATCCGAATTTTTTAGTTTTCAGTGTGTAGTCTTTTGGAGTAAAAACCTAAACCGAACCAAGGTTGTCTTGTACATTATTTTAGGGTTCCAAACCATATCTTACATAAAGATAAGTGTTTTACTTCAATAATTTAATTATGTCTTCAATTACTTGTGTGTATGCTTGCATGTTCCCCATGTCTGGCTAATTTACTTGTGTGTTTGCTTAGGGAATATGAAACTTAATTATTGAATATTGATTGGTTGTTTCTTATCTTAATTGTTAATGATCTAGTAATGCGATAGGTCATCCGTTGTGTAGTTAATGCTTGATTAATCTTTGTGAACATTAGTTTATAACACCTAGAGTTGTTGTAGGCTAAACCATCCGAAGAGTACCTTAGAGTTAAAGTTTATAAATCCTAGAGACTTTGTAGGCGATAACCTTTGTTAGTTTCAAAGAGTTAGGGATAAACGCATACCCTACGACCTTAGACACACAACGCGATTAAGAATAAAGACGTGATAATTCAACCATCAATTGGAGATAATTAAGGAGTAATAAAACCTAAGTAAACACATCTTTAAACCATCCTACGAGCACACAATAATTAGACATAGACTACCCTCACCTTAGTTAATTAGATAATTAGATTAGTAGAGTAATCGGTAGAAATACCAACCCCCAAATCCAAACCCCGAGATTCGTACCTTTCCATTTCCTAAAAACGTAAAAAGATAAAAAAATAATCTTCCTCAACCCCAACCTTAGCGTAGTAACTTCTCACTAGCATTCCTATTCCCCTAGAGAACGATATCAATTCCCGTGGCTTACCCTAATACTACACTACAATGATTAGGTTCACTGCCTAGGGTGTTGAAAAACTTGCTCGACGAAAAAGAAGTTCCTTTGACCCCGAACGACGCGTGTAGCGTTATCATGGACTATATTAATACATACGGATTGTATAATGCGGAGTGAAACTAGAAACACTTGGACTTGTATCGGATTATATACATATATTTATATATACACCTACATATTAGACTTATATCGTACATGACGGGTTTGAGCATATTGGATATATTGGATACAAAATGAACATATTATTTTGGACATATTAGACTTAACGGATTCATAATGGACTTGTTATATAGACAATCCCATAACGGATTACTATCGAAAAGTCCAATAATTATTTAATACTTCCGATCCGTTAAATGATTTATACTTGTTTAACCGGATCAATTATTATCAAAACATGCTTTGAAAACGAATCATATCAAACTTGTATTTTTATGCTTATTGTCGCTAAAACTTATATCAAGTAAACCCGGACAATACAAACAAAAGGTATAACTTTTTCTATTTAATATTTTCTTATAAAACATATGATTCTTAGCAAGCTATTTTGGATTAACCATCTACTTACCTTTTGACTTACTTGCTATTTGATCCCTATATGTTTATTTTCTTTTATACATGTTATATGTTTTATACCTTGATGAGTGTTTTCGAGTCTAGATCTTCAAACCACCACATGAACTATGAAACTAAACATTTTACAAACGTTGATACGAAACTTCCATGAAAACTAAAACGTATTATCTTATGAAACTCATACGCATCGATTACTATTCGCCTATCATATTATGAGACAAGCTCATATCCATTAGGTTATGCCGATTCCGTATCGTTGTGATATGCTTCTTTACACTGTTATGCCATACTTCTTGACACCATTGTGTTACTTACGTCACAACACGCTAAGGTGAGTTCATGGCCCCTATTTTCAATTAATTTGTACTACTTTTTGGGGAGATACATGCTTAACTATTTACATATTACCGTGAGTTCATGAATCCACTTTTATACGTTTTTCTATCTCATAGGGAGATACATGCTACAAATATGAACACAAGTATTTTTCTGTATGATAGCCTGATTGTTATTGCCTAAGACATACTTTTGCCACTAAAAGTCCCTCATATCATGAACCATTAATCACTTGCGAGTGAACGTGAATATCGTGAATAGATCTATTGGCAGTTGACGCCCCATTTGTGTTAGCCGGATAGGTAACCAAATGCACTATATTTGAGAACAAACGGGAGAATGGCAAGCTCCTGCCCGAGGGCACTGTTACAGACAGCATCCTTATGATGTCTGTACTAACATCATTTTTATGATGTCCACCTGTTAAGGTTTGCGTTCATGAGACTTAGAGCAATAGCACAGTATTATAATGATATTGTACTGCAACTACTAGACCTATGGGTGCTAACAACATGGCCCACTATTTCTGTTATGGGCGTATACTAACGTAGCCCACTGTTTATTAAACTTGAACGTTGTGTTAAACTGACTTTGCATATAAATCATATGGATTCACTCAACTTTGACCCGGTTAGGGCAAACAAACAAACTACTTTTATGTTGACCCGGTTAGGGCAAACAAACAAACTACTTTTATGTTGACCCGGGTAGGGCAAATAAACAAACTATCTTTTGTGATTGACCAGGTTATGGCAAGTAAACGAACTATGGGTGTAATACAACGTAACCCACTGTTTAATAGATCAATAATTGTATTATTGCAAATATTCACCCGGACTTGAAACTATTGAAATCAACTGACTTACTCGCATTATATTTTAGCAATGGGTTGTGAACACACAGGTTGCAAGTTTTGTATGGGCGGAATTTGCAACTGAGTGGATTTACAATGCCTTTGCTGTGTGAACATTCTTTATAGAATTTTCAACTTATTTACAACAAACTCTATGAACTCACCAACCTTTGTGTTGACACTTTTAGCATGTTTATCTCAGGTCCATAATGAACGAGGTTGGCACGGAGGAGCACAGATACTCAAGAAGGCTATAAATTTTATTATCATTCGAAACCTTATTTAATAAACTACTAAACTACTGGGACCTCATTTTGTAAAATCTGATATTCGAATTATAAATCTTTTAAAACGACTCAATTAGAGTTCGTTTTCTATTGTTATAACTGTTGTGCCATGAAGTAACACCTAGTTTGAATTCCGCTGCCTATCACAAAATTGAGGGTGTTACACCAACAAATCCACCAAAACTAAGTGTCGGCTTGTTGTTAAGCCATATTATCAACTAGGATTATTATTATTATTATTTTTCTTCTTAGTTTATTTATAATTTTTAGGAACTATTAACCTTAGATTCATATTTTACCTTTTTCTCTTATAATAGAATGAGGTTACCTAGTTGTGTGTTCTCATGTCATGCCGTGGTCTTATATATTGCTTGACATGTTTCTAGTTGTTCATGGTTGGTTATGGTTGTTTAAATATTGTGGTTGTGATGTTGTGGTTATCGCCATATTCGTTCTTGTACACTAATTTATTTTGTAGCACGACTCCATAACTCGATTCCTTGGTGCCCAAACAAGGGGGAGTACACACCGAGGGGGAGAATTTGTATGGCTAATAAGCTTCCACCATGCCTCTCTACACTTTTGATTTCGCCAAAAAAAGGGTAGAAATTAGTAAACTCACAACTAAAAACTTGCATATTCACATTTTTATTAAATATGAGTTTATATTTTGCTATCATCAAAAAGGGGAAGATTGTTAATACAAATATCGTGTAAAAACGTTATTTATATTTTACGGTCCCTCAAAATTTTGATAATGACAAATATAAATTTATACGACGTAAAAGTTTACGTAACCAATTATTAGATGCAAGTCTACATTCCGACGAAAATCACTTCAAGTATGAATAATGAGATTATAAAGTCCGTCAAATGATCAAAAAATCCAAGTAAATAAATATTTTTCAAAAACACTTAAAACATTTTCAAACACATTTAAAATAAATGTTTTACACAAATTACATTTAATTAAAATAACTAGATATTTTAATTTAAGTAATTCATTAAATAAAAACTAATTTAATTAAACCCTTAGTGGCCAAGTAATTCTAGAAGAATTAGTTTTAAATTAATTTTTGGTACAAGGAAGTGAAAAATACACTAGACAAAGGAGTGTCAACAGGTGCGCCGTGGATCCGTATGTTATAGGGACAGATCCGCGAATCCGCCTAAAGGTGTTTTTCAGGCAAAAAGCCCATTATAAATAGAGACGAAACACTTTATTTTTAACTAACAATTTCAAATAATTTTCTGTAAATTCTCTCAATCATACTCACTTTCTAGAAATCATTAAACACTCTTTGATCATTCTACTTGCCTCATAACATATTCAAAGTGATCCTTTGATTTCCACTTTGATCCCAAGTGAAGAACACAAGAAGTATTATAAGCTTCCAAATAATATAGTAGTTAGTGTGTCATCATATACATTGTTGTGTAACCTTGTATATCATTGTTGTGTCATCATTCCTCACCATAATACACCAAAGTTGTTAGTCATCATCACACACTATCTTAGAGTGATCAGTTAGTAGCTTAGGCCTTAAAATACGTTGAGTGATAAGGATGGTTTTGCCTTAGAAAAGACTCATTATCTAGCTTAGTATCGGTAAAGAAGTGAAGCGACGTTGTAAGGTTTTCTTCGTCGAGAGAGAGCTTGTTGATATAGTGCTTAAGAACCCTCGAGTTGGGTACTCGGGGGTGGAGTAGGGTGAGGAAGGAAGCTTCGTGCCGAACCACTATAAATCATCGTGTCTTTGGTTTACTCTTACCATTCTATCTTGCATTTACTATTATTTAATGTTTATATATATTTTCTTATCGTGTTGATTTCATATCAAGTATTTGAGTCTAACATTCCTTAAAAAGGCATAAAAACGGTAAAAACTACTCAAACCCCCTTCTAGTTTTCCACAAAACCCGATTTAGAGTGCTTGGTGTGCACTGAACGAATAACACGTTATTCGTCTACCACTTCAGAGCCACATCATCAGGGTACCATAACACCCCAACAACTAAAATACCCTCCCCATTAAAAAACCTAATAACACGTTATTCGTCCCAGTTGTTTCCTCTTATTTTATTTAAAACAAACACATTTTATTAAAACTAAATTAAAATTGCAATACAAAAATTAAATATGACATTCAAATAAAAAGTTAAGTTGAGTCAAATGTTTTGGTCAGATCGTGTTTTTGATTTTTTCGATACCCGACGCATATTTTGGACTCATCCCTTCAGTGTTATCATTAAGAAAGTTCAGGTCTTCTGCTTTTATCCGACCGGTAGGTATGATATTGGTTTTCTTTGGTCTCGTATTTTTCCCAGACCAAGAAGACGATGGTAATATATTGTTGTGACATTTTTGTATGAGAAATGTGTATGTGAAAGTGGGTATTTATAAGTGAAAAGTGAGTATATTTTTTTTAGCCATTACAAATTTAAACTTGCGGGACAAGTGTGGTTTTTTTTTTCTCTTTCTCTTATTAAACAAAACACATTTTATTCAACTAAGACTAAAAGTACAATACAGAAAATAAAATACGACAATTAAAAACCATTACAAGAAAATACAAACACAATCGTTTTACTTATTTCCTTTATGCATTCAACTAACTTGGGTACTGATGTTATTTTAGATTCTGCTCGCCAATCTATACAAGTTATTATGAATCTCATGATCTTTCCAAGAATCTTCTTTCAGGAAAGCCTGAATCGAAGCTAGTTTTTTAGGCGAAAGGTTTATGCATACCTTGTATGTTTTCTTCCGATCATCTTTTGCTGAATGTGCGTTGTTAAACTGCTCAGATAACTCGATAATCGCTTCTTGTCGAATGGTACCCCCTCGATTAGTATCTTAACACCATCTTTGATTTCTTCGGATTTTGGGTAGAAGTGAACAAGCCATGAGAGTGGATGAAAATAGATGTGAAATATGAAAGAGTTGATGAAAATGTATCTGAAAGTGTATTTAAATTCTGATTTGGCTGGATTGTTTGAATAATATATATGTTTTAAAATGAGAATCTATAGTGAAAGGGGAAGGTTAAATTATTTAGCTATTGCGAAAAATGTGTACAACGACTTCTTTTAAGAAAAAGAAAAAAAGATGCAAGTAATTGCACTGGCTAAAATGCGAATGACAGACAGATGGCGAGCTGCATGGTGCAGCCTGTTGAAGCAAAATCCTGCTACCCGGTCTTATTCCGGAGGTCCAAACTTCAAACTACTGATCCGAAGAGAAAGAATGAATCATTCCTGCACTATGAGCAACACGTGTTAGCCTCGCCACGGATGTTATTCTAGGACCAATCTCCGGCGTGAGAATGAGCGGAGGGTAATAAATAGGGTAATAAATGCGACAGTAAAAGTAAGTAAAACTTGAACGCATAACATTAAATGTGTTGGGGTATTTATACTACCCCAACCTTAGAACCTGGGACTAGGCATGGCACACCTACGGCCACCCTACCTAGTAGGTGTCAGGCCACGTGGTAAGGAAATCCCACGAAATATGGGTGGCGGCGCTGACACGGTTAATCGCTCTACCTGTTGGATAATAGCTTGTTCGGACAAAAGGATGTACCATCCGTACATTGGGTCCTCCGAACTATAGGACGTCCGGACACATACGCCAACATGTCCCCCCCAGTATTGTATTACCGGATGAAAACTGGTAATGCAATACTTAGGAACAGTCGTTTCGTCAAGATGGTTCATATCGCCTCTAGTCCATGAGTCTTGAGAGTTGGACCTTCAAGCTTTAGGCCGGTCTGATGGGCCTGGTTACCTATTGGGCATTGTTTGTACCCTCTCATCTTTCCAGACAAACGTGGACGGCCCATATTGGCCCACGTCACCTTTTTACTGACTGATGGGATGTTTTGACACTCTGCTAGGGTTTTTACGGTATAAATATTCACTTTTCACCTCATTTGGTTTTCACATTTCACACACACAGACTGCTTTCCTTTCTCCGGACGTCTTCTTCATTCTTCTTAAGGTTTGTCTCGTCCTCCTCCTGTAATTATTTGTACATTGTCTGTTGGTATCTTTTAGAAATGGCCGAAAATAGAACCAATGGGGAAATATTCCATCCAGAGAGAATGTATCCGTCCATCAGACGGAGGAAATAGCCGAGGAGCCAAACCAAACCGTAATCCCTAAGTTTGACATGCATATTTATACTTCTAGGTTGAAGCAATCTGAGTTAGATATCATAGTTGCTGAGTATGGCATTCCCACTTATTTATGCCCAGTATTACCTCCGGATAATATGACCATGGATCAACTGCCGGCGGATAAGATAGGGATTTATCCTCAGCAGCTGGATACTGGGGGGGTTAGAATTCCTTTTTCCTCTTTCTTGATGAATGTGATTAAACACTGTATGGTTCACATCTCTCAGCTAGTTCCGCTAGGTTTGAACCGCGTAACCCTTTTTGAGATTAGATTCTACAGTCTGAACATCCAACCTAAGGTTTCACTTTTTCGGGCGTTTTACTAGTTATGCAATCAGGGACATTGGTTTTCCTTTGAAAACCGAATGGGTAGAGGTTCTTATAAGTGTTTTAAAGAAATCCTCTCCAGTTTGAAACACTGGAAGGAAAGGTTTTTCTTGATTGACCGAAGGGCTATTCCGTATGCCATGGCATGGAGACACAAAGATTCGAAGATTACGGACAACTTCCCCGCCGGCTTTTCACAAGAGGATGCCATCAAACTTAGTCGGGTGATTATTTCATTATGCAAACCGACCGTGAGTCTTTTGTGGATATGCCATCTCTCCTCGGTTTTTAAGAATCCTGACTTCGAGCCCATTCTAAAAGATGTTCAGGGTCATGGTAATAATCTGTTTGGTTTAAGTCATTATAGGATGAATGCTTGCTTTCTTGCTGTTATTTTATGTCTCTTCTAAAAAATTTTATTGTTCTTTCAGTTGTCAATATGTCGGAATATCTTGAACTTCTGGACTGGGAGGGGACCGTAGTGAGCAAAGGCCCCGCGGTTGATCCAAACCAGGAGAAGCCGAAAAGAACCGCCAATCCTTTAGCTGTTGGGGAGCCCATTCCCCCAAAGGATGCTATAACAAAACAGGCAGAAGAGGCAGACCCTGAGGTGGTCGCCGCCCGGGAGAAGAAGGAGAGGGAGATAGCTGCTCGCCTTGCGGTGAAGAAGAGAGGTGAGGGAACCTCCGGTGTTCAAAATAATAAGAAGAAGAACCGACGCCAATTTATCGAGCACTCCGGTTCTCCCATCGAGAACGTAGAGCCGTTAAATCAAGTCCTTCCGGGAGGCGGTCAAGAGGTTAATGTGGAGATGAACATTGAGCATGAAATTCCCAACACTGCTGCCGGAGGTGGTGGCGAGGATGTGCCCAATGAAGGTATAGGGAAAATGAACGGAACTTCCAGCAGGTGCCTACTCCTCCCTTCAATGAAGGCGGCCAGTCTCCGCAGGTAAATTCTCTTCCACATGATTCTGAAGGTAAGCATACATAGCTCTCCCTAACTGACTTGCTTTTGTAGCCTTTGTTTACTCATCCTGGTATACTTTTATATCTTTTAGGTCATTCGTCTCATCACTCCCACTGTTCCACGCGTATAGAGAAGGTTAACCTGGATTCGGGTAAGTTTGATTTTTACACATTTAATTATCTTACTTATCAACTGCCTCTCTTAATTCCCTCTTTTTCTTTTGTGTAGATGAGGCTATGAACGTCTTCATTCCCAACTGGGCTCTTCGTGATGACGTTCGTATCGACTCCTTTCGTTCCTGTCGTGAGTTGATTGACAACCTTGCCACTCCAGTAGAGAGGGACGCTCTTGATGAGCTGAACAACGTTCAGCTGACCCGTCGGGCATATGAGGAGTTCGGCCTGAGCTTGGTGACTTAGGGGGAGCTTTTGAGGAGATTCCGAAGCCTCAATACGGAGTACTGGCAGTTGACCCAAACTCACAATGGTTGCCAAGGGATTTCTGGGAGGTTAACTGCTGCCGAGGAAGAGAAGGATAGGTTGACGGAAGAGTTGAAAAAGTTGGGAGCCGATCATGAGGCTAGTTTAGGCAAGGAAAAAAGCTTAGAGGATGAGGTGGACCGGTTGACCCGAGACAGGAATGAGTGGCGAGAGACTTCTTCTGCCCAAGCTGAAAAGATCAGGAAGCTAGAGAGCGAATTAAATGCCAAGAATCAATCTTTGGAGGCTTTGCAGGTGGAGAAAGGGAATCTAGCGGCAGAGGTCGCTCAGGCTGAGGTTGTGAAACAGAATGCTGTCCGCTGCCTTCTTCCTACGTCCGTCCGCCGGTTGTTTGACAGCGCTGAATACAAGAAGAGCGTGGCTAAAGTATATAGCTTAATGTATCAGGTCGGGTTCATAACTGGGGTAAGTGTGGGAAGGAAGGGGCGGAAATAGGTGAAGCTCTTAAAGGTATTGATCGGGTCAACAGGGATGCTCCAAGCCTATGAAAGGCTGAATATAATAAGCTTTTCAAGGCAGAGTATCCTTATATTCAGATGTTGGCTGACTCACATCGTCTACCCATGGGAGATTTGCTGAACATGAAGCCGCAAGCTCCTTCCCGCAGGGATCCAGCTGGTCCTTCCACTTGACCTCCTGTTGTGACCACACCACCGGCAACACTCCGGCCAATGAAACTCCAGGGGCAAATGCTTAAGCTTCAGTCTTATTGATTTATGCCTGTAAACAATTATTCGGATAATACGGTTGTAATAATTAACAATTTATCTTTTGTGGTTTGTTATTTTGGCACGTCCTTCGTGAGACAATATTCAAACGACGTGGTTCATAATATTAGCAGGCTTATTTTTGTTCATGTATAAGTGTTTCTTCTCCTTTTTTACTTTCATATTTTGCATTGATATGCCTCCTTAGGTTATTCTAAGGGAATCCGGCCACGTAGGCCATGCATCCGGGTTTCGGGCATCCATAAGGGGTTTTAGGGCATTCATTTTTGGGCATCTGGCATGCGTGCTCGAGCATCTGCGTGGTCATTCCACCAGGCATCCGAAGTGTTATTTCACTTGGGCATCCGCTTTCCGGGCATCCGAATAGAGTTTTCTCGGGCATCTATATTTGGGCATCCGGCATACATGCTCGGGTAGGTTTTATATCAACTATACTCGATGGTGGCCAGCCGTCAGAATTGTCACACATCACACAAGTCATCACGGAAAATTGCCTCCCTATTGCAGGGACTTTCACAATTAAACAAAAAAACATAATTAGTTCACACTACACAATAGTTTTAGGATTCTTATCACAATAGCGATTATAAGAAATAATTTCTGAGGTTTGTCACGTGCCAAGTCCGAGGGACTTCTTTTTCTTCCATTGTTTGTAACTTATAAGAGCCATTCTGACTTGCTCCAATTACCCGGTAAGGGCCTTCCCAATTGGGTCCTAGCTTACCTTGGTTTTCCACCCTGCTTGCCTCATTCCTTCTGTAAACAAAATCTCCAACTTTGAAGTTCATCGGCCTGACCCTCCGGTTGTAATACTGTTCCACCTCGTCTTGTACTTGGCCTATTGAATGGCAACATTTTCCCTTCTCTCTTGCAAGAAATCCAGGTTCAAACGTTGCTCTTCCTCATTCTGGTCTTCTCGGAACATCATCGTCTGGTGTGTGGGCATTCCTATTTCTGCTGGAATCACAGCTTCACTTCCGTATGTCAGACTGAACGGGGTTTCCCGTTGCTTGTTTTGAGAGTCGTACGGTGGTCCATAGGACGTTAGGCAGCTCATCAACCCATTCGCTTCTCTCCTGTCCCAGTCTTGTTTTTATCCCTTCCATCAAACTCTTGTTTGCTCGTTCCACCAATCCGTTGGCTTGTGGGTGTGCAACAGCCGTATTTATCTGCTTAATCTTCAACCACTCACACCAGCTTTTGAATGGATCATTAACAAAGTTAGTTCCGTTATCAGTGACTATGACTCCCGGAAATCCGTACCTGCATACAATGTTTTCCCATACAAACTTCTTGACATCCTTCCCCGTCGTCTTTGCCAGTGGTTTTGCCTCTATCCACTTCGTGAAATAATCTATGGCCACAATAACATATTTCACCCTTCCTGGTGCTTCCGGAAGGGGCCCTAGCACATCCATTCCCCATTGGTAAAAAGGCCATGGGCCCATGATGGAGGTTAGCAATGTTTTGGGAAGCTTTGGTACTGAAGTGTGTATTTGACAAGAGTCGCACTTCTGAATTTCCTCCCTTGCATCCTTATGCATGGCGGGCCAGTAATACCCTTGTCTCATGAGCTTAGCCACTACGGTTCTTGGTCCGGAATGCATCCCACATCATCCCTCATGTACCTCACGGATTATGTAGTTAGCCTGTAGTGGCCCCACACGTCTCAGCATTGGTCCTAAGTATGATTTCTTAAAGAGGACTCCCTCTTCCATCACGTAGTGTGGGATCTTCATTCGGAGGCTCCTGGCTTCGTTCAAGTCCTGCGGCCAAATTCCTTCCTGTAGACACTTGATAATTGGTGTCATCCAATTGTCTTCTTCCTCATCTACTATAACATTCACCACTTCCTCTTCCCCTGAAGGTTTTTCCAGGACTTCCACTAGCACTTTTTTGGTGAGATGGTCAAAAGCAACCGACACCAACTTACTCAATATATCTGCTTTTTGATTTTGAGCTCTTGGAATGTTGCAAATTTTGAAGCTCTGAAACCCAGCGATATATTCTTTTGCCCGAGCCAAGTATTTCTGCATACTTTCCTTAGTGGCTGTGAACTCCCCATTGATCTGGCTTGCCACTAATTTAGAATCTACCCGAATGTTCAGAATCTTTATTTTGAGCTTTTTTGCAATCCGGAGACCAGCCAGAAGAGCCTCGTATTCGGCCTCGTTATTAGTGCTTGGGAAGTTGAGCCGTAAGGCGTACGTCAATTCCTCCGTCGTGGGACTGATAAGGACCAATCCAGCGCCGGAAACTTTCTTGTTGGACGCTCCGTCCATGTATAATAGCCATTCCTCTTCATTACCGACTTCCATCACATCTTTGCCCTTTCTCCTCCTTTCCGAACATCCGGATTCCACTGGTATTTCCGTAAGGAAATCCGCTAACACCTGTCCTTTAACCGCATTTCTAGAAACATAGGTAATGTTATAGGCTCCTAACTCCATAGCATACTTGGCCAACTTCCCTGAGACCTCCGGCTTGTTCAATATCTGCTTGATGGGTTAATCAGTGATGACCCCGATGGGGTGAGCCTCTAAATACCTCCGTAACCGTCTGGACGTATGTAAGAGACACATATCCAATTTTTCTATCGGAGCATAGTGATAACGCTACACGCGTCGTTCGGGGTCAAGGAAACTTCCTTTTCTTCGAGCAAGTTTTATAACACCCTAGGCAGTGAACCTAATCGTTGTAGTGTAGTAATTAGGGTAAGCCACGGGTATTGATATCGTTCTCTAGGGGAATAGGAATGCTAGTAAGGAGTTACTACGCTAAGGTTAAGGTTGAGGAAGATTATTTTTTTATCTTTTTATGTTTTATGAAATGGAAAGGTATGAATCTCGGGTATTGGATTTGGGGGGTTGGTATTTCTACCGATTACTCTACTATTATCTAATTATCTAAACTAAGGTTGTGGGAGTCTATGTCTAATTAATGTGTGCTCGTATGATAGTTTAAAGATGTGTTTACTTAGGTTGTACTACTCCTTAATTATCTCCTATTGATGGTTGAGTTGTCACGTCTTAATCTTAGTTGCGTTGTGTGTCTAAAGTTGTAGGGTATGCGTTTCTCCCTAACTCTTTGAACTTACCAAAGGGTCTTGTCTACAAACCCACTAGGGATGATAAACTCCTACTCTAAGGCGCTCTTTGGATGGTTTAGCCTACAACTACTCAGGTAATTATATTCTAAGGTTCACAAAGATGAATCAAGCATTAAGTACACAACGAATGACCTATCGCATTACTAGATCATTAATCAACTAAGATAAGAAACAACCAATCAATATTCAATAATTAAGTTTCATACTTTCTAAGCAAACACACAAATAAATTAGCCGGACATGGAGAACATGCAAGCATACACACAAATAATCAAAGACATAATTCAATTAATGAAGTAAAGACTTATCTTGATGTAAGATAGGGTTTAAAACCCTAAAATACTGTACAAGACACCTTAGGTTCGGTTTTAGGTTTTTACTCCAAAAGACTCTCCACAAAGACTAAAAAATTCGGATTCTATATATAAGATTACATATGCGACGACGTCACCTTATGTTTAGTGACGCCGTCGTGTCGCCGCCATTAGGGTTTCGTCTTGGCCACGTTAACCTTGCGACGGCGTCACCTTATGTCCGTGACGCCGTCCTCTTCAGCTTCTGACGTCGTCTGGATTGCATCTAGGCCGTCTGAGTAGCGACGACCTACTCTTTCACAACTAGACGTCGTCGCTTGAAAATACGAGTTTTGGGTTATGGATCGTCACAATAATTTTGGGACGGCGTCGCTATTAGCACCTGACGCCGTCGCCTTCTAATTTCAGCAACTGTGAGTGTCTCGATTTTGACTTTGGCCATTTTCTTCATATATTCGCGCCTTTTCGTCCAAATAAGTGCCATTCCAGCATTTTGCCTTCAAGAGACCTAAAAAGTGAAAAGGAACGATATTAAGCAATAACGGATACAAAAGTGATCAAATAAGGACTTAAACGACCCCTCAAAATGGTACCTTTTAAAACCTTATCAAATATCCCTACACTTGTTATTTGCTTGTCCTCAAGCAAATGTGCTTTTAGCCAATTAATTTATAAGTTAGGGGTCATGAAGCATTAATTCAAAACGATCCACAACACATATAAGCCCCGCAAAAGTCATAACAAGCACGGAAATTACATACTAGCACCTCACATGGGGTGTTTGGATACTCACATCTCTCTCGGGTGTATATATGAAATATAACAAAATAGAAAATGGAAGATAAACACTCATTAACCGGTCCTAGTACATAGATTACCATAGGCTTGAGAATAGATCAAACCTCCATTGCTTTGGCGTAAGCACCTAGGAAAGACTATCAAAGAGGTCTTTTAAAGGGTTGTAATGTTAGGCTTACGGTAGGGAAACAAGGGTTTGGTGGGATAGGCTATTTAGTGGTGGTAAGTCAAAAATCTCTATGTTAATTGCATATGATGGCATTGCTAAGCCAAGACTCGACACTCTAAACTCTAGATAACTGAAATAAATAAACATAAATTCAAAGATAGATGTAGGATGGTAGCCCGTATGTTTTTTTTTTTTTTTTTTTTTTTTTTTTTTTTTTTTTACACTCTATTTTTTTCTTCTTTTTTTTTCTTTTTCTATTTTTTTTTCGAATTTTTTTTTTTTTTTTTTTTTTTTTTTCATACACTTTTACTCTACCATCCTCTACGGTAACATCAAAATAATAGGGATTTATAGGCACATCCCTACACTTGAGTTTTTATTACTCTAACACTAATTTGACCTGATTTGAAAAGATCAAAACACTTGGGGTACATTATTACGCAAACAAAGGGAATTTGAATTTTTAACGTTCCCTTCCCGTCATTTCATAAACTTTAACTTTTCCCATGAATTCCAATCGTCCCAAAACTGTATACAAAGGATATGACTCGACTTAGCAACTTATGCAAGCAACTAGATAATTGAACTAAGGGTTTAGGGTGATAACAAACATTTGCACTAAAAGTGAGTGCATAAGGGGTAGGCTAAGGCGATTTGGGTGTATATTTGGGGGTGGGGTGTAAACAATGCTCTTCATTGATATTCCGGAAAAACCGAAACATCACGAGAACCGCGAAAAGGATAGGCTCTGAGGGGTTAACTAGGGGTATCGTGTACTAAAGATGAGTACAACGCAAAGGGTGTGGGGGAATTACTCAACCGATGTGGAAGAAGTAATTATATTACGGGTATCAAACAAGGGTTATCCTAATACCTCTTATCATTTAGTTATTCCTAACTACACAAGTGTAGCCTCACTTGCGATCTCGGAATGCATCACAAAACAAGTTCTAGAATCTAATATACTATCGGTTCACACTCTAAGCATTAAAGATGAATGCTTTAATTCCTACTAATCTAAGGGCGATCCTCACATTTTGGTGGAATTTGGGTGGTAAAGGGTTTTTGTGCTAGTCATGCAACTTCCTATCCATGAGACGCTTTTGTTAAGACTAATGGCCCACTCTTATATGTCATAAAAA
Organism: Chrysanthemum seticuspe; assembly: GCA_019973895.1. Lineage (NCBI taxonomy): Eukaryota > Viridiplantae > Streptophyta > Magnoliopsida > Asterales > Asteraceae > Chrysanthemum > Chrysanthemum seticuspe. The sequence continues at coordinate 185,448,614 of BPTQ01000009.1, forward strand.
ATTTTAAATTTGGTGCCAAAATTACCCTAACCGACATTTTCTCATGGTTTATTACACAATCACATTTGGACAAAGCAAATAGTCAAGGATAAGCATAGTTTCAAAGTTCCCGTTTTATTTTCCCTCCCTACACTTAAACTGAACATTGTCCCCAATGTTCCCCGAAAGTATCAAAGTTATGATAAAAGAAGGTAATTAAAAACGAAAGAAACTAATACTCCCCTGATTAGCTCGGTAGGATCCGTGTAAAGTGGTGGTTAAATCCTTTTCAAGAAGAATTATTGCATGAAAAGCTCCTCCAATCTTATGTAACTTCTTCTTGACAAACTAAACCTGCACACTTGAAGAAAACAAACGAAACCTTCGCGTAAAATCGGCGGTAATAATATATATAAGACTCGATTTAAACTAGGATATAATGCTTGTGGAATGGATGTTTACAGAATTTCTAAGAAAATTAAGACCTGGAAAATTCCAAAAATTTATAAGTAGCTCAGAAAACGAGAAAAAAGTAATCTGATGTTTTTACTCCTTCCTGACGCCGTCAGGTTATCCTGACAAAAACTGGTCTGCGATTTTCTGGAAAAAATTCTGGAAAATATACATCTTTAGAATCTGGAAAAATTTCTGCAAAACATCCATTATGACTCGATACAAGCATTTGACTCGAACAAACAAACATAAATATCTTTTAGTTAATTGTTATTCTCATGTTTACGTTTCTTTTGAAAATGTGTGTAATCCTCCCTACACTTATCCCTTATGTAAAATACCTTTATATGCAATTAAGACGAGGTTAAAAACAAAATAAAGCATTTTTACAAATTCAAACATGAGGATAAACAATTAATAAAAGATATATGACACTAACAAGCAAACAATTAAGCATGGGTTGCCTCCCACGAAGCGCTTTTCTTTATTTAAGAGTCTTGTAGCTAGACTCATAGTCGTGCTCCTACGTTTCCTCACGCATCCTCAATGAGAATTCTATCATGTTGACAAAATCTTCATCGACTCTATACCTAGGCCCTAGAGTTAAGCAATCCTTATAATAATGCCTCCTTCTTTCCCACATGAAATTATAACCTTTTTCAACATCTTCTTTGCTTTTGTCCTCAAAAGCTTTGATGTTGTCTCGATCATAAATGGACATGTGGCCATACTCAGTTGTTTTCCAAGGCATCCTATAGGTGATCTCATCGGTTCCTTCCTTGAACCTAACCGTTCCATCATGCTTGTTATGGCTCATTCTAGATGTTTCAACAAACGGTTTCCCTAGCACTACTTGGGATAAGCTATAGTCAATGACGCATCCTACATCTTCTAGGACCATAAAATCAACTAGGTAGGTGAAATTTCCTATAAAGACATGCACGTCCTTGACTCTTCCCACAAAGTTGCAAACTCCTCCCGGATACTTAGGGTCTCTCCTAATATTGAGTCGCTCATTCATAATATCATTGTAGACAGCAGATGACATTACATTGATGGGGGATTCCGTATCTATGTAAGCGTGGTCGACACTCCTATATCCGATCATACAAGGGAATTTTAAGTTCCAGGGATTTCCCCTCCTAATCTTTGGGCATATCCTAATGATAGGTGATCGTGGATTATCGATTATGTATTGATGGTACGCAATCTCTTCCTTAGTGGGGTAAAGATTGAAGTAAGCACTATTTTCCACATCCACGTTGTTGTTTATCATGCCATTTTCCGAATTACTGCTAATCATAGAGCCAACTATAGCAGCGCTGACTACTTTCTCAACAGCTTCCCTAATTGTACTATCGAATATTTTCTGCAAATCCTGAAGGTCGGTGTTTCTACTCACATAGCGGCTTCGACGGTTGTGTTGGTTATTGGGTTGGGTTTTGAGTGACATTGAATTTTTTTGTGTTGGGTTATCAAGTGGTGGTTGGTTATCACCTTCCATTGATGAAAAGTGATGAGGTTACGAACAAAGGTCACGAAGAAGGGGGATAGACTAAGAGAAAGCTAAAAAATGAGAAAAAATTTACTTGATAGGAATCAAGCAAAGAACCTAAACGAGGTGGACTACTAACTAGCTATTCTATTCCCCGGCAGCGGCGCCAAAAACTTGATAACGCTACACGCATCGTTCGAGGTCAAGGAAACTTCCTTTTCTTCGAGCAAGTTTTATAACACCCTAGGCAGTGAACCTAATCGTTGTAGTGTAGTAATTAGGGTAAGCCACGGGTATTGATATCATTCTCTAGGGGAATAGGAATGCTAGTAAGGAGTTACTACGCTAAGGTTAAGGTTGAGGAAGATTATTTTTTTATCTTTTTATGTTTTATGAAATAGAAAGGTACGAATCTTGGGTATTGGATTTGGGGGGTTGGTATTTCTACCGATTACTCTACTATTATCTAATTATCTAAACTAAGGTTGTGGGAGTCTATGTCTAATTAATGTGTGCTCGTATGATAGTTTAAAGATGTGTTTACTTAGGTTGTACTACTCCTTAATTATCTCCTATTGATGGTTGAGTTGTCACGTCTTATTCTTAGTTGCGTTGTGTGTCTAAAGTTGTAGGGTATGCGTTTCTCCCTAACTCTTTGAACTTACCAAAGGGTCTTGTCTACAAACCCACTAGGGATGATAAACTCCTACTCTAAGGCGCTCTTTGGATGGTTTAGCCTACAACTACTCAGGTAATTATATTCTAAGGTTCACAAAGATGAATCAAGCATTAAGTACACAATGAATGACCTATCGCATTACTAGATCATTAATCAACTAAGATAAGAAACAACCAATCAATATTCAATAATTAAGTTTCATACTTTCTAAGCAAACACACAAATAAATTAGCCGGACATGGAGAACATGCAAGCATACACACAAATAATCAAAGACATAATTGAATTAATAAAGTAAAGACTTATCTTGATGTAAGATAGGGTTTAAAACCCTAAAATACTGTACAAGACACCTTAGGTTCGGTTTTAGGTTTTTACTCCAAAAGACTCTCCACAAAGACTGAAAAATTCGGATTCTATATATAAGATTACATATGCGACGGCGTCACCTTATGTTTAGTGACGCCGTCGTATCGCCGCCATTAGGGTTTCGTCTTGGCCACGTTAACCTTGCGACGGCATCACCTTATGTCCGTGACGCCGTCCTCTTCAGCTTCTGACGTCGTCTGGATTGCATCTAGGCCGTCTGAGTAGCGATGGCCTACTCTTTCACAACTAGACGTCGTCGCTTGAAAATACGAGTTTTGGGTTCTGGATCGTCACAACAATTTTGGGATGGCGTCGCTATTAGCACCTGACGCCGTCGCCTTCTAATTTCAGCAACTGTGAGTGTCTCGATTTTGACTTTGGCCATTTTCTTCATATATTCGCGCCTTTTCGTCCAAATAAGTGCCATTCCAGCATTTTGCCTTCAAGAGACCTAAAACGTGAAAAGGAACGATATTAAGCAATAACTGATACAAAAGTGATCAAATAAGGACTTAAACGACCCCTCAAAATGGTACCTTTTAAAACCTTATCACATAGTTCCTTTCTGCGTCATGCAGTGTCCGACTGACATAGTGTACCGGTGATTGTCTTCCTTCCGTTTCCACCACCAAAACTGCACTTACTGCCCCCTTTGATACCGCTAAGTACATGAATAACTGCTCCTTAGGCTTAGGAGTGGATAAGGAAGGCAAATCCAGTATCAACCTTTTCATCTCCTGAAAGGCCATTTCGGCTTCCACCGTCCAGCGATACTCATCCTTATTTTCCTTGGTGACGTTCTTTAATGTGTCAAAGAAAGGTAGAGATCTTTCCGCCGACCTAGACAAGAATCTATTCAGGGCTGCCAATTTCCCACTTAGACTTTGCATCTCTTTCAGTGTCTCCGGAGACTTCATCTCCATGATTGCTTTCGTCTTTCGGGGGTTTGCTCTTATGCCTTCTGATGTCACCATGTACCAAGGAACTTACCCTCTTCCACACAAAATGAACATTTTTTCGGATTCAACTTCATGTTTACTCGCCGGAGATTATCGAAGGTTACAGCTATGTCTGCTATCACATCTCGTTCGGTCTTGCTCTTTATAACCATATCATCCACATATGCTTCCAAATTCCGGCCTATCTGTGACTGGAAGGCAGTATCTACCAGCCGCTGGTATGTGGTTCCTGCGTTCTTCAGGTCGAATGACATTTTGGTATAACAGTATGTCCTTTACTCCGTGTAGAATGCAGTCTTTTCTTCGACATCCATGTCCATCTGAATCTGATGGTAGCCCTTGTAGGCGTCCAGAAAGCATTTGTATTTGTATCCCATAACGGATTCGATCTTCCAATCGATTTCCGGTAGTGGATAGTAATCCTTAGGACATGAGGAGTTCAAGTTTTTGAAATCGATGCACATCCTCCTGCTTCTATCACATTTCTTCACTAGGACTGGATTTAACAACCACGTCGGGTACCTCACCGGTCGAACTACTCCCGCTTTTACTGTAACACCCCCAATTTCATGAATGCAGCGGAATTCAAACTGGGTATTACTTGATGGCACAACAGTCATAATAATAGAAAACGATCTCTAAAAGAGTCGTTTTAAAAAGGCTTTATCATTCAAATATATCAGAGTTTACAAAATAGGTCCCAGTTGGTTCCATTGATTACAAAACACATCAATATAAAGTTTTTGATGTTTTGTGAATGATAAATTATTTATTTATATAGCCTTCTTGATCTTGCCCTTCCGTGCCAGCTTCCGAAATTATGGACCTGAAATACATGCTTAAAACTGTCAACACAAAGGTTGAGTGAAATTCATAGAGTTTGTTTGATGGTTGAACACATTATGTTGGTAGTGTGAGTTAATTAGACTCACACCAATGGTTTGAAAACAAAACAGATATTATTGCACTAAGCTCATGACACCGAAAACGTTAACATCTTGTCAATAGAAATTGATATAATAGTAACAGTTGCCCTAATAGGTAATTTTCCAATAAACCTATGGTTCTTCAAATAGAGTGCGTTTGTTTACCGGACTTGGTCAAACAAACGGGATTCGTCAATCCCGATAGATCTATCCACATTATTCGCGTTCACCCGCAAGTGACTAATGGTTCATGATAATAGGGACTTAAGTTGGCAATAGTGGTACTTAGTGCACATAATACATTCAGATAAGCATACAGTTTCAAAGCAATGTGTTCGGTTTAAAAATAAAGCATGTATCTCCCCCAAGGGTTTGTAAAACAATTAAGTAATAGAAAGTGGGGCTATGAACTCACCAAGAGTTGATGATATTAAGTACTTTAACGGATGATGGATAAGTCGGAAGACTTCTACGTGCAACCTAAAAATGAAATGTTGCGACTTAGGTTTGGAATAATGTTTAAGGAAACATAAACCATCCTATATATATTCCTATGTTAATCATGATGTAGTCAATTATCATTTGATGTTTATAGAAAGATCTTTAATATGTGAAAACGTATTTAGTTTATAAATATCGTACTACCGTTCGGGCCATCATAATTCAGAGGTCATGCAGTAAACGTTCGAGGAGCTAGGACACTTTAATTCGTAAATCCAGCAACTCGTCGATACGTTTTACTCAAATGAAACCCCTCACATGAAGCTCCCTACTATTGTAGCACTTAGTAAATACAACATATGTTTTGAGTGAAGATTGTTATAACATAGAGTTTATCATGTTTTAATAACTATCTAGTTTTTACAAGTTCTCGTCGTTTCAAACAAGCCTCGAGGCTTTAGCCATGGCCTTGCCGTGACTTTGGTCTTAACTTCCATGGTCTTGAGACTTAGCTTTGGCCTTAGCCGTAGCCGTGGTCTTGGCTAATGGCCATTAGGCCTCTTGGTTTGCTTTTAGTTGTGACAAAAGTATATTTATGAGACTATATTTACGGCAGTTTCTGTTTTTGAAAGATTTTTGGCCTATTTATGCGTTTTCAAGGTCCAAGCTTCTTTGTTATTGAAGGAAAACGTCGTTCCGGACAACTTTCGTGTTTTAACTTTTTGATGATTCGGACCAGAAGTACCATTTTAAAAAGGGCAGAACTCAAACCAGAAAGTTATGGGCAGTTTCGGCGTTTAGGTTTCGCTAACTTCTTTTGCTTATAACTTTTGACTCGTTTGTCCGTTTCGGGTGATTCAAATTGCTATGTTTACCTTTTAATCTTGTCTACCATATTATGTAAGATATAAAGTCCTTATGTTACTGTTTTTAATGGTCTCTCATGTGTAGAATATGACTAGTTTACTAGTTTGTTACTTTTATGACAATATGTGAATTAAAACAAGTGATTGAGTATATGTACATCATGAATCAACATAGTAACTATATATATAGCATGAAATAGTTAAGATTATGAATAATAAAGATGAGATGATGGTGGTGATAAGTTGCTTACAACTTTTGGCTTTCAAAATAGAAAGGAGTAACTTAGTAAGGATAGGACTTTGATTGATCGGGTATGACTTTGTATTGAGCTAGCTTTCCACACCTTGGCACCCTTGCAAACTTGAAGAGTTGGTGATGAAGTACTAAGTGACTTGAGTGGATTTAAACTCAAGAGGATCACTTAAACTTGCTAGAGATTTGATGAAGTAGCTTGATCTTTGGAACTTCCTTGCATAAACTTGGAGTTTATAGATCAAATGATGGAAGATGTGAGTGGTTTAGGGTATGAACGACCAAAATCAGTTTGTGAGGGAGTTTATGATGTATTTCACTTCCTATTTATAGGAGGGTAAGTTTGGTTAACCATATATTGGGTTAATTATTAACCATGGTTAAGTTAGGACACTTGTAATGATCAAAATGATGCATGCTTAGGATCAAGCCACATAAATGGTGACTCCCCACCCTTAGGTCGGTTTCAATCCATGAAAAAGCTTAGATGATAAGCCTTGGTCTTATCTTGAGGTTAGAGTAAGTTTTGGTTCCGTTAAATGCCAACCGTAAGTCGTTAAGCCATAAAACGTACAACCGGGTATCGTAAAAATACGAAACTTACAGGAATGATGAGACTCATCATTATACTCCATCTAAAAATATAAAATGAGTGATAAGTCTCATTGGGTGCAAAAACGCTGCTTAAAGCTGGAAATACGGGGTCAAAAACGCGTAATTCGCGTAAAACGCAGAACTGAAAAACGTAAAATTTCAAAACTTGTGGAATTGTCATAAAATGGTAGAAATACATATTTCTAATGTTTATATGGTTTACTGGACATATCGGGATGTCCGAATGACGTTTTAACCCTAAAGTAGTTCTCGGACACGGTTTCGTGAAAATGGTTCTGAATGGATTCAACGTGCGCCGTCAGGATGACTTGTCGAGTTTATTTATCTTGTCATGACAGTAAAAAAATATTTACGATATGAATAGTGAAATGAATAGTAAATGTGAATAGTAAAAGTGAATAGTAAATTCTCGAAAATGAAAAATAACCTGAAAATGCGGGTGGTTACATTTACCCACTCCTCTACTTCCTTTGTGATCACTTGGTTTTTCTCCTGTGAGAACGTCCTCTGCTTCTGCACGACCGGAGAGTCCGAGACGTTTACATTTAGGGAGTGTTGAATAAGACGTTTGGGCAATCCGGTCATATCCGCTGGCTCCCAAGCAAACACGTCTTTGTTTTTCCTCAGCAGTTCAATGAGTTGCCTTCGACATTCTCGGGAAAAGCTAGTCCCTATTGTCACACGTTGCTCCGGATATGCCGCATTAACCAATATGTCCTCCGTCAGCTCTAGCTCTTTGGGTTTTTCCTGGTTCACTACTCCCGTTTCCTTTTTCCTATGACTTCTTTCTCCGGTATCTTAGCTCTCTTCTAACCTCCTACACTCCATAACCACTGCCTTTTTGGTGGTTAGGGTGGTTATTCCACCGGGTGTTGGGAATTTCATCATAGCATGAATGGTTAAGGGTATAGCTCTTAACTCCCTTAAACCTGACCTTCCCAGTATCACGTTGTAGGGTGAGGGTGACCTTACAACCGTGAACTTCATCATGGCTGTCCTGAACAAACCGTGGTTCCCAAAACGCACTTCCAACTCTATTTTCCCCAAAGGTTGGATAACTTCTCCGGAGAATCCCACTAGCGGCGAACTTGTTTCTTGTAGCCTAGATTGGATGGTAGGACACAGGTTATTAAAGAAATGTTCATACATTACTTGGACGGAGGCCCCTTTATCCACAAAAAACCTCCGGACCAAATAACCTTCTATTTTCGCTTCCAAGATCAGCGGTTCCTCGGACAGGTCATCTGCAGGTATCCGGGGAAAAGTTATTGGAACGTTCATCCAGTCTTTGTCATAGAACCTGGCCTTCCTTTTTCGATTTTCTGCATAGTGACCGACCATGTTGATCACCTTTCCCTTCCCATTATGACCCCTCGGTCTTTCTCTTCCCCGTTGTTGCATATTTTTCACCAGGTGGTCCAACTTTCCAGATTCGAGGGCCATCTCCAACTGTTTCTTTAGATGAAAACAGTCATTAGTCAGGTGACCTTTTTCTCCGTGATATTCGCAAAACATGTCCTCGTTTTCTTTACTCGGCCTTCCTTGTAGGGGAGGTGGCGGAGGCAGGTTCAGGTGGTGCTCTGTAGCTAATATTTCCTTAGGTTGCTTCGACAGGACCGAGAGCGTAACCCGATGATTATCGGGCTTATTGGGCTCATTACGTCGGAATTCATTACGGGGACGAGCATCTGCTTTCGGGGCGACATATGGGGAATAAGCCCCCCTCTACCTAAAGTCATTTCTTTCTCAAGGTCGTCGGTCATTCCTCCTCCTATCGCCGAATCCCCCTCTGGAAGTCCGGTCTCTTGTTGCCAAAGGATTTCCCCTTCGGAATGATTCGTGTATTTCTCCTTTCGGCAACTCAGTACTCTTATACGCTTCTTCTAACCGAACATAATCATCTACCCGAGTCATCATCTCCTTAATGGTCTTCCGAACTTGGTCAGAGAACTTCTTAGCCGAATTCGGGCACCGATGGGCGTTCATGAATGCCGATATCTTCATCAGCTTCGGGACTCCCGGTATCCTACTGGCCTCATCAGTCCAGCGTTTTTAAAATCCGGCAGTGCTTCGTTTGCCCTTCTGGTGATTCTGGTGATTTCTGTGGGATCTTTTATGTTCTTCTGCCGTAGAGCAAACCTTGTAGTAAACTGCTCCCTCAGGTCATCCCAACTATCAATACTCCCTGGCTCAAGGTTGCTGAACCAATCTTGCGCAGCCCTGTCCATGGTTTGCTGGAACATTCGACACCATACTGGCATTGGCCACTCTCTCTGATTTGCCGCTCTTACAAAACGGTTAATGTGATCATTCGGGTCGGCTGACCCATCATATAACTTCAAGTTGGCAGGCATGGTGTATTTGGGGTCGGCGAACTCCACAATTCTTCTTGTGAAAGGTGACCTAGCCACCTCTTTATGGGGTTTACTTAGATCAACCTTAGGACCTAGCTCTGTCGCCTTTTTCGGCTCCTCTTCATCATCCCCGAACGACAACCGGATGGGTTTGATTGCACTGGCCCCTGTAGCGTTATACTTCTTGATGAGAGCTTCTAACGAGGCCACGTGGGCTTGTATTTGCTCCGGTATCCCGGGTGGCGGGTTACTTGTGACCTCGCTTCCGTCTACTTGTTCCGGTGTAGGAAGAGGCCCGGGTGGTGGTGTTTCCGGTAGACCCGTCATTTAGTTCTCTGGTAGAATGAATAGCGGTCCCACGGATGACGCCAATTTGTTGAAACAAAATCCTGCTACCCGGTCTTAGTCCGGAGGTCCAAACTTCAAACAACTGATCCGAAGAGAAAGAATGAATCCTTCCTGCACAATGAGCAACACGCGTTAGCCTCGCCCCGGATGTTATTCCGGGACCAAGCTCCGGCGTGAGAATGAGCGGAGGGTAATAAATAGGGTAATAAATGCGAGAGTAAAAGTAAGTGAAACTTGGATGCATAACATTAAATGTGTTGGGTTATTTATACTCTCCAACCTTGAAACCTAGGACTAGGCATGGCAGACCTACGGCCACCCTTCCTAGTAAGTGTCAGGCCACGTGGTAAGGAAATCCCACGAAATCTGGGTGGCGACGCTGACAAGGTTAATCGCTCTACCTGTTGGATAATAGCTTGTTCGGACAAAAGGATGTACCGTCAGGACGCTGGGTCCTTCAAACTATAGGACGTCCGGACACATACGCCAACACAACCCAATGCACTTTATGGCCGTTGTTGGGTCGATAGCGAACGGACAACTGGTGCACACCGAGCTCTCTTATAGATAATTAACTTTATGTTTTGATTGGTGGACATGTTAGCCGCTGTAAAAGCTATAAAATATTAGGCTGGTCGCAATCGTATAAAAAACATCGGTCGGTCACGCAAAAATACACACCCAACCGATGTTGAGGTCGGTCGAATCGACTGCAGCACAAGGTCATCACATCGGTCATCATATGTTAAAACGCAATATCGGGTGAAAACTCGACCGATAATTTTAAACACACAAATACAAAAAATATATTATCTTTTGATAAAAAAAAAAAAAAAAAAAAAAAAAATAAAAAAAAAAACCCTTAGGTCATCAACTGTGGCAACTTGGTCGTGTCTGGTCGTCGGAGAGAGAAAGCTGATGTGGCACCTGGTGACCTGGGTCATCTCCGGTAAGGGTGTCATTCGGGCTGACCCGACCCGACCCCGACCCGACCCGAGTCAATTCGGGTCGGGTCAATCGGGTTCAAAATTATATTCGGGTCAATCGGGTCAACCCGAATTGACCCGAGTTCTAAACAAGGTCGGGTTCGGGTATGTTTTTTTAGCCTTGACCCGACCCGAACCCGACTTACCCGGTTCAACAACACTTTTACAATGTAAAATACTCGGGTTGACCTCAAACCCGAATTGACCCGACCCGAGTTGACTCGAACCCGAATTGACCAGACCCGAGTTGACCCGAGTTCTAAACAAGATCGAGTTCGGGTATATTTTTTTAAGGCTTGACCCGAGTTGACCCGACCCGAGTTGACCCAAACCCGACAGAGTCAACCCGAATAACACCCCTAATTTCCGGTCACGATTGAGACTAGCCTTACTCACGCAAGAATCCAATCCAATACAGGGAAAACTTTTGTAACTCCAAGAAACTGACACTTTTCACTTTGACGCACACGTGCTCACAATCGCTTCTTAACTGCGCGTGGACTTCCCATAAATTACCTCATAGTTTAGTCTTTTTCTTTCAAATTTTTACAACCTCGTAATCTAGTGTACTTGTTGATGGAACATTATTTAAATGAAACTCGCATCAAATTCACTCCAAATCCAAATGAAATTCATCTCTTGTCTTTAGCTTGATTAAAGCCTTATATATACACTTCCATGCTTCAATGATGGACTCTATATGATAATAATTCAAACAACAATTATGGAAAGATATTTACTATAGTAGCTAAGGAAGCATTTTTTTTTCTTAAAAAACGCTGATATTCTGACCAGCATAACATGTCTAAAGGTCGGAAATTGACTACTAGCCGTAGTGAGGTTTTGCTAGGAAGTTACACAATTCAAACAAACGTACACAACGAAGAATTTAGCGAAGATGATGTTTGGAACATGGTTGATGGTAAGGTTAACCATGACCATGATAACGAGTGGAACTCACGCACCAGCAGGAGGGTCCCACGGAGTGATGGTGTTGCTGGGGGATTATCTTCGGCTTTCGAGGGTGTTTCGGGGAAAGTGGTGTCATCACCAAGAATTGTCCATCAATTTCAAAATGATGATAGTTTTGTTTCGCCACGTGGACGCCATGTGGCCACGTCAGCGCCAGTTAATGTGCCAGATTGGTCGAAGATCTACCGAGTTGACTCGGTTGAGTCGATGCATGTCTCGGATGATGTGATTGATGACCATGATTTGAATATGATACCACCTCATGAGTATCTAGCACGCAGCCGTAACTCAGCTGCCCATTCGGTTTTTGTTGGTGTAGGTCGAACACTTAAAGGAAGGGACCTTAGTCGAGTTCGTGATGCGGTATGGAGCCAGACTGGCTTTAATGGTTAGGTCGAAAAATGTTGGATATATGTAGATCAAAATATTGTGTTGATCCTCTAGCTTCTTTTTATGATTCTTGAATGAAATTTGGTTGTCTAAGTTAGTTGAGTTTATAATCTGTTTAGCACATTGGTAATGTTATTGGATTGTTTTTTCTTGGGCAGACTCGGGATTTGTTGAACTCAAACTTAGTGAGTCAACTCAGTAGCGATCGAGCCCAAAATGGATACCACTCGGGCACAATTTATCGTAATTTTTCTTGGTATTGTTTTGTGGTCTCAACAATCAGAAATCGAATGCTTTAAGGGAGGGAGGAGTGGAAGCCTAATACCCTAATACCCTGAGGGTGCCACATCACCTTTATCAAATAAAAACATTCCAACTCAAAACTACCCTAACACTACCATACGTGGACGGAGTGGAACCCTAGTACCGATTTTTTTTTTTTTTTTTTTTTTTTTTTTGTAAATAAAACCAAATTCACCTATCTGTCTTCTTCCTCTTGTGCAAAACCTACCTGCAAGTCTTCTTGTACCTGCAAAACCAAAAGACAAAAGAAAAAAAAAAAAAAAATACAAACACAACACATGGTTAACATGCGGGTTCCGAGCTCGAAATTTGAACTCGATGAAGGTACCCGAGGTACACGGGACGGTGTACCCGAGCGGGTTCACGAGCTCGCTTGGCAACCCGAGCTCCACTCCGTCTGGCCTAAGTTTTCATCTTAATGTTGAGAAAACATTTTAGTGAACAAGAAGGCACAAGTACAACTATAGCATTAGGAGATTGTTGTCTTGTATTATCTTCAAAATGTGATGTCATTTTTAATATGGGTATTTTTGGGCAAAATTAACTGTTCTACGACTATAAACGGGGCTGTAGATATAGATTGAAAGTGAGAAATTGTAAAAAATATTATTTTTATAAACTATATAAAGTAACATTTTATTTTTAAAGATTATGAAAGATTATACGAGATTGATTTCATTTTACATATGCGAGTTTTAGTAATCTTCTTGTTATTTTACACGTCAAAGTAGAATGTTAATACGATTTCACAATAATGAAGACTATAAAAAGGCCTCTAAACATTTGGCTTAATAGTTGGAAGTGAATTATTTGTGTGGCAAAAATGGCTAAAAAATGATTGAAATTTTGTGGTCGTACAATTTTAACTATTGATGTGAAAATACGTTTGTCGGTTTTTCGGATATGAATTTGTCCTTTTCCTAGTTGTGTACTAGTATGGATATAATTATAAGGGCTAATTTTTAAAATACCCTACAAGTACACTACCATTCACTTCTAGTGTCTCAAAAAAATTTATTTTCTTCAAATGACTCATGGGCGAATGTCGTCCAGAATTCTTGGACGACTATCATAAAATAATGACAAGTGTCCCTATCAATGTCCCTACCAATTACTATTTTGTAACCTAGTATGATAAGTAGTTTCTTGGGCGAATGGGCCCACTATTTCTTAAAAGACTTTTTTTTTTTTTTTTTTTTGGTGAAAAAATGTTAACTACGTTTTTAGTTCTTGTGGTTATTGTTATTATAATCTGAGAAACAAAAACACAAACATATACACAAATCGTAAATTAACACAAAAAAAAAATCTGAAAAACACAAACAAGTTCATCTTCCTCTTATGAAACACAAAATTCGATCATCTTCCACCATAGATCTGAGAAATCACACTCTCCTAAACACACCAACATATTTCGAATTTAGAAAGAAATAAAAACATGGAGATCTCAGATTTAAACTTGTTATCAAATCTTTATAGATTTACACAAGAAGCTAAATAAAAAAATTTAAAACCAACACAAAAGATCTCCGACAAGGTAGCGAAGATTCCGGTGAGTCAGCTCGGATTCCGGCAGTGGCAGCTTGCAGTGCTGCGGCAGCAAAGCAAATTCCGGCGTGGCTAAGTAGATTCCTGCGGGCTAAGCAGATTCCGGCAGCGGTAGGTAGAAACAATCCAACAGCGGCTCAAAGACATACATAAAAAAAAATAAAAGCATAGATCTATTAAAATATATGAAGATCTTTAAAAAAACTACAAAACTAAAAAGAAACGTAGATCTATAAAAATATACTAGCATGGTACCCGCGCAAAGCAGCGGTATACCAAATATGTACTTTTTGTCGTATCTTGAACATTTAGTGGTATGCAATGATAGTCGGTATATGACGGTCTACCGGTTTGATAGTTCTAAAAAAATAATCGTGTGTTTAAATTTTTGTAAAATATATTAATACAAATATAAATTTTCATAATTATATTCATTTGAACTTAGTAAAAATTGAATGTATATGATAACCTTAGAAGTTAGAACTTTAAACTTGTATCATTGTAGGTTTGTAACATTCATTTTAATACTAAAATTTATTGTGTCATTAGTGTACATTATGATGCAATTAGTATAGTATTTAATTATATGAATTACTAAATATAATAACATGTTTAAGCTTAAAAAATTAAGACTTCTATTTATAAAAGTCTCAAATACTTTATAGATAGTTATAGATATATAGATCTACAATATAAAAACATATATCTATTAAAAACAATACAAACCTCAAAATATGCAAAAACCCATTCGTGTAATAGAGGATTCGGCAGCAGGGTGGTAGTTTGTGTCAGACGTGGTGGGTCTCGGTGGAGGTGGGGGTGTCGTTGGTGGTGTGAGTGGCGCTTGGGGTTGGATGTAATTTGGTTGGTGGTAGTGGTGGTGGTGGAGGATGTGAGAAAGAAAATGCTTTTTAAGGTAAGGGTGAATGAGAGTGGAGGATAAAGAGGACTGATAAAGAGGTATGGATATGTTTTTTAGGGTGCTCCGTCCCTGCTTATAACCTCATGAAGTGCTATGCCCAAACTCTTTATAGAAATTCATAAATGAACATGCCTCACCTTGATCTGGATCTGCAATTACATTTACCCTTCTCTCATGTGTATTATAAGCAAACAATAGAATAAAATAAAATAAAATAAAATAAACTGTTAGAAGGGTTAGTAGTGAAATTTGATAGTTACTGTATTATGATTATGATAGTATTATTTGACTTGCTATTTGCAACTTTACCAGATAGAAATAATGGGTGTATCTAGATGGTGATAAACTGATAGACTTATAGTGAGGGTGAATGTGATTTTGAAAAGTTAGACCAAAATGAAGCAACAAGTAAACCACAAGGACCAAAAATGTAGTTAACAGTTTTACGCAAAAAGACAAAAAACAAGACGTCCAAAAAGTAGTGGGTTCAGTCGCCAAAAAAAGTACCTATCATACCAGGTTACAAAATAGTACTTGGTAGGGACACTTGTCATTTTTTATGATAGTCGCCCAAGATTTCTGGGCGGCGTTCGCCCATGGGGCATTTGGAGAAAATGAATTTTTTTTGGGCACTAAAGGTGAATGGTAGTGTACTTATGGGGTATTTTAAGAATTAGCCCTAATTATAACATGTCTAAGCATTGGGGGGAAAAATAATGATCGTCTTGTTTTGTAATGATATTTTAAATTAATTTTCAACTGTAATTTCTACTATATATAAAGCATTTAAGACTTTTATTTTTGGAAGTTTTAAAATTTTTAAGCATACACACTTGCTATTATTAGTAATAATAAAATAAAATTTAAAATTACATTAATTGCACATATTATGACATTAAGTTGGATGTTACAATAATAAGATATAAATAATATAATGAATTTACTGTGTTTGTAGTAAAAATCAATGACATTTTAAAGTTTAAATATAATAATATGACATAATAATTTTTCATGATCTCGTTACACAAACACATATCTCTATCTATACTATCTAATATATGACAATACTGTACTACCCTTATAAGCTTATTAAAATTAAATTTTCTGATGTGGCCTTCCATATTTAACTACTTTGTACAACACCCCAATGCATCAATTCATTCCAAAACCATGTGCAGGAACACGTGAGGTAGCCTAAGTCTTTCTCCTTACGTTTAGCACCTATGCGGATACCATATCAGAACTTCTTGGTCACTAATTTGGAAACTCATAAAAACCTTCAATTATGCGTTTTTCTTCTTCAAATTAAACGCATATGAATCTTTTTTCCAATCAAGAGAATCATCACTTTTCTTGGCTAATACGTTTTGCCAAAAATTGTGAACCATCCTACATATCAACTCCCAAAATAGATGATTTAATTGGTGTTTGCCGGCATTCTGCATGATTTGGTAATGATCTTGATTGTGAACTAATTTTGTTGTAATTTTATTTTATTTTTGTTAATTTTTAGTTTTTATAATTGAATGATTAATATGGCCAGAACCCTAAAAAAAAGATTTGGGGCTTTTTTTTTGGGTGGGTAGTATATTTGAAATTTTAATTTTTGAAGATGATCATGCAATTAAAAACATTCTGATTCATATGATCCCTAATTGTCAGGGCGATACAACATAGTATAAAATGAGGATGGACGTGGTGATAAAGATGCACATCTCAATTACTTACCTAATCGTTGAATATCAAATCAAAGAATGGCTACCTTTGTTTTTGGGTATATCAACGATTTATCACCTGTTAAGGACAACATCAAGTTACGAGTGCGTATTCTTCGGACTTGAATGCAACCTTTGTTTAGCAAGCCAAATATTGTTAATATGGAGATGATTGTTTTTGATGAGCAGACAAGGATCTACTTTCTATATGGTCCATATTAAACTTTTTATTTTGCATTTTTTAGATGATTATTTTTGATGAGCAGGACTGGATCTACTTCCTATATGGTCCATATTAAATTTTTTATTTGGCATTTTTAGATGAATTGTTATTTTTTAGATAATTGTTTTTGATGAGCAGGACTGGATATACTTCCTATATGGTCCATATTAAACTTTTTATTTGGCATTTTTTAGATGAATTGTTATTTGGTATGTTCATTATGGTTTATGTAGTAAACATGTCCAAATGTTTTGTTCTAGCACATAAGGATGCAAGAAACGGTCAGGATGGCGTTGGTCAGTGGTTTCAAACATCAATTAGAAGAGGGCAATGCTGTCATCCTTCAATGGTATAGTTTTGGGGAGATCCAACCGAAGTTCCGCATCGTTAAAAAACCTTTGCGCCTTAGCTTACTTTTTCAACAGAAAATAGAACCTGGAAATAGTTGAGTTCCCTGTGGACAATGTCTTATTATGAATAACGCATCACTACTTTGTGCTTGAACAATTAATTGGTGTGCTTAAAGTTGTTTGCAGGTTTTAACAGATAACATTCTATACCTGTTTTCTTCTAGTATGTTCATTTTGCAGGTAAATTTGTGCTACATTCTCTGGAAAGCATATGGCTTGATCAAGTTTAACCACCTTCAGTCCTAAAAACGTAGGCAGTTTGGCAATATAGCTTTATTTGTACGAGAAAGTTTGTTTGCATAAATAACCAATGTATACTTGCACATTTTTATAATACTTTATATGTTCTAATGAATACTTTATGATAACATTCGCTCTTTATTTATGACTTTTGTATCTTTTTGTAATTATGAACACAGTTGTTTTGTATATTGTTTTCTATGTTCATGAGAATCTATTACCTTTATGTAATAAGAAAACTTTGTATACCATTAGCCAAACGCAGATAATGTGGTTCTGAAACCATATTATCAAATGTATTCTTGGATCTGAATTGTCATTACCCCTATTATTGCAACCAGTGTAAGTTTGTTAATCCTTACTCCTTGTCAGATAAGTGTTATATCTGAAGACCACAACAATACTTCCAGCCTATCACATATTGGACAACACTGAGATGATATATCTGATAGAACAGTTACGAATACGCACACATTAGTCACTTCATCCTAATGTACTTTGAAACCAGATTTTCTTGCAATCTCCTACTAAAATTACTACTAACAACTTTTCAAATTTTACTTACACAATAAAAATGTATATGATATTCATATCATCACCAACAAATCATACGACCAACATTAAAAAATATCAATCGATCTGCAATTCATATAAGCATCAACAAAACATTTTATGAAACATCTACAAATATAATACTTGAAAACAAAGACACATCTTAAGCAACAACATAGATTAAACTCCAAGGATAATATTTTTACAAACCACTGATTTACCTAATCATAATATGCCATTTGATAATCCAAAAAATAGCAAATATCCTGACCATCCTAACATAACATAACAAAGCATATATGCAGACATTGTTTCAAACCATACTAACCATACAAAATAAACATAAGTTGTTATAGGATAATTTTTTCGCAGACGTGAAACACAGGGTACACCTCCACTTCATCTCCAGCCATATCTGTAAGCAAATGCATGAACTTGAACCTTATCATTTTGTTGTACCCAAAATTACACTCACGTGCAAACTCCCTCCATTCACCAAATACGTTCACATGGTTGGTCCTTCCAGGATCCTCTTTATGAAACTCCATCTTCACAGTAAAAGTGCAGTCCACATCTTGGTGTATCATCAAAACCTTCCTGTATGTGTGCATCGGGTGGTATTCCATGAATTCTGCAGGTATGGTCTGCAATAAACCAATGGCCACCATGTGAATAACTACTTCTTCATAAACATGAATAACGTGTTACAATAAATATGTTTCACCTAATAATAATACTTACGAGTCTTTTCAACACTGTAATCATAGAATAACTCTTATAGAACGTGTCACCCACTTCACCAAAGTGCTCTCGATGTCCTGGCCATCGACCAATGTGGTGCATCCTGTCATCATCTGACAATACATTTAACCTGTTAGAATACATCCTGATACTATCGAATATCACTAATATCTAAGTACACTTTTCTTCTCTAAAACTAAGGATTTCTATAAAGACATATATAATTTTCAACTAAATTAGGATGTAAATATTTATATCACCTTTGTCGTCAAACTCTATAGCAGGGTGCATGTGATGTAGTTGTGTTGCTCCATAGAAATGCATCGGTGTATGCGGACTTCCATCAAAGTTAAAAGCCATCAACCTAAACACAGTATTATACTCTTTTGTAAACACCAAGATCTGTCCAGCTTGCAAACCCAAAGTGAATTTCATAATATTCCAAACTTATGGATTCAATTCATATTCATCAGACTGATTAGGATCATTAACACGGAGCACAGGAACCATAAAGTAGTCTTCTCCATAATTAATCCTAATACGATCTGCCTGGCCTATCCCACTTAAGAAATCAGCTGCAATTCTCTGTAGATGAAGTTAACGTTTGTCTTAAATACACATTTTAATACAATACATTAGCGTACTAATAAAGGTAATACAAGTTTACGTTATATATTAATTGATACCTGAGGCCTGTTTGCGTCAGCCCAAACACGGCTCTTAAAACGAGAATAACGGTGGTGGTCTTCATCGTATCCCCTGAATTCTTTACCATCCCTAATATCGTATCCTGTCATGTAGAAACAGTCATCCCCTTCCTGGACGAAATGCAACCAATCTACATACGGACCGATGTTTTCCTTAGCAAACTTCTTCCAATCCCTACCCTTCAGTGTTATAGGTCCTACAATTGGTGTTATAAACCAGACTTTCTTACGAATCCTTGCTGAGCTGGTCAGATATAGATGATTGTTCCCATTGTATCCTTCAAATTCAAATACTTGAGGCAGTTCCTGAATAATTATTCAAAACTTTAATTTACTTTTAACTGTAGAATAAAACTTATAAATGATATTATGGTGTTGTTTTCTTTACCTGTTTCGAAGGATATGTTCTGAGGTTCACCAAAACTACAAACTCGAACGGCATTTTCCTGCGAAAAACGGAATGGGAATTCCATACCAGGTTTACATTCTATAATAAGCTCATAACCAGCATAATGCTATGGTTTTCTTTTTTTTTTATTTATCAAAATCTATTAACTGTATTCGAATGTATCCACTTAAAAGTATACAACCATAATATCGCAAACATGATTTAGTAACCATTATCATCACTTACACAAAGTCGTTCTGCATAGAAACCACAATCTAATTCATGTATCAACTTAAATTTCAGTAGTCATATATCGTAAACAATTAAACCATCAAACTCAGAAAATCCTACCATAAAATTATACCATTATGATCACTGACAAACCAATTTTTTTTACCATATAACTTAGTGTTGCACTAATTTCCAACATAACTGTTAAATATACTTCCAACATAATTTAAAAAAATACTAATTTCCAACAACAACAACCACATGCATTACTATTGAACTAAGATTCAAACGATTAGGGTATTATAGATGTATAACAGTAGTATAGATCATCA
The DNA here is from genome assembly GCA_019973895.1 of Chrysanthemum seticuspe. Lineage (NCBI taxonomy): Eukaryota > Viridiplantae > Streptophyta > Magnoliopsida > Asterales > Asteraceae > Chrysanthemum > Chrysanthemum seticuspe. The sequence continues at coordinate 185,469,011 of BPTQ01000009.1, forward strand.
AGTTCACAAATATCATACATTTTTTGTAACATATTGGATTTCACAAACACACTAAACCATAAGATCAAATAGGCGTATAATGAGTTCTAGAGAGAGAAAGTTAGAGGTTTAGGGAACTTTAGTGAGAGAAATAAAAGTCTTATTATGAGCTCCAACTCTCTACCTTGGAAGGTAGAGAGTATTTATAGTCTTTACATAAAACGCCACCTATCGGGCTGTGGATCAGGCATACTGTGGGTAAAGACTCGTCCGTCCTCCACGGTGTTACTTAAACTAAATACTACTTAACTTATAATAATCTACGACTAAGAGCTTTCTAATGATTACATATACTTGAGGTGACCGACTCTTTAATAACTGGATTTACTAAATCCTAACAATCTCCCCCTAAGGGAGGTCACCTCAAACATATACTAAAATTACATTGAATACAAACAGATATTACATTAAAAATTGTTCTTGCATTCTTGATGTAGTACTTTGCTCCGAAGCTCGTAGTCATCGATTCTTCTCATTGCATGTTTGGTTAATCCAAGTGGAGGTCTTTTTACTGATCCACGTGATAATAATTGTTGAGCCAGCTTTTGAGATCATCAGCAAACATCAATCTCTGACTCATCCATTGTCGTGTTGGTATTATGTGATGTTGTGACATACGGACCGACATGCTCACATTCTGGATCATGATATATTCTCATCAGAGTAGCGGAAGCTTTCGTTGATTCATGATATTGGCAGCAGCGTAGCAGAAGCATGGAGTGAAAATATCATAGTCATTGATGCACTAATCATGATTTCTTTTGAGATGAATGTGTTGAGTGAGCATGCGGCTATGGATTGACCGCATCATTCTGATCAGCTGCAAACGTAGGGCGTACCTGCATAAAACAGTTAGCAATAAAGCTCACGAAAGTGTCTTTGATCACTTTCGTTGAATTGAGGTACACGGCCCACGGTTCCCCGTTGATCAGTACAAGTACTGCCTGTGATCAGGTATAATTCCGAAGAATTTCCTTGACAGGGTTTCGCAGCTGCTCTAGCTGTTCTCAAACCGGAACGTCTCAAAGAAGACAACACGGAGTGAGTGAACCATCGAATAGAGATTCACTGATTGATGAAAAGAGATTTGAAAAACAATCGTGTATCGCACAATAGAAATTGTTTTTGCAATACAACGAAGGTTTTAATGAAAATCAATTATCAATCATAAACACATTTTGATTTAAAATATTCGTACACGGTCGAAGTGCTAAAGAAAAGAGTTTTTAAGCACAAAGACCGGTGTTTCAAAGGTATCCGTCAATCCATAACCTGAACCAGGATTGATTCAAAAAATTAAATCGCCCCATTGTTTCTGTTCAGTTGTTACATGGTTGATCTATTGAAAAGATCTCACATGCCACCTACCAGGAGCTTGTTTGATGTTGGCTCCAGAAGGCTTTCTATCTTCATTGTGAATATGTTTACATATCACTCAGATGTTCTGGCAATACCACAAGGATAATGCGTAGGACTCAAGATATAATCTCTCTTTCCACATTGTGTGAAACATAGAGTCTTCATTGAAAGTGTCCTAATGAGATTTATTGATGATCTCGTGGCTCTAGACTCAATTTGTGCATATTTGGATCCTATATCGGAGACTAGGGAGAGGGTCTCCTTTTTCAATTTCAACAATCTCTAAGAGAAAGTCGATAGATAATGTTGGTTCCCCGTGAGAATGAAACAAGTCCTTTTAAGAGGAACTTGAGTGGTTTGGGAAGTTGAAGTGCAGTGCGTCACTGGGTCCATGACGTCTTGTATTCAATACTGATGTTACCTTGGTAACCACCAGTAGCAAATGAATTGAACCCGGTTTCTGCCCTAAGGTTGAATAATTGGAGGGCTATTTGTTTTCACCCTTTTCTCATTCAATTCTTTTTCATTCTTCAACCCCTTCAGTGCTTACCGAGACTTCATAGCTAGAACCTTGTTGGGTTTATTCCAGTACTAGCTCAGTCTCAGTCCGCACTCTTCCCATATCTTATTTTTCTCCTTTTTTTCAATATACCTAAGGACTTCTACACTATCTAGTGGATTGTCCCTGGGTAGATCCCTCCGGTTCTGGCGGATCATGGGAACAGATACCTAACCTTATCATCCTTATATCACCATACATAAAGTAAATTTGGTCGGTCTATTTGGTATTGTTCATCTGCCATTGGAACCAATTGAAAACCATTTGAAAATCAATCCAGATACTTGTGATATATTATCAAAGTGTTTTGTACCTGAATTGTTTTGATATTTTTAGAACAAGAGCTCCCCCTCAACATGTGCATCAAGTATTTGAAATCGTTTTGCACACGGAGGCAAGAGAAAGAATTAACTTCTTTGATTACCATTTTCTAAAAAATATCAACATCACTTCCCTAATCAAATCAAGTAGATAAAGCATTTTGGGGAAGGATGAGGTTTTCATAAGCTTGCTCCCCCTCAATATGTGCCTTGAGGTTTGAAATAGTTTTGCACATACAAGAGGGAACCTGGACATTGATATAAATTGATCACGTTTTAGATCTTTCTGGTTTAAGATAGATGCTCCCCCTCAACATGTGCATGGAAAATTTGAAATCGTTTGGCACATGTGGGAAGGAGAGCTTGTACATCCTTATAAAACCACTTACCGAATTATCAGTTTAAATCCAATTTAAATCACAATTTCTCCCCCGATCACAATTAACAAATCATTTGAGATTTGTGATCTCTGTAGATTTAAATTGATTTTGAAAGCTTTTAAGGAGAATTGTGACTTGATTATGAAAGCGTTTTATCTGATAAGGATCGGATTTTAAGACTTTAAACTCCATTGAATAAACATGCATGATTATCTTTTGAAAACAATTGTATGACAAATAACTTTTTGATTTAATTGAAATCATTCTCCCCCTCAATCAATGACATAAGTTGTTGATTGAGAGATAGATATTTTGACAACTTTTTAAGTCCAGATGATTATCAAAAATAGAGTTCGAGTTATTTTTCAAAACAACTAGTTTTCATAAGATAGTAAGGATTAGTTTAAAGAATCAGGGCAAGAAATTTGAAAAACCAAGATAAAGCATCGCTCTGTTCTGTCTTTGAAAAGCGGGTTACTGCCTGAAATGACAATAAACCATTTTTTTCTCTTTCTCCCAAAAATAATTTTTGATTTATTTTTATTTTATTTTTAAATTCGAACAACATCTAAAGTCCCGTGTCATTCTTTGAATGACAACATTAAGACCGTAGATATTATCGAATCGAGAGAAACATGACAAAATGACAATATTTTTTGAAGATTTTTCGAATTTTTCAAATTTTTATGGATTTTGAAAGTTTTATATTTTTCTATTTGATTTTTTTAAGGTTTTATAATTTTGTATTTTGTTTTTCGAAACAATATTTACAGGGGATAGATGAAGGAAACCTTTTACTCCTCTTCTTCCTCTTGAAGACGTTTGAGTGTTTCTGGTTGTAGGCTCTTAAGACCCAGTCGTGGAAGAATAAACTCAAAACGTTCTCTAGGAAGAGCTTTGGTGAAGATGCCTGCTAACTGGTATTCAGTCCTCACAAAGTAAAGTTCCACCACACCGTTTTCAACATGCTCCCTGATGAAATGATGTCGAATGTCGATGTGCTTTGCTCTTGAGTGTTGTACGTTGTTGCATGAGAGAGCAATAGCACTTTTATTATCACAGTACAAAGGGATTTTGTTGAATTCAAAGCCATAGTCAGATAATTGGGATCTCATCCATAGGATTTGAGCACAACAAGATGACATGGCTATGTATTCCGCCTCTGTAGAGGAAATAGAAGTACTCATTTGCTTCTTTGAAGACCAGCTCACAAGCTTATCACCCAAAAACTGAGCACCTCCAGAAGTACTTCGATGAGTATCTTGACATCCTGCATGATCAGCATCTGCATAGGCTGTTAGTGACATACCGGTGTCTTTCGGGTACCAAAGTCCCATATTGATGGTACCTTGGAGATACCGAAAGACCCGTTTAACTGCTTCAAGGTGCTTTTAGTAGGCTTAGCCTGGTATATGGCACACATGCACACAGCGAACAAGATGTCTGGTCTACTAGCTGTGAGGTACATCAGGGATCCAATCCTACTACGATATTTCGTTTGGTCTACCATGATCCCTGAGTGGTCCTCATCTAGTTTGGTACGTTCAATCATGGGAGTGTCAACAGGGTCACTAGAATCGAATCCAAATTTCTTTAAAATCTCATTTGCATATTTAGATTGATTTATGAAAATGCCTCCGGGACTTTGTGAAATTTGTAATCCCAAGAAAAATGACATTTGTCCCATCATTGACATTTGAAATTTAGAACCCATTTCATTTGAAAAACGGTCACACTCATTGGGTTCAGTTGAGGCAAAGATGATATCATCAACATAAATTTGAACATGAATTAAATGTTTGCCTGACTTCCTGGTGAACAATGTTGGATCAACTGCTCCTTTGCTGAATCCGGTAGATAGAAGAAACTTTGATAGTGTATCATACCATGCCCTTGGAGCTTGCTTTAAACCGTAAAGAGCCTTCTTCAAACGATAGACGTGAGTAGGATGCTCTGGATTCACAAAGCCTTCAGGTTGGCTGACGTAGACGACTTCTTTAAGATCTCCGTTCAAAAATGTCGTATTTACATCCATCTGATAGACTACCATGTTCTTACTAACATCATTAGCCAATAAGATTCTGATTGCCTCGATACGAGCAACAGGAGCAAATGATTCTTCAAAGTCAATACCCTCCTCTTGATGGTATCCTTTAGCAACCAATCGAGCCTTGTTCTTTAAGACATCACCTTGCTCATCAAGTTTCACTTTGAAGATCCATTTTAGAGCAATGATCATAGCACAATCTGGAGCAGGTACTAATTCCCATACATCAAGTCGATCAAACTCACGAATTTCTTCTTGCATGGCATTGAACCAGTGTCTTCATTCATGGCGGTTTTAACATCTTTTGGTTCGATCTTAGAGAGTACGGAGTTGAAGAAGCACCATAAGGCATCGGTTGCAAGTTGTTTCCGTGTTGATACTGGACGAGAGGGATTTCCGATGATGTTGTCTAATGGATGATCGTGAGTCCATTTTCTAAGGTGTTCATGTGGCAGTTGTTGAGGGACTGAGGTAGCAGAGTCGATGTCTCCTGAAGAAGATGGTTCTGATGATGATTCAGGAGCAAATATGTTTTCAAATGGAGCATCTTCAGGAGTAGAAAAGGGATTAACTTCATCATTGATGCCAGAAATAGTTCCATGATGTACATTCGAAGATTTATGATTTGTTGATGAGACTGAGTTATCAGCAGCAGGCGCTTCTTGACTTAATGATATTGAGACTGAAGGATTGACTTCATTCACAGGGATATGAGTAGCCTCTGTTGTGGGAATTGACAGTTCATTAGCACTTGGCTCATAGTGTTCATCAAACATTAGATCAAACAATTTCTTCAAATCATCTTCAGTTGGAGGTACATATGGAGTAGCTGGAGAGGAATTTGGTACAAGGGATGAACCAATGGGACTGTTTTGAAGTGCGGGTCCAGAACTGGGTTGTCCAGGAGCCATTTGACCGGTCAGCTCATCAAACGTAACGTGAATTGTTTCCATGATATTTCGGGTTCTCTTGTTGTAGATTCGGTAACCCTTCTTGTTTGGTGCATACCCAACAAAAACTCCAATATCTGCCTTTGCTCTTAATTTACCTAAATCTTGACAGTCATTTGTTGGATAGCACAAAGCACCAAACACACGAAGGTAGGAGAGATCAGGTTTTCGTTTATGAACAAGTTCATATGGAGTTTTTCCATGAGAGGTGTGTATAAGGGAACGATTTTGGGTGTAGCATGCAGTGGCAATGGCTTCAGCCCATAGAAACATTGGAACCTTCGAATAAATAAGCATTGTTCTTGCGGCTTCTACAAGAGTTCGATTTCGTCTTTCAACTACACCGTTCTGTTGAGGAGTTCATGGAACACTTCTTTGATGACTGATTCCAACACTTTCATAAAACTGAATTAAGTCTTTGTTGACAAACTCTGTGCCATTGTCTGTTCGAACAATTCTGACTGTATTGTTGAGTCGAACCTGAAGTTGTTTGATTAGTTTAATGATGACATATGGAGTTTCATCCTTTTTCCTCAAAAACTTTACCCAAGTAAATCGAGAGTAGTCATCAACAACTACTAGAATGTATTTCTTCCCATTTATCGTTTGCACTCTCATTGGTCCACACAGATCCATATGAAGGGTATGAAGAACTTCCATTACAGAATTTGTGGGTTTTGGTTTGTGGGCATATTTAGTGCTTTTACCCAATTGGCAAGCTGAACAAAGATGATCTTTTTCATATTTTAATCTGGGTAAGCCTCTGACAAGATCCTTTCTGGAAAGGTTGTTTATGGTACCGAAGTTCAAGTGATTGAGACGACGATGCCATAACCAAGACTTTTTTTTAGAAGCCTTTGATAGTAAGCAGATTGGAGAGGACTTCATCATGTCATCGATAGAGATGGTGTATAGGTTAGAACCTCGAGTTCCTCTTAATAATTCTACACCATCAAGTTCTCTAACGAAGCAAGTATGCTTTCTAAAAGCCACTTCTAGATCGGAATCACAGAATTGACCAACAGAGAACAGATTGTGACCAAGACCTTCCACATAATATACCCTGGAAATCACACTTTTACTAACCACATAATCTCCATAACCCATAATAGCTCCAAAATGGTCGTTCCCGAATCTAACTGTCCCGATGAATTTACTCACGAAGTTCATGAGCCGCGACCGGTCTCCAGTCATATGCTTGGAACAGCCTGAGTCCAGGTACCACATAACGATTTGAACGATCTGCAGTTGAACACAAACAAGAATGGATAACTGGATATTTGGGATCCCCATGCAAGAATGGGTTCCATTTGGTTAGTAACAGTGATTGGAACACCCTCATCAGAAATAGAAACATTCATATCAAAAATTGAATCAATGGAGTTATTATGAATAGATGCAGTACTAGTGTCCGTATTTGCCCTATTTAAAGTATGTTCACTTCTTAAGGGAATAGTTCTACCAGTAGGCATCCATTTTCTAGTGGGCATTGTCTGATTAACCTTATGGCCAACAGGTATCCATTGATAACCTATCTTACTAAATGTTCTTCCTGTGGGCTTCCACTGTTTTCTAACTTTCTTTAGCCTTTGCCTTTTTGCCTTCTTAGCATGATATTTTGCTTTAACAATGTTAACTGGAGATTTGACAGCTTTAGACAAAACATTCACACCACATTCATGATTTGTAACAGAATTCAAGCAGACATCATTACAAGGTTTGCAAATAGTATCAGAATTCGAATTAATTACAGTACGCCTATGGCAAATACTAGAATCAACACGATTCATTTTATTCGGCTCAAACTTAAAGTTCCTAGGTTGGTCTTCTACTCTCTTCCAATGCACATTCTTATCTTGCGAGGTCTTATCATTCCTTGTATTGTCTTGAGACTTTGACCTGCTCGCTTTAATGTCACTTATTACTCCTGTAGAGGGAATGGGAACATTAGTTGGTTTTTCTACTCTTTGCATCTCCTGTTTAGATGTGCTAGGATCTGAACTACATGCAGGCACACTAAGGTTCACTTTCTTAACACTAGAAGTGCTGGGATTTGTACTCCTAGAAGGCACACTAGAGTTCGCTTTCTTAGCACTAACAGATCTGGAATCTGAACTACTTGAAGGCACACTAAGGTTCACATTCATAACATTGGGCATTGAATGGATTTCATGCTTGGCACTAGGCATAGAACAAGGAATCAAAGGATTAACTCTCTCACCTAAGGATTTAGGGCATATTGTGATTAAGCATTCTAAAAGTTCTTGAGATCGTTCGGCATATAAGCATGCATGCCCAATTGCATTATCAAGCGGTTTCTCTAACTTATCCTCTTCAACAATCTCACGGAGACATTCTAAACAATCCTTAAGGTATGAGAAATATGTTTGAATTGCAAGTTTGTTATTCCTAAGATGAGGGGGAACATATTTCACAGACAAAGCATATTTATTAAAAGAGTGAACCTTTGATACACCATTCTCCCCATTGGTCATTGGCATTTTTCCTTTTACCTGGCTCTTCAGATTCTCAATTTCCTTTTGCAATGAAGCTATTTGTTCGTTATTTTTGTTACGAGTGACCTTTATTGATTCAAATAACTCATTGAAATGACGTTTAACCTTTTCATTTTCTTCTAAAAAACTTTCGTTTTCCTTTTGTAATGCATTTACTAAGTTTTGAAGATGAAACGTTTGAGAATTCTGAGAATCTAAAGGAGGAGGCATTTGGGAGCCAGTCACATTGTTCTTTTGACCCTTTAATTGAGAGATTTGGGCTTTCAACTTTCTGATCGTGTTACAATGAGCTTGAATCTGTTCATCACGTTTGTTAATTTGAAAAACTGCATCAAACTCTGGAGCATCTGAGGATGTCTTGATATTTGAAGTTTTGACATTTTCTTTAAGATGTTGATATTTTAGTTGTAAATTAAAATGCTCAACCTCTAGTTTAGAAAAATGTTTAACCAAATTGTCGTGATCATCCAGTTCAATTTTCTCATTTAGTTTAGAATTAGTCTTTTCAAGCTCAATGACACGATCATGGGAGACTTTCAGGGCAACAGATAATTCATGAAATTGAGAAGCATTAATGGAACAATTTGTAGCAGTGAAAAACACATCTTGAGTAACACATTCAGTAATAAGAGTCTCATTCAATGTATGCAAGTTCTTCTTCTCAATCTCATTGTATTTTAGTGCTCGCTCATAGTCACTAACCTCAACTATCATTGCATCAAATTCCTTTTCCATTTCTTTAATGTCTAAATTCATTCCCTTTTTAAGACTTTCAAAATGATCTTTTAGTTGTTTGAAGAAAGGCATGACTTCAGTTAAATAACATTCTTTCGTTAGCTCAAAACCCCTTTCCCCTTCCGTTATACCAGTGGGTGTGATCCTTTTCTTACAAGTTTTCTCAAAATCAACAAATAGTTGAAAAATAACATATTGACTGATTAAGGTCTTGATTTTAGGGGCAATAGTCCTAGGAACTAAATGCATTGGTGTATTGGGAGGATACACAGTCGCTGAAGGCATTTTCCTAAAGGGGGGGTTTGTTACAACAAGATTCTCTGCTTTTTTCTTATCTAAATCCTTTTTCCAGAACACTTGTTCGGGTGTTAACAACGTCTGAGGCTTAAACATGTAAGGAAATCCAATTCTCCTTCTTGTAATCATGGGGTGTGATATTTATTTTCTTCTCTTTACATTTAGGATCATCTAGTTTCTTGTTCATCTTTTCCCTAGTGACTTCATCTGATTTCTTATCTTCCTCAGTGCACTCAACGCAACTAGGTTTCTGTCTAGGCTTAAGGATTTCATTGCCATCATAAATTACATTTTGAGCTGCTTTAGCTATCTTCCCGTACTCAGGGTTGGGTTTATCTATGATGGGAACACTATGCTTATCGCTTAAAACTCTATGCTTAGTGACCATGTGAGCAGTTTGAATGGTATTCCCTTGTACGTACAACTTATTTTCAAGCTTGTTTTTCAAGGTTTTTAGATTAGAAAAATCATTCAAAAGTTTTGATTCCTTAGCACTGAATTCTTGCTTAAGCATTTTAACATTTTCTTGAAGTTCTTGTTTTTGCTTAGCAGTTTTAGAAAGCTTTTCTTGTAAGGAGTTTAACTCTTGTTTTAATACTTCTTCTCTAAACCTACTTTTTCTAATAGTTGTACGCATTTGGTCATCCATTTCCTGCTCATGAGTGGTTAACTCAAACTTAGCTCGTTGTTCATAAATGGCAACTCATTCTTTATAGGCATTAAGTTCAGGAATAACAGAATTATCAGAGGCACATGCAGTGTATTCATCAAAAACATAGTCTTCATTGACTGCAGAAGATGCATCACTTGGTACAATCTCACTTTCACTTTGTTTCACATATTGATCATATGGGACAACATTGATATTACCCATATTTTCAATATCTGACTCAAAAGTTTCAGTTGATTGTACTTTGTCATGCATCTTTTGCACATCAGCATCATCGTATGCATCACAATCAGTTACTTGAAAGGCATTCTGATGATTATGGCCTATCTCCTGAATTGGTTGCTCATCCACATCTGCATCATATGTCTTAGCATTTCCTTCAGCCAAAAACAACAACTCCTCTTCATCTAAAGCTGCACCATTATCCTGAGCTTGCACAAGCAACATCTTATCCCTGAAGTACTCTGCATTCTGAGGGCGTTTTGGCGATGTGTAGTTCCTTGCAATGTGTCCCTCACCTCCACAGTTGTAACACTTGATCGGCTTAACTTGTCCTTGATTTCCATTCCTTCCTCTATTCTGATTTTCCACATACCCTCCTCCTACTCCACCTCTTCTTTGTTCATATTGTCTTCCTTGAGCTGGTTGTACTGTAACCTTTCCATCTCTGACCAAAGCATGGTTGTGTAGATTGGATGCAGTCCTGATTTCATTGTTAGTGTGAAGTTTGTTGGTATGTGGAGAGGCCGACTAATGAGGGTTCTCTTTCTCTTAGTACGCCTAGTGGGGTGTTAAGGAGTGATGATGGTGTAGATACGGTACAGGAACAAATTGCTCAACCTTCTAATGTTGCCGATTCTTCATGTGAGGGAAAGGATAATGCTGTTGTAGGTTGTAATCATCAGGTACCTTCGAGAAGTAAGACTGCAAATTTGTGGGAGCGTTTCAACAACCATGTTGCTTCTACGAGTAAGGCGTCGAATGTTTCCCCTAACGTTAGTCATGTGGCCTCAACTTCTATTCAGGGTCCAGGTTCATGTGTGGATAGGGTTAGTGTAAGTGATGATGAAGTCTTTGAGAACTATGATGATATCGAGATGTATGCTTCAAAATCTAAGAATTATAGTGGCTCTGCTAGAGACTTCAAGGTGCAAGGACGCAAGAAGAATTAGTTTATGTTTTTCTTTTGTGTTTCTTGATGTTAAGTAGCTTTGTTTAGCTTAGTTTATTTGTAAGTTGCACATGTGTTGGTGCATGTCTATTGCCCTTTAGGGCTGAGATGGGGGACTCACTCCCATCCTTTTGTACTACAACGTTTTTGGTGTAATGCATTTTACCAGGGTGAAAAATCCCTTTTACCCAAAAAAAAGAAGGTTAAGTTTTGTTTAACCATATAAGCCAGCTTATTGATAAAGTGTTCCATGACAGCATTGGCATCAGGCTGTTTGAAGTATGGATCTTGAATGACTTGAGATGCTTTTGTAGTGATTCCATCATTGGTGAAAAATGCAGTTGAATCATTTGATGAACTTGTTTCTCCCTGATTGGTTTTGAACTGCTCCAGAATCCTTTTTTCAAACATAGCATGTCTCTCATTCTGGAGAAGGAAGGTATACATTTGCTCATAGTTTGTATTCTTCAATCCTTTAGTGAGCTTCACAGAAGTGACAAACTTGTGCCATTCTGGATTCATGTTGTTTACAAACTTTGAGTTAAGCTGAATGTTTGGCATGGTCATTCTGATGTTCCTCATGTCATTCACAAGCTTATGGAATCTCACGTAGTACTCATAAACACTCTCATCTGGTTTCATCATGAAATGCTCAAATTCATCATATAGTTGTGATTCCCTATCTTCAACAGTTAATTCAGAACCTGAGAGAAGTATCTTGACATTATCCCACACTGCCTTGGCTTCGGTGTTGTGATTGATCAGCTTGTAGATATCTTTTGGAAGACCTTGAAGTATGATGTTAGAAGCCCTGATATCAGCATTGAATCTCTTTTTCTCCTTATCATCGAGCTCATCATATGTCTTTGGTCTGTCTATTCCATAGATCATTGCTCCATCTGCAGCTGTATCAATTAAGTCTCTAGTAGTCTCAACCCGATAAGGTCCTTCATCAATGGATTTGAGAATGTTGACCTCATTTTCCTTTCCAAGACAGTACAATCTGATTCTTTGAGCCCAAGAATCGTAGTCAGTTCTGTCAAGCATGGGTGGACGAGTATCTGAACCAGCTGCTTGAACATCCTCGGCCACAGTGGAGATGATTGTAGGTACGTTGGTAGACATGTTAACAGATTAAACGGGATTTTATAACTCTATGATTAAACCGGGAAATGGATTCTTTCACGGGATTTTACTAAATCAAGAGAAAACCGTATTACAGACAGAAATCAACCAACTCGCTAAGAATCCTTGAACCAAGTCGCTAAGAACTAAGTCGCTAGCAATTTTGACAACAAGTCGCTAAGCACCAAGTCGCTAAGATGTCAAGTCGCTAAATAGCAACTCGCTAAGCACCAAGTCGCTAAGATGTTAAGTCGCTAAATAGCAACTCGCTAAGCACCAAGTCGCTAAGATGTCAAGTCGCTAAATAGCAACTCGCTAAGCACCAAATCGCTAATACCAAGTCGCTAACTTTCACCAAGTCGCTACCCGTAGTGGAGAATCCACTAAGTGTACTGTTTGTCGGCTTGTCTCAATAAACAAGTCGCTAGCTCAACTCGCTAAGACCTTCAACTACAACTCGCTACCAAATTACAAAGCAAGTCGCTACCAAGACACTTTATCCGTGGCTCAAGTCGCTAGCTAGAAAAACACAAAAACACCACTTTTCAATCAAAAAACAACCCAACCACGATGATTCAAGCTTACCAAATCAAAACCCAAGCACATACAATGATTCTAAACACAAAACTACACCCAAGATTCAAACTTTAACACTAGAAATGATCCAAATGATGCAAAAACCACTAAACTTTTTCAAACTCTAAAGGGAAAATGACAAAAAAATGTATCGAACTTGACACCTATTGTGATTGTGTGTAGCCAACTATTTTTTTTTTCATTGTAACACAAAAATTTTGAATTTTTGTCATTGTATGTACGATTTCCAACGTGTCACAACACGTGGACTGCCAACTCATCAGGGTATTACACGTGGACTGCCAACGCATTTACCCACTATTACTTTTTATGGATAATAACAAAAAAATGTATCGAACTTGACCATTTTTGTCATTGTAACACAAACCTTTTGAATTTTTGTTAATGTATGTATCCAGTCAATCTAAACTTGGCATCGTTAGTCCTTTATACTAACGGCCGTTAGCATATAACTTAAAATTTCGTTTTCTTACGTTTTCAGCCCTTTTTATACGTTTTCATTTGTTTTCTTACGTTTTCATTCGTTTTTATATTTTTCGTCCATTTTCTTACCTTTTGTATACGTTTCGTCCGGTTTTATACTTTTTCGCCGATTTTTTTACGTTTTCATCCGTTTTTATATGCTTTCATCCGTGTAAAATCAAACAAAAACATGTAAAAACAGACGAAAACAAGTAAAATCAAATGAAAACATGTCAAAACGGACGAAAACGTGTAAAATCAGATGAAAACGTGTAAAATCGGACGAAAACGTGTAAAAACAGACGAAAACGTATAACGGACTAACGTTGCATTAATAAAATAAACGGACGTGTGTAGCTATAAAAACGGATGAAAACGTACAAAAATGGATGAAAGCATATAAAAACGGATGAAAACGTAAAAAAAAATTGGCGAAAACGTATAAAAACATAAGAAAATGACTGAAAAATGTATAAAAACGGATGAAAACGTAAGAAAACGAACGAAAACATATACAAAGGGATGAAAACGTAAGAATTTTTTTTAAAGTTATGTGCTAACGACCGTTAGTATAAAGGACTAACGATGCCATGTTTAGATTGACTGGATACATACATTAACAAAAATTCAAAAGGTTTGTGTTACAATGACAAAAGTGGTCAAGTTCGATACATTTTTTGTTATTATCCCTAGAAAGTAATAGTGGGTAAATGAGTTGGCAGTCCACGTGTAACACCCCGATGAGTTGGCAGTCCACGTGTTGTGACACGTTGGAAATCGTACATACAATGACAAAAATTCAAAAGTTTTGTGTTACAATGAAAAAAAAAATAGTTGGCTACACACAATCACAATAAGTGTCAAGTTCGATGCATTTTTTTGTCATTTTCCTAACTCTAAAACCACCTAAAAGTCACTAGAAATCCAAAGATATGTAAGAGATGATCAAACCATGGCTCTTGATACCATTTGTAACATATTGGATTTCATAAACACACTAAACCATAAGATCAAATAGGCGTATAATGAGTTCTAGAGAGAGAAAGTTAGAGGTTTAGGGAACTTTAGTGAGAGAAAGAAAAGTCTTATTATGAGCTCCAACTCTCTACCTTGGAAGGTAGAGAGTATTTATAGTCTTTACATAAAATGCCACCTATCAGGCTATAGATCAGGCATACAGTGGGTAAAGACCCGTCCGTCCTCCACGGTGTTACTTAAACTAAATACTACTTAACTTATAATAATCTACGACTACGAGCTTTCTAATGATTACATATACTTGAGGTGACCGACTCTTTAATAACTGGATTTACTAAATCTTAACATTTTTTTCAATGAACAATTATCATCCTTAACATATTTGTGTAAACTATCTTACAGGAAATTGGATAATCTAAAAATTATCATCATGCAAGGTTTTGAAAATGGGATACCTAACGACTTCATAACTACAATCTACTAACAAATACCCTTTGATTATGTTTTTCATAATATTTTAGATCAAAATTATTCATCTTACTAACCTTGGAGTAGATTTCTCAGCTTTGGGATCAATGGGGATGATTTGACAGGGGTGTTAGGGTGCACCTAAAACCATAGCATGTAATGATGTTTCAACTTCGAAAACGTAATATATCTATACACGTAAAAAATATCTTGACCTTTTGGACTTTGGTAGTTGATTGGGATATGTCAAATGAGTCGCTTGGGCCATTTGTTTTAATGGGCTCAGTTCTACTATAATGATAATAAGCCTAATGTATACTCCTACATATGAAGCATTTCTAAAGGTATAAGTTAAAACATTTTTTTGCCCAAAAACATTTTGCTATCACAATAAAACATGTCTGTAGGATAATCAGAGGATCATGGAAGTATTCTAAATCCAAAGTTGTTTTAAAATACAACAAATGTATGTTCTTTTTTATTCAGATGAAGATGAAATCATCTTGATGTGGCATAAAGAAAATGTGAATATGTAGTACTTCACATTGTGCTTCTAAAAAGTAAATTTCTCTTAATTGGCAATTGAGCTTAACTTGCATGCTTATTTAATCAATCTGCTATATAAACACTTGCACAATAAGGTGAACTGGCTCAATGTGTATAAGTGGATTCAAATGAATCAAGTATAATAGAATTTGTTGCACATGTAACAGTAGCATTGCTATTATTTGTTGTGTTAGGGGTGAATATGATTTCAATCAATTATCTTATAAAAGCACAATGCTTTAATGGTGGTTAAGGAACCAAAGCACATTGAAGTATAACAAACATTCTAAAAAGGTACTAAGCCAACATACTATCATCCAGTTTTAAATGGGAAGTAACCCAAGTAAAATGCTTACTACATACGCAAGTAAGCATCTTTAAACAATAACATACACTCCTAAAAGGAAGTAAGCTAATTAACAGATGACTACATATAATACATCAGTAGTGAACTTGCAGTATTATATAGTAGTTGATTCAACAACATTAGCAATAAGAACTGATTGTCAACATACGAAACATGTCGTATGCATATGGATAACACCTTAAACGTAGTAGGATAATAGACGGCAGTTATTGTCATGTATCCAGACATTATTAAACTTAACATATAACCAAAATACTAAAGTCTTGATATTAAACATAGATTGAAAAGACACAAACCCACTGAAGCCTTAAAAGAAAAGACGAGTCTTCGCTTTAATACCCTTCATTCAACACATATCAAAGATTGGAACAAGCACAGGAAACTCGGGATCAACTGTCTCCACCAAATCTGTCATCACGTCAACTAGCTGGAAGCGTATCATTTTGTCTTTCCTGAAACGGCATTGCCTGTTGATATGTTTCCATTTTTCCTTTGCAATCATGGTCAGATGGTTCTTTCTCACCTTCCGCTTCCGGGTCTTTTTGTGCCTTATAGTGAGCAGGTCAACCAGAAACTTGATGGATCTTAAACACACACCTTGTGTTAGTGATATTTTGAGTTATATTAATAAGCACGCGGAATATAATTAGTAATACTTAGAAGACGAATTGTATGATGTAATGTAAATGAGAACAATTTAACACCAAGCTTCAATATTATTAAGAAATAATACGATTGATCTTGCTTATCACTAGGGTTACACCTTGAAGCTTATATGAATGATTCGTATACTAAGCAATGACCTAGGATCTCCTTTTATAGCACAAGGAGTCCTTTACAAGATAAGTATAATGCTAACAATATAGAATATACACAAGATCTTTTCTATACTTATCAATACACGGATACTTAACAATTATCCTAACAGCAGTGGTAATATTTGTACTGGCAGTGGTAATGAGTTTCCACTGCTAGTGTAATCTTCAGCAGTGTCTTCCACAAGACTATCAGTGGTAACTGTTAGTCTTATTCCCAACAATCCTACCCTAAACTTATGATTTCTCTGCAAATCAATAAGTTTCTTCAATCTTCATTATCTGCAAGGATTTGAGAATTCTTCCAAACACTTTACTTTCTTCATAACGCCTGAATAGCTCTTGAACATTGATCTTGAAGCCTATGTAGCAAAGCTATGACTTTCTCAGTATCTTCATGGACTCTTATAGTTGTACACAACATCACAGTGAGAGTTCCAGCTCTCAGTGGATATTCTTTCTCAGCAAACATAAATGCATCCACTCTATCTGATGTAGAAACATGATGAACTTCACATGAATCATAGTAAGTCCATGTAGCACAAGGACATGAACATGCAAATTTCCAGAAATCATCATTTTCATCTGGTTCATAGAGGCTTCTAAGATTTATCCATAACTGCATTTCCTTCCTATCTTTAAGATTTTCAGCATCAAACCTTTCTTGAACTAATCTCCACAATGTATCAAGATCACCTCTGTCACATGCTTTGATAAGTTCTTCAAAATGTATGAATGATGAAGTTTCACCACCTAGCCTTGTAATCTTCCATGTTGGAGCAAAATTGCTATCAGTGTAAACTTCCCAGTCAACAATAGGATGTCTGACTT
Organism: Chrysanthemum seticuspe; assembly: GCA_019973895.1. Taxonomy (NCBI): domain Eukaryota; kingdom Viridiplantae; phylum Streptophyta; class Magnoliopsida; order Asterales; family Asteraceae; genus Chrysanthemum; species Chrysanthemum seticuspe. The sequence continues at coordinate 185,486,243 of BPTQ01000009.1, forward strand.
GCAATGGTTCTAGATAAAAATCTTCTTCTTTAATCAATATCATTTCAGTCAGCTGTTCTTCAGTGAATTTCTCAGTTGGAACTTCTTGGTTTTTAACAAACTTTGTCTTCTTAAATGTCTGAGAATCACTTTCTTTGGCCTTTCTCTTCAGATTAGGATATCTTCTTTCTTCTTCTTCAGAGTTCATTGGAATGAAATCTTTATCTTATCTTTGAACTCTATAGTAGATACCTTCAACTTGTTCATCAGGCATTCCTTTGAATTGATGTCTTTTCCAACCACCAACATTGCAACAATAAGTCTTCATGTATGCAATAACTTGTGCCTTAGTTGGTTGCCTTGGTTTCTTTTGATCCTTCTTGACTGAACCAATTACATCTTGAAGTGCTTGATTATTCTTCATCTGAATGAAGTCCTTTAACTGAGCAGTTCTTTGTTCTTCAGTTAAAGACTTATCTGCTATAAGGTCAATTGCTTTCTTCTTGATCACAGGATCATTAGCAATCAAGAAATCAAATTCTTGGTCTGTAGGTACATAGCTAAATTCTGGAGTCTTTTCTCTAAGTATTGTTGTTGGAGCAGTGGAAACTGGATCTTCAGTGGTTTCCATTCTGTCCAGACTTTTAGCCTCCATAAAGCGAGCAATCTCCAATTCATCAAGCTTTTTCTTTGCAGCAACTTCATCTTCATTAAACTTTCTAGCAACTTCAGCATCATGAGCAATCCGAGCTTGTTCTTTCTTTGAAATCTTTCTTCTTGTTTGCTCCTTGCTTTGCATAATAGTTTTACCTTTTTCTTTCTTTTGCTTTTCAATTTCTTCACTTGCAGTGGTAGTATCTTGTCCAGCAGTGGGAACTATTTGCTCTGTAGTGGAAATTGTATCATTGGTAAAATCTGCAGTTGCAGTTGCATCAATGAAAATTGTTGCTTGTTCTGATTGCTGTTGAGGATCTTTAGCTCCCTCAGTACCTTTACTTGTAACACCTTCATCTCCAAAATCAATTCTCCTCCCCTTGGTTTCAACATCTGTTTTCCTCCCCTGTTTGGGAGAATTCCCAAAATCTTCACTGAAAGCTTCTGAGTCACCAGTATGAGGTGAGGATGAAGATGATATCACTATCTTTGTAGTTTTTCTTTGCTTCAACCCCTGCAACTCTTCCTTCAAGGTCTGAATCTCTTCTTTCAACAGTGTGATATCCTTGGCATGTTGCTCCTTCAGTTGTGCTAAGTCTTTCTCCAGAGATTCAACTTGCTTAGCTAATTTTGTACAAAGTGCCATCAAATCCATAGGTTGCCCACTGCCCTCAACACTTCCAACTGTGTGACCTGTTGGGAGAGGTGAATCATGGGGCATTGGCTCAGAGTCCTCCCTAGTTGGACTAGGTTGAAGCCTGGAACCACCACTGCTTGTTCCTAAACCAAAAGGATCAGGGACATGCTGTGTTGTAATGAGAGAAGTTGGCTGTTTTGACCTCCTCTCATAGGTGTGAGAAACTGGTGGAGTATAATCAATATTTGGAACAGTGATTATGGGTGAATTTTGTACCTGTGAAATCTTTGCAAGCATTTGAGGAAAAAGAGGTGTAATAGTCCTATTGCCATCTTTGTTCATGTTTTGAAAAACTTTAGGCTTAAGGCAACGGATCTTATAAATTCTTGTATGGGGTTGCAGTTGAAATTCATTTAACACTGCTTGCACAAACCTTGGATACATCAAAATTTTTGTTGAACTCTTTACATTGCCTTGCATACTTGTAAAAATATATGTTGACCAATTAAAAGTCCTATCTAAAGCTAGACAAACCAAAGGGTAAGCCATTGTTGAAGTGAATTGTTCATAAGAAGTTTTCTTAGTACTTAGGCAATGTAAAAGAGTATGTATCAAAAATCTCCAATGAGGACATAAACCACTCTTTTTGAAAGTAGCCTTTTTGTCAGTGGTATCATACCCCATGGATGAAAGATGTGTATGAATTTCTGGCATAGGTAATTTGATGATACCATTGAGATAATCCAATTGGAGAATTCTCCTCAAGGATGCCTCAGTAACATCAATAGTTACCCCATCCACAGTGGCTCTAAGAGCATCCACTGTTTCATGTGTATCTCCATTCTCAAGGGTTATGGATTGAACAGAAGTCCAAAACTATTTGATTTGAGAGATATAGATTGTGGGATTAAAAAGTAAAGCATACCTTATATGGGTAGTATTTAGAAAGTCCACAATCCGATGAAAAACAGGGCCACTATTCTCGTTTGACTTTTCCAAGTAGGCCACTTGGTTGTGCTCATCTGCAAAAGTGATTGGTGCCATAGAAACTTTTGATGAAAAATGTAGTAGGTCAGTAAGATATGAAAGAATAACTAGCCAATTGAGGAAGAAAGATATATAGTGGTAGGGTTTAAGAGTTTTGTGCAAGAAAGATTATCAAAGGAAAGAATTTATCTTTAGAGGATAAATATCAAGTTGGTAAGTAGATAATCTTCTAAAAATTTACCCTATATATATGGAAAACAATTTCTCTTCAACGGCTAGTAAAAAATTAGTTACTGACACAACAGTTGTAACGGCTAAATCAATAGTGGTAAAAATAACACTGTCAGTGGAAACTGTGAATTAGCAGTGGTAATTTTTCACAAAGAATTTCAAAGAGCAGTGATAAAGAAAAACATATAAAAAATGGACTGCTCTTTATCATAGTTTTTAGCAAACTACCAGCTATCAACGGATTTGATATGTCTTTACCATGAGCCGTTTGCTATGGACTAGCCAACTCTTAATTAGATAGAATATGGTGAGTTGATAACCATATAGTTTTTGGTAAACTATCAACCATAAATGGATTCGTCAAGTCTTTACCAGTAGTCGTTTGCTCTGGACTAGTTGATTCTTATGTGGATTAGACATGGTGAATCAATAACCATTTGTTGTGTGTCTCAGTTACACACCTTTTAAGATCAACTCCCATCTTTGCTGCATAAAAGTTAAACAGAAACACAAGCAAACATATACCAACTTGTACACCAATTTTAGTACCCAAAAGCCTCCCCTCAACACCAAAGATCATTAGACACAAAAATTTATGGATTAAGCATTCCAATACCTGTTACCAAGTACTAAAATCTACCCACATCAAGTCCTTTTGTTAATAAATCAGCATAGTTATCATCAGTATGAATTTTGATAACTTGAATTAGTCTTTTCTCATAACAATCTCTTATAAAATGGTGTCTAATTTCAATATGTTTAGTCTTAGTGTGTTGAACTGGATTCTTAATTATGCAAATGGTACTGTTATTGTCAATATAAATGATGGTATTCATGAAATTGTACCCATAGTCCCAAAGTTGATTCTGAAGCCATAGAACTTGAGTACAACAACTTGTTGCAGCCACATACTCTGCCTCAGTTGATGAATTTGCCACCATTGTTTGTTTCTTGCACTGCCATGACACCAATCTATTACCAATAAATTGGCATCATCCTGTAGTAGATTTTCTATCTAAACTAGCTCCAGCCTAGTCACTATTTGAGTAAGTAACCAGTTCTAGAGATGATTCTCTAGGGTACCATAATCCCAGCTTAGGAAATGCTTTAAGATATCTGAAAATCTTCTTTACAGCAGTCAAGTGTGAGAACCTGGGAGTGACCTGAAACCTTGCACAAGCACACACAGCAAACATAATATCTAGTCTAGATGATGTAAGATACATCAGAGAACCAATCATAGACCTGTACATGTGTACATCAACTGCTTCACCACTATTTTCCTTCAAAAGTTGATGTGTAGTCTTGTCTGCAGGGGTGTTGGATGACTTAGCATCAGAGAACTTGAACTTCCTTAGTATCTCAGCCACATATTTATCTTGATTGATGAAAATACCATCTGGCCTTTGCTATACTTGAAGTCCCAAAAAGAATGTGAGTTCACCCATAGAACTCATCTTTTATTAGCTTCTCAAACTCCTTGCACATCTCAGTCTTTGTAAAGCCAAAAATGATATCATGAACATATACTTGAACTAGCAAGATATCATTCTTGTCTTTCTTGATGAACAAAGTTTGATCCACTCTGCCTCTATGAAACCCATTATCAAGAAGATAAGTAGCTAAGGTCACATACCATTTTCTTGGTGCTTGATGTAAGCCATACACAGCTTTAACCACCCTGTACACTTTGTTTGGATATTCAGGGTCTTCAAAGCCTGGAGGTTGTGAAACATATACCTCCTCATCAATCTGCCCATATAGAAAAGCACTCTTTACATCCATTTGATAGACTTTAAAGCCCATAAAGGATGCATAGGCTAAGAACAGCCTAATTGCTTCAATTCTTGCAACTGGGGCAAACACTTCTTCATAGTCAATACCTTCCTCCTGAGTGTATCCTTGAGCTACAAGCCTAGCCTTGTTTCTGATAACAATTCCTTTTTCATCCTTCTTGTTTTTGAACACCCATTTAGTACTAATTACCTTCTTGCCATGAGGTAAGTCACAAAGCACCCAAACCTTTTGAATCTTAAACTGGAGCAGCTCATCTTGCATTGCTTCTACCCAACTTTCATCTTCAAGTGCCTTGTATACATTCTTTGGCTCCATTTGTGACAGAAAACACATGAAAATACATTCATTCTTGCCTTCATGATTCTTAGATTCATAGATTTCACTAATAAATCCACGAATGTCAGGCAATTTTGTTTGTCTTCTAGTTTTCACTGGTGAGTTGACAGCCCCAATCACATTTTCAATAGGATGTGATTTATGAATTGAAGTATAGGGAGTCTGAGGAATTGCAATCTCATTTGGCATATTTGAGATTTCAACATCATTGGCTTGAGCTTCCTCTATAAATGGAGTTGTAATTTCCACTTCTGGTGTTGCAGTGGAAACTTCTGGCCTAGCAGTGGAATCTGAATTTCCACTGCTTTTAGGATCATCAGTGTGCATGTTGCTATCTCCTTCCTTTCCAGAATCATTAGAAGGATGAGCATCTCCAGTCCTTGGAATATCATCATTATCTGCATAGTCCCAAAGTGGCAAACTGAATTCATCATGATCTTCTGCTTAATCCTTGCTTGGTTCATCATCATCAAGAAACTCTTCTGATCCTGCAAAATCATAAGTAGATGTACCTGTAGAAATAGGTACATAATTCATAGTATGGGTTAGAGTATCAAGATCAAACAACCTTTCTGGAACAGTTCCTTTGATATTCACTTTGTTTTCCAGGAACTCAACATGCAGATTCTCTTCAATCATTTAGGTTCTTAAGTTGAATACTCTGAAAGCTTTACTAACCATGGAATACCCAACAAAATACCCTTCATCAGCTTTTTCTTCAAATTTTCCCAGATAATCTATGGTATTGAGAATAGTGACATGACATCCAAATGGTCTCATGAAGTCCAGGATAGGGGGTCTACCTCTAAATAACTCATAAGGTGTCTTGTTCTTTGTTTTCACTACTAAAACCCTGTTTTGTACATAACAAGCAGTGTTAACTGCTTCAGCCCAAAAAGTGATTGGCAATTTTGAATCTGCCAACATGGTTCTAGCAGCCTCTATAAGTGTCCCGTTTCTCCTCTCAGCAACACCATTTGTTGAGGAGTTCTAGCAACACTGAATTCTCTTTTAATACCTTTATCTCTGCAAAAATCATCCATAACTCTATTCTTAAATTCTGTCCCATTGTCACACCTAATGATTTTATGTCACACCCCCAAATTACCTGTTTTGCAGCGGAATGGAATTCCTGGGGATTGACTGTCATAGCATCACAATCACAGTTATATTGAACGACCTAAAGTGTCGTTTGAAAAGAACATCGTTTGATTTAATAAAACAATCAGAGTTTACAAAGTATAGGTCCCAAAAGAAAATCAACTTGTGCGGAAATAAGTTTGTTACAATTCAAACGATGTTTTAAAGTACGTAAAACCCAAGTGAGACGCGTCGTCACCGCGACTCTATGATGTGTCCAAATGTATGCCATGAATTGAATGCCTTAGATACCTGAGATAAAAACATGCTAAAAAGTGTCAACACAAAGGTTGAGTGAGTTCATAGGGTTTGTGTTGAAATGTAAAGCCTTTCAAAATCGTTTATGCAGCAAAGGCATTGTAAATCCACTCAGTTCCAAGTTCCGCCCATACAAAACTTGCAACCTGTGTGTTCACAACCCATTGCCAAAATGTGATATAGTTTATGTTCAAGCGCATGATGTCAAATGAATTCACAAAATAGTGCATAAATTAATATATCCACAGTTACTTAATATAACACATAATTCGTACGGTTTCAAATTGTTCCATGACCATTAGTTCAGGATTGTACCAAGACCATTAGTTCAATGATTCTACCAAGACCATTAGTTCACTAATTATACCAAGACCATCAGTCCAATGATTATACCAAGACCATCAGTTCAATGATTATACCGAGACCATCAGTCCAAGGATTTATGATATGGAATTTCTAAGTATGGCAATACTGTTACTTAGCATGACTAAACATTTAGTTCGGATAAACATATAATTTGCAAATAGTCATGAATGTAATAAAAATTATTGAGCATGCATCTCCCCCAAAGAGTTTCATAAATAATTAAAACGAGAAAAAGTGGGGCTATGACTCACTTGGACAATAATGCGATGGCAAAAGTGGATACACTGAGATGTAGCGTGAATCTCGAAAATGACCTATTATGAATGATATGATATGTAATGAGTTATGATATAATGTTATGCATGCAATTCGTATGTTATTTATACCACTTGCGAATTTTAAAAATAATACTCTTCGTCGAAAAATACTCTTTTGACGTCTTGACCATTCTTAAATTACTTTACAAGTATTTACGTCAAAATGTCATCCTACAATAGTTTCGTAATGATTTATTATGAAATTTTAACTTTTCGTCGTAAAATAATGTTGTCGGAAATTTCATGAAAGTGACAAAAATGGCTTCGAAAAGTTAGTCGTAAAATGGTGTACGTCGATCGTTAGGAAACGAACTCGAAGGTTTTGGAAAGCTTGTATCAAAATCTAGAAGTTTTAGTACATGAGTTTTCGTCATAGAGGTCTCGAACATAAAGATAATAGAGGTTAAATATGGTGATTTTGTTCAAAATGTGGTTTAAAAGTGAGTTTCGGCAAAGTTTAAGCAACCGTAAATAATTTATTACAACTCCGCTATACAAACGGTTGGTCGTTTTGAAAAATATGCTTGGTGATCTAAATTTTATTAGAAGACATCTCGTTACAAAAAGTTCTACGTCTACGTTAAACATAGCCTTCAACATGGTCGTTTTGTTTACCGTAACACTTGACAAATAAAAATTAATATAGTTTTTCTAAAAGTAACGTTACGGCAACTTCATAAAAACGTGTATATTTTAGTCGTTACAAATCCGTTTTCTACGTATTATACGTCCTTAGCTTCGTATCAAAGTACACTAATATATTTTTGATAAGTCGAAATAATTTATAAAGCTTAAGACTCGTTTTTGACTCGAATAAAACAATAATAGTGTGCTGAAATTTTCAGAAAATATATATTACGTCGTCAAACTTGAAAAATTCATAACTTCTTCGTTATAACTCCGTTTTAATCCGTTCAAGCGGTCACGGATTCGTTTTAAAGTATATTTTCTAAATATCAAGGCCAAAAATTCGTGCCTACTGTCGGATTTTCCAGAAAAACAAAACAAGATCAGACCACTTTTAATACTTGTCGAAAATAGTTTTTCTCGTACTAAACCTATTCCAATCCCTTCAAATCAACTCCAAAGCTATTCTAATCCTACCATACACCTTCTTAGGGTGTCATGGGTTCCTAAACATCATCAAGACCAATCTATAACAAGGGATAAATTATAGGATGACCTTTATATATATAACTCTAAAAATCAATGTAAAAATGGTATAAATAAACATAAGTCTTGCATGCTTGCTAGAAAAATGATGAAATACATATGGAATGAAAATGAAAGATATAAAATGAAAGTGATATGCTTACTAATTACTTTGATGAGGTGATTAGAACAAGGATTAACCTAAACACCCTAGGTTTTTATTTCAAAACCTTTAATAAGAGTGTAATCTAGATTGTTTAACTTGAGCTTGGAAAATTTTTGTGATCCCTTCTTATCTCCTTGTAGAACCGGTTTTTAGAGAGAAGAAGAACCAAGAGAGAATGAAATTTTACTAACTTTGAATGATTATTGAATGAATGAGTGAAAGTAACTTAGATAGTGTATAGATCTATACAAGTAAAATTTTCTTACCAAACATTAAATGCAACCCCTATGGTTGCCGGTTTTGGGGGATGTTTTTCAACAAAATATATATATTTTTTTTTATTTTATTTATTATGTAAAAGGTGTAAGTAAGATGTAAGTAAAGTAGAGATAAATGGTAACTTTGTGTGTACATTTGTGCAATTAGGGTAGTGTTGTCTAAAATAAACTTTAATGGATCAAAGTAAAGTATATTGAGATCATATAAATTGTAAAAATACATTTCTTGTAAAATTTGAGTGATATAATAATTATCGTGTAGTTTTTAAGAAAAGCGTCGTAATAATATAAATTTAACGATTTATATACAAAATAAATTTAAAACACTAGGTAAACTCAAAATATTGTTTTTATAAACTAAATGTAAGTATACAAATATATCGAGATCATTTTTGGAAGTATCGGATTAAATGTTCAAAATAATAACTTACGTGATAACGTTTATTTAATATAAAATTTACGCGTTTAATGTGAAATGCAAAATCATGAATGAACTATCATAATGCAAATGATGCTAATGAAATGTAGACTAAACTTAGTCCATATGAAATGTTCGTGATGATATGATCATGAATTCGCCGCTAAATCATTAAGGTTACGCGAATTTGGAACACGTAAACCTAGTTTACGATAAATGTTGAAATTGTGAAGCATGAATTGTTTTGAGAAATGACCTGAAAATACGAGTTGTCACATTCGCCCATCCAAAAAGGAATTCAGTCCCTGAATTCAGCTCGTGTTGGTCTATCGAATTTTTGAGTTTGTGATGAATATCGAGGAAAGAAGACATGGAGAAGTGTCGTTACGGTTGTCGATGATTGAGAGCGTACAAAACATCGTAGTAGAGAAAAATATTGGATGAGTCTCTCCGATGAGTAACACTTTGAATTGGAACATGTGAACATTTTGCTTGCACTAAGATTTATAAATAACTGCTCCCAACATAACATGATCCCTCCAGAATTAGACATAGTTAGCTAGGCTATGTATAATTAAGGAACGATGATGTGACGTTCGGTTTAGTTGTTATAACTCTCGATGTTTACAACGATTTAATCTGTGTCGTTAAAATGATAGTTAAAGTAAAAATAATTAAAATTCTCGTGAGTAATAACAAATCGGAAAGAAAATAAAGTACGATAGATGAGAATATTTTACAACGAGTGGTTTATCAAAAGTAGTACATCTTTAAGTTATAAAGTTTCGGATACGATGAAAGACATAAACTTAGTACGACGTAGTACATAAGGAGAAATAAGACTGTTAGTTTCCAAACTTCTTTAGTCTTCCGCGTCGTTGATACCTTGACGAGCTTCTCCTCCTCCTAACATGTATGCATTCCCATGAGCACCTTCAACTTGTTGACCTTGGTTTTGAGGACATTGATTCCGATAGTGTCCTTGCTCCCCGCATCTGTAACATGTAACCATGGCCTTGCCTCTACAATTCCTGGCAAGGTGTCCCAGTTGTTGACACTTGTAGCACTTAGCAGGACAAAGACCCGTGTGATGATACTTACATCGATTACATAGTGGGTAGGTTCCAGCATAACCTCTGCCTTCTATTGGTGCAGCAACATAAACCATTGCAGTTTCTTGCCCTCTATTCTGTTGTTGATGATGGTTAGTGTTACGGTTTTGGTTGTTGTTATTATAACCTCCTTGGTCGTTTTCCCATTTTCTTTTGTTGTTGTTGATTTGATTATCGTCGTTGTTGTTGTTGTTTTGGTTATTGTTGTAGTTGGTGCGGTTGTTGGTATTGTTGTTACGGTTGATGTTGGTGATGTTTCCCCTCTTTATTACTTGTGCCATGAGCTTTTGAGACAATCGAATAGATTCCTCAATCGTTTGCGGGTCAAAAGAAGTCACATCGCCTTGAATAATCTCGGGAAGTCCTTCAATGAAAGCCTCCAGTAGCTTCTCATTATCCGAAGCCATAGATGGGCATAACACGGCCAATTCTTGAAACCTTCGAATGTAAGTATCAATGTCATACCCAATAGTTACCAACTCATAGAATTCGGTCTCCAACTTCTTCACCTCCGTACGCGGACAAAACTTCTTTGTTACCAAACCTTTGAATTGCTCCCAAGTGAGCTTGAAAGCATTTTCCATTCCCATCGGTTGAGCATAAGAGTTCCACCACGACAATGCTCCATCAAGTAGTGTACTCGTAGCAAACTTGACCTTGCTATCATCCGGGCAATTACATAACAAAAACACGGACTCCAATTTCTCGAACCATCGAACCATGGCAGTGGCTCCTTCGGTACCTCTAAACTTCGTGGGATCTCCACTTTTGAAATCCTTATATGAACAACTTTTAACTCCGGACCCTCCTGCATTTCCTGCAGCAGCAGCAAGCCTAGCGGCTTCAGCAGCAGCCGCGGCCTCAGCAGCAGCAGCAGCCATTGTTTCCCTTTCAATCCTTAGAGCATTGGCTACGCTATCCCTTACTAACTTTTGAATAGCCGCTTGTGTCAATTCGGGTGCAGCTTTCTTTGGCGCCATATCTTCTTCAAAATAAAAGGAAAGGTGAGATGTAGCAAAGTCCGATGTCAATAATAAACGCTCCAAAGAGATGTGATAAGAAATGATAAGTTTGAGGTTATTTTTCAAAATGATCGACGGTTTCCTAAGAAATGGGTTATGAGATGTCATAAGTGTTTCAAATGTATAATGGTTTAGTGGCTTAGTGTGTGAATAACGTGTAACTCGACATGTTAGTGATGAAACAAAGGAGTGAGAGTGACTTTGCCGTACTTAAAGGTTTATCTCGGCATTCGTCGCTATCGGTGATGAGTCAACTGATATTAAAATTGCGATAGGGAATGACAAAGCATTCACCACATTAGAGTATGAGGAAAGGATAATGGGATGGGTATTTAAAGGCATCCATGTGACAATCGATGTGAAATGAAAGTAAATAAATCGAAAAATGTACGTATAAATCGCATGCAAAGTGAACATGCACTTATGATGAAATGATGAGATGCTATGATGATGTAGTTATAGTCTAGGGTCAATGATGCAACCTAGTTCTCTATAACCGAAGCTCTGATGCCAATCTGTCACACCTCCAAATTACCTGTTTTGCAGCGGAATGGAATTCCTGGGGATTGACTGTCATAGCATCACAATCACAGTTATATTGAACGACCTAAAGTGTCGTTTGAAAAGAACATCGTTTGATTTAATAAAACAATCAGAGTTTACAAAGTATAGGTCCCAAAAGAAAATCAACTTGTGCGGAAATAAGTTTGTTACAATTCAAACGATGTTTTAAAGTACGTAAAACCCAAGTGAGACGCGTCGTCACCGCGACTCTATGATGTGTCCAAATGTATGCCATGAATTGAATGCCTTAGATACCTGAGATAAAAACATGCTAAAAAGTGTCAACACAAAGGTTGAGTGAGTTCATAGGGTTTGTGTTGAAATGTAAAGCCTTTCAAAATCGTTTATGCAGCAAAGGCATTGTAAATCCACTCAGTTCCAAGTTCCGCCCATACAAAACTTGCAACCTGTGTGTTCACAACCCATTGCCAAAATGTGATATAGTTTATGTTTAAGCGCATGATGTCAAATGAATTCACAAAATAGTGCATAACTTAATATATCCACAGTTACTTAATATAACACATAATTCGTACGGTTTCAAATTGTTCCATGACCATTAGTTCAGGATTGTACCAAGACCATTAGTTCAATGATTCTACCAAGACCATTAGTTCACTAATTATACCAAGACCATCAGTCCAATGATTATACCAAGACCATCAGTTCAATGATTATACCGAGACCATCAGTCCAAGGATTTATGATATGGAATTTCTAAGTATGGCAATACTGTTACTTAGCATGACTAAACATTTAGTTCGGATAAACATATAATTTGCAAATAGTCATGAATGTAATAAAAATTATTGAGCATGCATCTCCCCCAAAGAGTTTCATAAATAATTAAAACGAGAAAAAGTGGGGCTATGACTCACTTGGACAATAATGCGATGGCAAAAGTGGATACACTGAGATGTAGCGTGAATCTCGAAAATGACCTATTATGAATGATATGATATGTAATGAGTTATGATATAATGTTATGCATGCAATTCGTATGTTATTTATACCACTTGCGAATTTTAAAAATAATACTCTTCGTCGAAAAATACTCTTTTGACGTCTTGACCATTCTTAAATTACTTTACAAGTATTTACGTCAAAATGTCATCCTACAATAGTTTCGTAATGATTTATTATGAAATTTTAACTTTTCGTCGTAAAATAATGTTGTCGGAAATTTCATGAAAGTGACAAAAATGGCTTCGAAAAGTTAGTCGTAAAATGGTGTACGTCGATCGTTAGGAAACGAACTCGACGGTTTTGGAAAGCTTGTATCAAAATCTAGAAGTTTTAGTACATGAGTTTTCGTCATAGAGGTCTCGAACATAAAGATAATAGAGGTTAAATATGGTGATTTTGTTCAAAATGTGGTTTAAAAGTGAGTTTCGGCAAAGTTTAAGCAACCGTAAATAATTTATTACAACTCCGCTATACAAACGGTTGGTCGTTTTGAAAAATATGCTTGGTGATCTAAATTTTATTAGAAGACATCTCGTTACAAAAAGTTCTACGTCTACGTTAAACATAGCCTTCAACATGGTCGTTTTGTTTACCGTAACACTTGACAAATAAAAATTAATATAGTTTTTCTAAAAGTAACGTTACGGCAACTTCATAAAAACGTGTATATTTTAGTCGTTACAAATCCGTTTTCTACGTATTATACGTCCTTAGCTTCGTATCAAAGTACACTAATATATTTTTGATAAGTCGAAATAATTTATAAAGCTTAAGACTCGTTTTTGACTCGAATAAAACAATAATAGTGTGCTGAAATTTTCAGAAAATATATATTTCGTCGTCAAACTTGAAAAATTCATAACTTCTTCGTTATAACTCCGTTTTAATCCGTTCAAGCGGCCACGGATTCGTTTTAAAGTATATTTTCTAAATATCAAGGCCAAAAATTCGTGCCTACTGTCGGATTTTCCAGAAAAACAAAACAAGATCAGACCACTTTTAATACTTGTCGAAAATAGTTTTTCTCGTACTAAACCTATTCCAATCCCTTCAAATCAACTCCAAAGCTATTCTAATCCTACCATACACCTTCTTAGGGTGTCATGGGTTCCTAAACATCATCAAGACCAATCTATAACAAGGGATAAATTATAGGATGACCTTTATATATATAACTCTAAAAATCAATGTAAAAATGGTATAAATAAACATAAGTCTTGCATGCTTGCTAGAAAAATGATGAAATACATATGGAATGAAAATGAAAGATATAAAATGAAAGTGATATGCTTACTAATTACTTTGATGAGGTGATTAGAACAAGGATTAACATAAACACCATAGGTTTTTATTTCAAAACCTTTAATAAGAGTGTAATCTAGATTGTTTAACTTGAGCTTGGAAAATTTTTGTGATCCCTTCTTATCTCCTTGTAGAACCGGTTTTTAGAGAGAAGAAGAACCAAGAGAGAATGAAATTTTACTAACTTTGAATGATTATTGAATGAATGAGTGAAAGTAACTTAGATAGTGTATAGATCTATACAAGTAAAATTTTCTTACCAAACATTAAATGCAACCCCTATGGTTGCCGGTTTTGGGGGATGTTTTTCAACAAAATATATATATATATATATATTTTTTTATTTATTATGTAAAAGGTGTAAGTAAGATGTAAGTAAAGTAGAGATAAATGGTAACTTTGTGTGTACATTTGTGCAATTAGGGTAGTGTTGTCTAAAATAAACTTTAATGGATCAAAGTAAAGTATATTGAGATCATATAAATTGTAAAAATACATTTCTTGTAAAATTTGAGTGATATAATAATTATCGTGTAGTTTTTAAGAAAAGCGTCGTAATAATATAAATTTAACGATTTATATACAAAATAAATTTAAAACACTAGGTAAACTCAAAATATTGTTTTTATAAACTAAATGTAAGTATACAAATATATCGAGATCATTTTTGGAAGTATCGGATTAAATGTTCAAAATAATAACTTACGTGATAACGTTTATTTAATATAAAATTTACGCGTTTAATGTGAAATGCAAAATCATGAATGAACTATCATAATGCAAATGATGCTAATGAAATGTAGACTAAACTTAGTCCATATGAAATGTTCGTGATGATATGATCATGAATTCGCCGCTAAACCATTAAGGTTACGCGAATTTGGAACACGTAAACCAAGTTTACGATAAATGTTGAAATTGTGAAGCATGAATTGTTTTGAGAAATGACCTGAAAATACGAGTTGTCACATTTTAACTTTCATATCATATTGGTTTTCAACTTCTGTGATGAAGATCTTAAGGATGCCCTTTGTTTCATCCTTAGTCCTTAGAAAGAAAACCCATGTAAACCTGCTAAAATCGTCAGTCACAACAAGACAATACTTCTTAAGATTTAAGCTGCTCATAGATGTAGGACCAAACAAGTCCATATATAACATTTGAAGTGGGTGAGCAATAGAGGTAACCAACTTTGACCTGCACGAAGCTCTGTGTTGTTTGACTTTAAGACAAGCCACACAGGTTTGATCATTTTCAAATATTTTCTGAGGTAAGCCTCTTACCAAACCATCTTTGACAATCTTGTTAATGGTTTTGAAGTTAACATGACCAAGTTTTCTATGCCATAGCATGGATTCATCCACTGTGGCCTTTGCAAGCAAGCAAGCATAATCATCTTTAGCAACAATGTTGTTCATATCAAAGCTATATAAGTTGCCTTTTCTAGGAATCTTAAGAAGAATCCGACTTTCATCAGGCATCTTAAAATCCTTAGAGAGAACAAAGAACATATCTTTAGTAAAAAGAACATTGTTTTTCTTGTCACACAATTGTGACACACTAAAAAGATTATACTTAAGCTCTTTTACATAGTACACAAGTTCAAAGTCCAAGTTACCAGTTTTAATTACCCCTTTACCAGCAACTTTTCCATTAACTCCACCTCCAAAGCTGACATACTGTCCATCATAATGTTCAAAATCTGAGAGATAAGACTTGTTGCCAGTCATGTGCCTTGAACATCCACTATCTGTGTAGCCTTGATCTGATCTTTTTGTCCTTGGACGTTCCTGCACATTAAATAAAGGAGTTAGTTTCCTTTGGGGACCCAAGCCATGATTGACTTGGATATGCCTCGTGTATCAATATAGTTATATCTATCAAAGGTCATTGATACACCATTGGGATTGGTTGATGAGATAATTCCTTTAGGTTTCCATTCCCAACGTGTTGAGGCCTTCACAGCATTTCCCATGTTACCCCTAGTCTTGTTTACAACCCTTGCAGTGGGAACTTTTGATTGAGCAGTGGTAACTGCTGGTTTAGATTTTGGTACCCACTGTTGGTTATTTTGAACCTTTTTAGTTTGAAAAGACTTTTTCCCTGTTTGTGCAGATTTTGCAAAAGTTTTTTTGGGCTTTGCACTTGTATAGGTGATTTAGGGTGAGCAGTGTTAACAGTTTTAGCAGTGGCAAGTGTTTTAAGACCACTTCTTAGTTGAACTGCTCTTGGGACCATTTTCTGTGTGAATTTGGGTGTATAATGTTTTGAAACCTGTTTGTCTCCACCCTTTTATTCCCATGGACTTCCCTTCTCCCAAAATTATAGTCATAATTAGCATGTAAATGATAGAAGCTACCACAGATATAACATGCTTTATTGTACATCACAAAATCACTACCTAGTTGTTGAGATTTAACATGATTCCAACTCCTCTGATTACCCCTAGGAGCTGATAACTTGTTCCTATACATCTCAACATACCTTACAGTTGATCTAGGTTTATTAGCTTGTTTCCTAGGTTCCTCTGTAATAGTATTAACAACTTTTAGGATAGAAGCCTCTACATTCTTTTTAACATTCTCATCAATAACAGATGAGTCACTTGCACTTTCAAAAACATCAGATTCAAGCTTAAATTCTTTCTCATTTTTCACAAACTTGAGAGGACCATACTCACGAATAGGTTCCTGAAAATGTTCTAGGCCTATATGAGCTAAATCTATACCAGGAGGTGATGGAACACCCCTTAGTGGTGGAGGAACAATATTGTATCCCATGCCAGACTTAACTTTACTAGTAATTTGAGCATTCTAAAATTTATCAATTGACTTAGACTGATAATAACAGGTGTCAACAGTCAAATTGACATTCTCATTTATCTTTTTAAGTTTTTCAAACTCTTCTTTTAATGCCTCATTCACTGTTGTCTTATGATCTATCTCTCTTCTAAGAATAATCATATCATCATTATATTTTGACTCATTTGCTCTATAATGCTCTAGTTGTTTTTCTAATACAGCTATGCCTCTTCTAAGGTTTGACACAGCATAATTAGCAGCAAACAACTCTGTTCTTTGGTTTTCAAAACATTCATTAAGCCTTTCATATTCTCTAGAAGCCCTACATGTTTTAGAACAACTTTCAAAGTTTTGTACCTCAGAGTCAGAGAAAGCCATGAGAGCAAATTCAGTAGACACAAGAGCAGCATCTGAAGGTTCTTCCTCTTGTCCATCAGCCATGAAACTCCAATCATAGCTTACGCCATCAATTGCAAGAATTGCCTTTGGTTCTTCCACAATTGGTTCTTTCTTTTGCTTGTACCAAGTGGACCTGTTGTTGTCCTTCTTTCTTGGTCTTCTGCATTCTCTAGAAAAATGCCCCAACTTGTGACAATTGAAACACTCTACTTTCTTTTTATCGAACCCTGCAGTTTCACTCCATTGATGTGAATTGGCTTGCCAGTCTTCTTGTAGAATTTCCTAGCCCTCATGCTAAGAAGATCTATCTGCCATTTTATGTCCATCTCCTCCAAGTCATCTTCATCAATTTGCTCTATGTCTTCATGAGTTAAAATAGAGCCATTAACTTGAGTGGAGATAAAAGCATAAAAGGTAGAATCTCCAATACAAGCAACCTTCTTCTTTGAACCTGCAGTGGTAACACTAACATTACTAGTGGAAACAGTAGAACCAGCAGTTGCAAAATCATCATCATTGTCATCTTGAGAATCATCGCTGTCAACAGAGGTTGACAACAATGCCATGCTGCTAGAGTTTGTACCATGTTTCCCTGCCTTCTTCAACCTTTGTTCAATGAGTTTGAAGTTATTGTAAAGATCATTGATCTTCATAGTTTCAATCTCTAGTTTATTTTCCCAGACTGTAACATTTGTATGAAACTCATAAGGCAAACTTCTTAGAAACTTCAAATTGAGGTCTTCCTTTTCTACCTCAATGCCAAACACAGTCAGTTGTGTGACAATCTTTTGGAGTTTGATGAAGATGCTGTCAAGTGAGTCATTGCTTGAAGCAGAGAAGTTTTCATAACTTTGCTTCAACAATGTCTTTTGTGTCTTCTTTGTAGCATCATTGCCACCAAACACTGAGCAGATCTCTTCAAAAAGTTATTTTGCTGTCTTGTACTTGCTGAAAGCAATGATCTGGTCTTTAGGAAGAGTCATTAGTAACAAACTTCTGGCCTTCAGGTCATTCTTCTTCTTTGCTCTTTCATCATTAGTCTCAGGTACAGAAATTGTTACAACTTCTGTGTCACCAACTTTCTCATTCTTCGTAACAGACTTAAAGGAATCACCAGTTAAAATGATCTCCCATAGAGTATAGTCTTGTATGAGAAAGTATTGCTCAATCATTATCCTCCACATCTCAAACTCATTAAGTTTGAGCTTAGGAAGCCTTGGAGCAGAGTTAGACTGGTTGTTTTCCATCTCCATAGATTTGAGTGAGTAGGTTAAGCTTATTCCGTGGATCTTCTAAATCAAAATATCAGAACCTTTGCTCTGATACCACTTGATGGATCTAAACACACCCCTTGTGTTAGTGATATTTTGAGTTATATTAATAAGTACGCGGAATATACTTAGTAATACTTAGAAGACGAATTGTATGATGTAATGTAAATGAGAACAGTTTAACACTAAGCTTCAATATTATTAAGAAATAATACGAGGGATCTTGCTTATCACTAGGGTTACACCTTGAAGCTTATATGAATGATTCGTATACTAAGCAATGACCTAGGATTTCCTTTTATAGCACAAGGAGTCCTTTACAAGATAAGTATAATGCTAACAATATAGAATATACACAAGATCTTTTCTATACTTATCAATACACGGATACTTAACAATTATCCTAACAGCAGTGGTAATATTTGTACTGGCAGTGGTAATGAGTTTCCACTGCTAGTGTAATCTTCAGCAGTGTCTTCCGCAAGACTATCAGTGGTAATTGTTAGTATTATTCCCAACAAAACTCCATCCCACCGTGTCTAACAATTGCGTTGTCAAACGAGTACAGTTCACTCTTATCAACATACTTAGCAGGTACAGTCAATATATCAAATATAAAACCACCATAAGCTCCTATTTTTAAGTAAACTTAACCAAATCTTAAATATACACAAACTGACATGCACTAACAATTATATCTACTTACCAAACGGTTTCTATCTAGGACATATGCCAGCATTGGTGTGTACAAACATGCATATTCGTTCATGTGTTGATCATGGCCTTCCTAGTCGCATATGTGAAACATCCTTGGATCTATATTGCAATTTGTTAACACAAAATATTAGAATTATGTAATCATATATATATATATATATATATATATATATATATATATATATATATGTGTGTGTGTGTGTGTGTGTGTGTGTGTGTGTACCATAAATAGCAGAAGATACCTTTGTCCAGAGGACCTCGACAGATAGGAAAAGTTAAATCCAATTCTGTTCTTGGGATGTCTTCAAAGCCTAAACCAAGTCCATCCCTTCCAAAAGTAATCATATTAACAACAGTATTCCAGCCATCTCCATAAAACAAGTTTGCATATTTTTTCGGATGTTCTGTTCCTCGAATATGAACACGACGATGGTTTACAGTTGCTAAATTCATTCCTCCCATCCGAATATCATATTCGTTAGTCACTATATCTTGCAGGAAATCTCCGGGAAGCAACTACATACAATTATAAATAATCAACATATTCACACACTAAACAATACTTATATCAACTTAAAAAAACACGTTAAAAAATAAATGCTAGTTCATGTATGCTTACCGGAGAACGTCCAAGATTCTGCCCCTGAAATACTAAGCATCTCATTTGCCTGCTGCCTATCTCCCTGCTGTCATATCCACCGCATTCAACACCAACATGATTGTAGGCAGTTACGTAATAAGTATCTTCCTCTTCCTTTATAAAGTGTAACATTTCCACCTCTGTATACCTACTGTGTTCCACAAACTTGGCCCACTCAGCTCCGTACAATTTGTAATGGTTTTCTGACTTTTGTTTGATCTAGACTTTGTGTTTTGTTCCGTACAAAGACGGTAAACACTGACAACACAAACAATATAAAACTATTATTTCTTTATAAACAGGGTAACAATATATAACGTTTAAATTATGACCTTACGCGCATACCTGACTTTTCGCAAACTTTGCTTTGTTTACAGCAAAAACAAATTGAAGACTCATCCTGTCAAATTATCATTAACATATAGCTTAGCTAAATAACTCATTTAGTAACAACAATGGAAACAAATTTAACCAATCAGACACTATGCATAACACAAATATCAAAACAAGTATCCATTTTAAAACATATGAATCACTTTACAAATATAAATTTGAATATCGTATATTATAAATACACAAATGGTTTACGTTGATTCACGGAAGTCATAGGTCATTACGTTATAACTAATACAAATTTCTGTTTCTAATATAAACACAACACCTTTATAAAAGTTATACACTAACACTACACTTCTTTTTTTTCCGTAAACTTTCGGCTATATGATTTCACCCAATAATCATATCATACATACCATCTAACTAAATAATGAGGGACATACTTTCTTATTGTGTCAACTAACTTTAATAAAGGTCATACACCATGGATCATTAATGAACATATATTAGCTAAATGACCGAGTTAGTAACAATAATCAAAACATATATAAGCAATCATACTCTATGCATAACACAAATATCTAAACAATAACAGATTTAAAACATAGCAATCACTTCAGAAATATAAATTCGCCTATCGTCTATCATAAATATAAATTCGCATATCGTATATATTGTAAATACGCAAATCATTTACGTTGATTCACTATAGGTCTTACGTGGTCTTACGTGATTACTTTATACCTAATACTAATTTCTGTTTGCAATATAAACACAACACCTTTATAAAACTTATACAGTAACGCTACACTTTCTTTTTTGCGCAACCTTTCGACTATATGATTTCACCCAATAATCATATCATACATACCATCTAACAAAATAATGGACCACATACTATGTTATTGTCTTAACTAACTTTTAAACAAAACATACACCATATATCATTAATCAACATATATGCTTGAAGACTAATCTCCATATCTAATAGAGTTTATCGAAACTACAAAACAAATAATCTTTCAAGTTAAACCTTTGTGGTCAAATATGAAACCGCATACCCCAAGCAACTAACTATGTATGAACATACTATAAATCACTACAATATTAAGGCTTAAGAATCAACCGAAACCCTAAACAGTTGGTGTTGACTATATTATAGTTGTCATTCTTACTTACATGTAGATCAAAAGAAAACTAACAATAGAGTTATTAGATTTTTTTTTGTTTGAGATCATTACCTGTTCTTGGTTCTAAAGCGCTACAGTATTTGCTTCTTAATGAATGAGGTGTGTGTGATAATTCATCTACCACCGTTTCATTTATCAAGGCAAACTTGATATTTTAAAGATACAACAATCATTACCTTTGAAAAATACACGTTTAATATAAATGCCATATTTGAAAGTATCTTTGTAGTATTTGTATACAAGTGAATAACCAATGACCCAATGTTAGTCAACTCAATGTAGAACAATTTGCAAACAAATTTCGTGTTACACAAACATACTTGCCTAACCATGTACAATAGTCTTATTAACACAAGAGTATTTCAATGTAATATTTAGTTACTAAATATATTTAACCATGTACAATAGTCTTCTTAACTATTATACTTACAAACATATTATCTTTTTTACATTTGCTTATACAATTAAATGATTTGATGTAATCAACTCACAAGTTCTATGTAATTTAAAAACAAAATTAGAATATGTTAGAGATCAATTCTTAACTTAACTTTCTCTACATTTTGTATAAAAAGTGCCACCAATGTAGGACGTAAACACGCAATTAATCTCCTACAATCACATTATGGTGAACAACGAGTCACCCAAGTTTCGTATGTATTTTATGAAATTTAGATAGAAAACCAAATGACTAAACTTAAATTTACTTTTCAATTCATTTGCATGCAAATTTGTTCAATTTACTTTTAATTTGTGTGTTTGTTCGTATGTAGGTTCCCAAAAAAGAGGAAGGCAGTAAAGCATTAAATACTTTGGATCAACCCAAGAAAGATATATCTTTTATCGACATATCAGATGACAATGTGGTAAGAATTTCAAACATACATATTTTATCTTTAAAAAAAATGACTATTTTATTTTTACAATAAAATTCAAACAAACAATTTGTACAATTTTTAACCGATTATTACAATATCAAGGAGTTCCCCGTATCTCGCAAACATGGAAGATTGTTGAAAAAAGTTGTTTCTGTGAATAACAACAGTTCACATTGGTTCTTCTGATGATGAAAATGTTGAGCCATTAACACAAAAGAAAGAAACCGATGATGGCAC
Source organism: Chrysanthemum seticuspe (assembly GCA_019973895.1). Lineage (NCBI taxonomy): Eukaryota > Viridiplantae > Streptophyta > Magnoliopsida > Asterales > Asteraceae > Chrysanthemum > Chrysanthemum seticuspe. Next base: position 185,508,394 of record BPTQ01000009.1, read on the forward strand.
TGTAAACAATTATAAGGTGGTATGAATTGATCATAATACTATATTTGTTTTGCTATTACAATTGTTCAATTTATACATATACAAGATACCACTAATGTCATGTTGCACTACTTTTTACATAGGAAGATGATGAAGATGGACCTATAACGTTTAGTCGATCACAAAAAAACAAAGGACTTTGTCATCAAATGCACATCCATTTAGGCTCATGGACGAAGAAACGGATGATGATTTTGATAACATTACCTTTGAAGATAATTCCATTCGCATTAGCGGTAGCATTGGTGGTGGTACTGATGATGAAGAGGAAGATGGAATTAGTTTAGCAGATCTTGATACTGATATTGACGAATCTATCGATGATGATTTGGCCGATTTTATTGACGACGGAGATGCAACTCCTTTTCCTACGGATGATGACAGTAATGATGACGATGTTTGATGCTGAAAGAAACGTAATTTTAAAAAAATTCCGTTTTCTCAATAAGACATGTTTGAGTCTTGATATTCTTCTTCACTATGTTAAGTTTTAAAACTATATATTTGTTTTGGCGTTTTTGTGGTCATATTTCTCTTACACGTTTTTATTATCGTTTGGAGTAATTCATTTGCATTATAATGAGATCATATATATTGTGTGATAAAATTTCTATATATAGGTTTTTAGCAACTTTTATATATGTTACAATTTTTAAAATTTTATTTAACATATTACTCAATCATCAAGGATCACATGTGTAAAATACATAATCATAGACACAAAATCTCTATAAATACTCCTAATAAAAATACATCTTCCAATACGAATTTACCCATGGCATCATCAAACCCTAAAAAATTTGATCATGGAAACTCAAATACGGAAAAAACAAATTCAAAGGTTCATCCTCCAACCCTTGCTGCTATCGATCCTGCAACGCAACCAAATATTGAACCTGGAGTGCGTGATGGCCACATGAAAGAGCCAAATAATAAAGTTGATGATGCATTGAGATTTCTTGCATCACTTTTTGAAGAAGGATTGTCTTCTCAACATAATAAAGGTATGTCATATAACTTTTATACCATCTTCTAAATAAATTCATTATACATATTTACTTTATAGTGGCCAATGTAATTTTGTTATTCCAGATGAGTTAGACACATCCGTTTTTCTTGATTGGCTTAAAGTAAATGGTGGGGATCTTGAAAAACATGCCAAGATTCTAAACGCTGTTAGGTCGAAGGTCCTAAAAACAGAAGCTATGATTAATGAAGTACGCGCAATGGGTCATGATTTGCCTGATGACTATGTTGTCGATTTAAACTTCTTCGACGAGGATTGAACTTTCATCATCAAAGTATATTTCGCATGTTTATGTTATGTCACTTTTATTAATAAATGTATTTGAAGATCAAGACTTCATAAATTACTTTGATGTAACACCATTTCTGGGTTGAATATTATGTATGTTTTTATAAAAGTGTTTGAAGTTCAAATAATTATTTCTGTACATATTTATCATCAATATTAACAAAATTAACTTATTCTAATCATGTATTAATGTCATTGAATATATCAATTAATATAATCAGCTCCTTTTATGCTAAAAAAATCAATAGGTATGTCAATTAATGTGATATCCTAATAGCGTTTCGAATTCAGAAATCAAATTTAAAATCGCCATTTAAACACCATATCATCTCATTTATAACTATTCAATGCATTAATACTACAAACTGGATCAAAACATGGCGCATATAAAAGCTCTGATTCTCTTATATTAGTCACAATACAGTTGCTACGCTATTAAGTTTGATGAAACAAATCGAACATATTAAAGTATGCACACTTTTTTTCATACAATTTTACCTATAAATGTTCAATATATTTATACAACTTCATCTTATAATGGCACATAAAACCAATGCATCTAAACTATTACATTCCAGATGAATGAAAGTAAGTCTAATCACAATTAGTATATGTGTTAATTTGCAAAATGCAATTGCTTCTTTATGTTTTCAATGAAAGCTATTATTTAAAACTGAAGTCATTTTGAATCAACACCTTCACCAACATTTACAAAATATATAACAATCTAAACTGTGCGATTATAGAAGTCCAAAATAAACGTTGACAATAAAATAGAATGTATTCTACAAATATCACAAACGCTTACACATAACTTCATAACATTGATCTACTTACCATTACATACATAGCATATCATTATATCATATTGTTTATGCCATATACGGCCAGCCTTCATAACCACTCCAAAACACAAAACATTAAACAGAAGCAATCCAAATGTAATTTCTAAGGCTTCCCTAACCATAACATGTCCAATCATAAACAAACACCCAAAGTTTCTTGACGCACGACGGCGGATGTCTTAACACATGTGGAATACAGGAATTTCAACTTTCTTAACTGAAGGCAAAGAGACGTGGACATCTGGAACTTTTTGAACAAGCTTGAACCAGACCATTTTGTTATCTTCCCAGTCACAAACGCTAACAATTTCCTTCCAGCTGCAATTGATTGTAACATGATTTTTGCTTTTTGGCCTGTCACTGTGGCGTTCCAAATTAACGTCAACATAGAACTCCTCTTCTCCAGCGTATTGCAGCAAGGCATTGTGGTACTTCCACATCTCATGCGCCTTCACAAAGATTTAATGTGAGACGTAATGTAAGGAATAACCTAAGATTTAATGTAAGACAATATAAGCAACATCATAAAGAATTCCACTTATTCAAACCAAAACACTTTCAAACATGAAATGTCAGTCAAAGTTTCAAACCAAAAATAGTATGTGTCACTCTTTAGCATAATTTTTCCATAATAATATATACAAAATATAATATGTTACAGTTTGCAAATCAAAATGATATAATTGAAACACAACAGGGAAAGCGGGGTAAACGCAAACTTTTTTGGCAAAATAGCAATCAATAAGACACTCATAGCAAGGCGTGATACCACAATTATATGTTATAACTACGTGGTCTATTATTAGCAAAGCCGTTTCATAATCATAAATTTTGTGTATATTTGATACGGTAAAACAATCAACTCAACGTATACCTAACACGATAAACTCAACTGTAAATATGTTCAGTCACTAAAGTATATATTAATATCAATCACTTACCAACCGTTTTCTGTCCGTAACGTACGCCACAATCGGTGCGTAAAAACAGTCCCTCTCATTGTGTTCAGTGTGTCCTACCCATTCGCACATATGTTTCAGCCTCTTATCTACATTTCAAATAAACAAAAATAAAATTATATAAAAAATTATCATATTCAAAGGTTTTTATCTTGAGAAGTAAGTACATATATTATGCCAACAGTTTCAGTAACATACCTTCGTCAATCGGATTTCTCATGAAATGGTTTCTCCAGTTCAGAAATATACGTTCTACAACATCATGACGCATCTCCACACCAGCTGCGTCAAATGGCATCAATGAAACAAAATTGTTTAGCAAGTTTGTCAAGACCAATCTTCTGCTAACAGTCAGGTTTTCTACATGCACTAAAATATCCCATCCCTGACCGACGAATACATGCACATGTCTATCTTCATCCAACAGCTCAATCTTACGATGAGTGACAGTTGCTACAAGCACTCCACTCACAAGAACGCATAATCGAGGATTATCAGTTGAAGTTAGGAAACCGCAAGGAATGGCCTACGTAACAGTGTGTTATACAAAACAAAGTGTTATTTACTAATTGGGTTTTCATGAGATTTCCAATCAAGTTATACAATTTAATGATTAGAGTTTAGTAATTACCGATGATTGTTCAAGCTGTTCCAAAGTTACCAAGCATCTACGCTGTCTGTAACCTACAAGAGCCAGGTTGTATACATTGCATTCATATCCATCATTGTTATACGATGTTACGTAATAACAGTCCTCTTCTTGCCTAATGAAATGGAATGTCCCGACATTCCTGTAGTTGCTGTCATCTAAAAATACCCGCCACTCACTTTCGTACAGCTTAAAACGCTTCCCACCAGCCATCTTTATGTAAACTTTATGTTTTGTTCCGCCATTATGGATTAAGTAAATCCAATTGTTCCTAGGTTTCAGTGCTCCCGTAAACAGAGTAGGAAGAAGCTGTAATTGAAAAACATGTTGCATGTATTAATATCAAGAGTTTCGAATAAACTACTAAATTATATAACTCGATCAAACACAACATACCTGTAATGTTCGAATGTTAATTTGGTTTGCCTCAGCCAGAAACTGCATCGTCATTCTATTTAATAAAACCACACACGTGAAAAGGGTCAACAAGTGTTCACATCAACATATATATGCACATTCATATAAACATTGAAAGTCTTTGATAAAATACATAATTCCAGTTGAGGTGTCAACAAAAAAATGAAGATTATGTTACTACACACAAAATTGTTGCACACATCTATAATCATATAACCATTTGATAGTATGAATACCTATTTTTGGTTGTTCACCATCTTATACCATATAACGCGCTTTTGCATATGCAAAACCTAATCCACAATCTACCCAATGGCCCAACCTACCTTCCCGCCATACCTACAAACAATGTTCATACTGATATTCAGTGCATAAGTTGATATTCATTAACTATGCAACCAAGTATTAGTAAATCGATACTAACTTAACTCATACATGTCTTTAAAAGTACTAACTTCAATCTTGCACATATTTCATAAAATTTAACTACACATGCATTTTGAAATGGTTCCTCATACTGTATAATCATATAGCCATTTTACACTATAAGTATTTTTAGCTGTTCACCACCTTATACCATATCACGCGCTTTTTCATATGCAACAACTAATCTATACTATACCCAACCTACCTTCTCGCCATAATTTGATACAATGTTAATACCTATATTAAGATGCATAAGAAGATCTTCCTTAACTATCTAACAAAGTCGTACTAAATCGATGCTAACCTAACTCATGCATATCTTTAAAAGTACTAACTTCTATTTTGGATATGTTTCATATCATTTAACTACACATGCATTGTGAATCGGTATTTCATTGTAACCGAACCGTGTTTTTCCTTTTTTTTTGTTGTAACAATAATCACAAACATTAAAATTAGTTTGATAGGTGCTTAATCGCTACATTATTAACAGAGTTACATTCAAGAAAAAATAATAATAATTTTTTTTTAGAGAACCTGTATTCTTGCAGAGAGAGATGGAGAAGATCAAGTTGAAAGTTTGTTGTGAATGTATTGGGGTAGTTACACGTTAATTTAACTCAGCCGTAAGATCACATATATCAATTTGCTTTACTCAGACTCATGATGGTCTATGTTGAATTTTTTCGATTAATACACTATTTCAAGCGTTATATTTATGTTTATTATAATTTTTTTCTTATTTTGTATAACCAATTAAATTACATTTGCACAAAAGTACATTGGATCTGTTTTGTAACATTTTTTTACTTAAACGTTTATTTATTATAAACATATACCTTTTCTATTCATATTTGGACTTAATACATTTGACATACATACATTGCTTTTGTCATAACAAATATTTCATATAATCAACTCTTCAAAGATGTATCATATACAATTAAAAAAAAACGTTACGTTACATTTTGTAACTTTTTGTCAATGTAGGCAATCAATGAAGATGAACCGCTAATCCATTTAATTATGTCTATCTCCCGGTTGATTATATTCCATTTACCAAGCAATGTGGACAATCATGACATTCACGATAATGTTCATCTGGGACAGAGGATGCGTCCGTTATTTTTGCTCTTGAGAACAAAATTCTAAGGACTTCCTGATAAAATCAATGTCCGGTTAGTATTATTAACCAACACACGCATGATGACCTTCAAAATATTATTGTAGATAATGGCACTCATATTAGCAATACCGTTGAAGAAGTTATCGATCACGAATATGCCATTACTTTAGAAGATTTTGAAAGTAATAGTGAAGAATCTACGGATGAGTCAGATAATGTTGATGCTTTTTATGAACTATATTTATATATTTCTTTTATTTTGTTACATTTTTTATACATCTTATGATGTTTATTTGAATAGATATTTTTGGAGACCAACCATGTTTACGTTTTACACGCTGTGTATATATAATTTGTTTGCAATTACACTTTATACATATACATAAATACACATGTAAAATTTCTATATGCTAACAAAATAATTGAGTACACAAATAGTTAATCAAATCATTTACTAAAGTATTATCCAACCAAATAAAATCACATACATTAGTCAATTTAATTTAAACTCAATGCAAAATGTTATTTTACCCAATAACAACCCTAACATTGTATTCAATAGATGTACCTATCTACATTTTCATAACACACATTTCAAAACTTGATGTACCTATCTGCATTTTCATTTACAAGCTATACTCATGATCGGCAATAACACCAACTGGCCATGATGAAACTACTTCAACAAAATCAACAAACCGTACATCTTCTTAATAAATGTTGAATAAAAAATGACTAAAAATTTTATTAACTAAGACCTCCAGTAACAATTCAAGATCGTTTCACTCTTATTCTTTTTTTTGTTTAGAGAATGTTCCGAAACCCATGTTGGTATATTCATCTTTATCTAAACGAATAATTTATTTTTGTACATTCATTCCATGTTAAAATCTTATTATGCTTCATTCTTTTAAATGATAGGTTCCTTTATTTCTTTTACACAGATTTAACCAACAACTAATCCAACATTGCCGCTTTCGGACTTAAATAATAATTAGTACTTTTACATTTACACAACCACCTCAACTTTCTTTCATAATACTTACACAACTATTTGCGTTTCATCTACACTAAGTTATTGTATCATTGTTTGACATATATCCTCCATGTATATCTGCCACAAATACATTTTAAAGTAACTATAGTTTACTTAACAATATGTATACAAAACAAATATTTCCTGTAATCAACTGTCAAATAAGTTGTCTACAAATAAAATAAATTATACAACAAATCATTTCCTAATATATTGTCACCTTCATATTCTGTAAATTTAACCATGCGAAATTCTTTAAACCATGATTGATAACATATTTCGGAGTACAAGAGAAAAAAAGAATGTCCAACTCAAAGCATCTAAACGAAGGTCTATTACAATCATAATCGATCTTTTTCTTAACTTTTTTTCGAATTTTTATAATTTTAGTTTAGAAAAAATTTATTTGCCTAAACAATAATACACTGTATTCATTTGCATGTATTGTAGGACAAAAGTTTGAATCTGTTAAGGAAAGTGTTGCAGGAACAAACAATGAATCTGCTAAGGAACATGGTACAGACAAAACGGATATTATTGGTTTTTATGAAGCATAAGTCGTTCATGCCAAGAAAAATGAGACATCAACCATCTTGAACAACGATTTTGTATGTGATCCTATGATAGGAAACAATGATAAAAAACCACAACCATTTGAACCTGGAAATAGTACATACTATGATTCTGATGATTCTGTAGATCCATATATACTTCAAAGTATAATGAAGGAGAACTGTCATTGCCCTGTTTGTTTAGGAACTTGCAAATGCCCACCTGGAAAATGCGAATGCTCATATTGCTCGCCTCCAACGGCATAATTTCGGTTGATTTTTCTAAATGAGAATACTTGTGTTTACCTTTTCAAAGCTATCTATGTTTATGATTAGTATTCTGAAGTAGTTATGTATTTCTTTTAATAAATTGATCGAATTATTTCACTGTTTTTATTTTATTTTATTAGATTCGTAACGTGTCTTATAAAACATTCATAAACTATTGTCATTTCTTTATAATAGTCGTATATGCACTATAAATTATGCTGACTCATTTTTTTTTCTTTTAAACAATCAAATCATTGTCTAAAAAAGTCACACTTTAATGGGCATAAAATGTTTCTATAATTATTATAGTGGAATATGCTATAAATGATGTTCAACATTACATCCTCACCACATTATACACTACAATGCCTCTACGATTCAACAATGGTAATCGTAGGATTAGAGCTTACACGTAAGTTTTACAGTTTATTTCCTAATCGTTGTCGTAATTTACATGATATCTAATCGTTTAGTTTTTTATTATAATAGTGAATTGGGTGTTGCTCCTCCTACAATTGACATATGCATTCATCATGGTGGTAGAGTTGTAACTACAAATGTTTTTTACGATTATTGGGGCGGAGATGAACTTATGATATGCAATGTGTCAACACACAATTTAACCTACACCAACCTTAGACGATTAGTTTGTCAACATCTAAGTCAGTACACTGATGTAATTGCTTACTACTTGCGTGTTCCGACTGTCCAAATGGAAGAAGCAGATAGTCTTCGTAAGATAGAACATGAGTGGTATATTGATGGCTGGCTACACAACATTCAACTTGGTCAACCATTGGATATATACTTGGCACATTATCGTTATCCTACCCTTATTGACCCAAATCGTCAAAGATGGCTGCTAAGAAGATGGGAAACAAACGACTAGATAAGTGGACATGTTGAAGTGAATCGAAGGGCTGCTCGTTTGTCATCTCGGAGACAGGATTCATCACGTTAATTAGCATTTCATTTCATATTTTAAGTAGACTCTCCATTACAATATTTTCATCATTCATGTTTACTTTTTTAATTTCCTTGAAACAATGAGTCATGACAATACCATTAAGAATGATGCTTATTTGTTGCAAAAGTGAATATAACATTTAAGGATTAGTTCTGAATTTGCAAATGTTACTACGAAATATTAACATGAATAAGAATGAAACAAATACATTTAGCCATTTTGTTTGACATAATTAACATAATCTTGAAATCATATCAAATTTACAACTAAAATATATTATTTGTACTATCCTTTCCAAATAACTACTTTAAGTTTAAATTAAGATAAATAAAAAATATTTTTACAAACAATAGAATCAAAACAAATATTATCATAACACTTATTTGTTTAGAATATATCTACATATACTTTTCTATAATACTTAAAATATTGAAACTACATAAATCCCATACTGATTCATACAATTCATTAACAAAAAACATATACGAGTATCAAACCATGTTCAATAGCAAATCATCATCCGATGTTGTATTCAATTCTTATTATACAAATTGAAACGTTTAACACATTTACAGTTACAAACTAACTTTTCTTTTTTCTGTTCCTTTCAGCGGATTTCCATCGCAAGAAAACGACGAAGACTACTCAAAGATGGCAACCCTGTTGTGGGACGTGTTACTACTGATAACGATTTACAAGAAGTTGCACACCTCTTAGACGAGGTATGAACATATTAAATACTACTACTAAATTGTGTTAACATAGTACCAACTTTTATGATTCATGGTTAAACATCTTCATAGGAATCTGATGATGAGAAACCGCTGAGGATAAAGCGCAAAACCAAGTATGCACAAAGGGTTGGAAAAAAGGATGAAGAGAAAGATGAAGCCAATGATGATTCAGGGCTATTCCACAATTCAGTTAACTATAAATCTAAAGAAGTTGATAAAGAGAATGACAAACTAATTGATCATTCTAATGATCATGTATACCATCTGGATGATTTTACCGATGACGAAAATTTACTTGATAAACAACACAGTTTGTTTAGTACAAAAGATAAAAAGTTTGCTCTTATTGATGAAGAACCAGATGCACATATTCAAAACAATAACAACACAAACGATGATGGTGTGTGGGTTAATATCAACGATATTCCACATGAACCTTTTCACTCTTTAGATATTCATAACAACTACATTCATGAAGATGCCAAAAAAAATTTACAACAACCTTACGTGTCCGATGATGACGAGTCGATGGGAAGATATTCTGCCGGGCATTAAGATCACCATGATGATTTTTGAGTAGCACATTCGTTAGCTTGCTAAAAGTATGACAAATTAAGACAACACCTTTATCAGTTTTTTTGATACTTGATAGCATATAGCGATTATCATTTGTCAAGACATGATCATTTAGATTCTGATTTGCTTATGTCATTCTTATAATTAATATTATTAATACGATTCTACGTTGATGATATTTATGTAACTGTTATTTGGTTTGAATGTATGATAATTTCATTATCTTCCATGAATCAAGTTTTTGTATGTTACAATCATAAGATGTAGCAAGTCTTTTTTGATTTCAAAATATCATCATATTAAATGATATAATATAACTTAATTTAATGACATATTGTTATTCCATTTAAATTATTTGTAAAAGTTACTCTTCAGATCATTAGTTAATTTATCTCATTTTCAAACTCTATATACTTAAACTTGAATGAATGTCTTTTCAACTCAATATCCATAACATATTGTCATACAACAGTTTCTGAAAAACATATCATTGTTTCATTTCCCTAAAACACAAAACGGATTGTAATCGATTATCATCATGGATGATGAAAACACTCCACCAAACACCATAAAACGTTCGTCAGCTAATCTTGAGAATAGGAAACCTAAAAAGGCACAAAGTTCGTCCATGTCCAACAAGAATTTTAAATCATCGGGAGATGCAACTCAATTTTGAAGTAAGACTTTTGCAGAAAATATGTTGGTTGATGCCGGTTCAACAAATCGAAGAGTATCGCTGACAGAATTTTTGAATTGTAAGCTTATCTTCAATACATAATTACACATTTTATTCATAACCTTTTTTTACCTATGGTACCTTTGTAACTAATTATTCTTCATGCATTAGATAATCCTCAACATGTAGATATCGTTTCCAATAGACAACCAACATCATCAACCAACATGGGACAACCCAAAAAAAGAGGCAGACCACGATTGGTGTTTAGTCATGAAAGGCAGCCTCTAACTGACATGACTAATCGTTAGTTTCTTATAAATAATATGCAATAACAAAATTCAGTTTACTACTACTTGTGCTGTTACTTTAAACTATTCGATAGTCATGCTTTACTTCTCAATTTGCTATTTCACACAGATCATCCACACCGAGTAAATACATCATCACTGTCACCAATGGCAACTACAAGCTTACCTTTACACATTCATCAAGGTTTGCTTACTTTGCTTATATAAGTTTGTTTTTCAAGTGTAATTCGACATGGCTGGCTCATTTTATTTTTGTAACCTTGATTTAGGAAACGCAGGACAAAATAGAAGCACCGTATCGACCTACAATATTCAGCAAAGTCCTTTACAAAATGGTAAACTATAAATGATGCAGGTTTTACTGACCAGGTTTAAATATTTATATAGTCTCGTTATACCTATGGTCTACCCTAATGCAGTAACGAGCAGTGTACCCGGTCGTGTGTAGTGTAGTATTCGGTAAAACCGAGGTCGTCCCAAGAGCTATGTGTGTTGGATTATTACTAAGTCTAGGTGTCACAGTTTTTAGTATGATTATGATAAAGAAATAATTAACTACTAAAGCAGATAAAAGGCAAAGGATAAATCAATAGAGGAGAGTGGTGCTAACCTAGTTATTCCTCCTAGCTAGTAATGTCTACGTCTACTTACTTCCAATTACTTCAGGTGGAGTCAAAGACGAGAGGACATCATTTGGTCAATTCGCCCTAACCTATCAGCGAAGATGCCACCACAGGATAAATCAGGTGTCCCCTCATAAGTCCTGTTGTTCCTGGTCCCCTAAGCCAAGTCATTAAGTATCGCTAAATACTAGATTTATAATAGCTAGTGCCCGAGCGTTAGCAACTTAAACACTCACCCCCTAATTCTTAAGTTCATCCAAACGGTAGGTGATCAGTTGGTCAAATCACACAAGTAGAAAGGGTCATTAGTTGGTCATATCTCACCCTTCCCGTCTCAGTCTACTCACTTAGGGTCAGTTGGTCATATCTCCTAAGCAACTAGCCTCTACCGCCATTCAAAACTACCGAAACAAGGGTAGCTACCAATAAAATATGCATGCATACACTTAGAAATAATTATACGGCAAGTAATATAAACGCAAACAAAACAATTAAGGAATCATAACTAGGCCAGCACCAAGAGGTGCTTAGCCGCTCATATTAACCATACAAATCAATTCAATATTCAAAGTTACGAAATACATGAGTCGAAAGTAAAGAAAAGATAAAATGCTAATGCTTATCGTAGGGGAGTGATTTCTCCCTTGGAGACAGCTCCGTATGCTCCTCTAGACCTGCCTTTGGCTTCTTCCCACGTTCTTTGGTTGTGGTGTGTGGAATGGGATGCTTTGAAATGCTGGAAATTGTGGGGTATTTATAGGCCAGATATGGGTTACGGCGTAACTAAAATAAGAGTTACGCCGTAATCTTCAATTCTTTCATTATTTGTACTAGATCTGCTGGTTACGGCGTAACCTTATGAGTAGTTACGTCGTATCTTCAATATAACTGGGTTACGCCGTAGTTGGTAAAATAGTTACGGCGTAGTTATCAGCGGCGTGGAACCTCATTTAACCTAATATAGTTACTTCGTAGTCTTTGGGGAGAGTTACGCCGTAACCTTCTGATGAGTTGGTTTTCTGAGTCACGCTTTAGTTACGGCGTAATGTGAGAGATGAGTTACGCCATAACTTCTTCATAGTCAGCATACTATGATAAATCTTTTAATATTTCTCCAATTCCGCGTCTCTTTAGCTCCAATGCTCGTAATTTACCTGAAAGTGGAAAACAATGGAAAACAAGCATAAATCCATATAAATGATATAAATTACAAGCATTATCGGGGGAAATTGACACTTAATATTCAGGACTATTTGATGTTATCAAATATCGCCCTACTTGAATTCTACTTGCCCTCAAGTAGACCTTATTAGAAAGATTCCTAAAAAGATATCTCCCAAAACCTGGAAAATATAAGTTTACAAATCTCTTATGCTAGAATAAAACAAAGCCAAACACCTCACGAAATGGGAATAAAACACTCAAATCTCTCAACTATTCTAAGTGTCAATTTCGGGTTGATCACTCAATCGCACAGTCATAGCATGTATTCTATCATAAGCTTGGTGGTTACACAAATTTCCACCACTAGAGTTAAGGGCTAAGTAATTCTCGAAGGCAATATGGGTAGACACGACAAAGGTTATGGGGTGACTCGTCATTACTAACATGTCACAGCGAAGTGGACAAAATCAATGATACATGATCAAATCCATGGCCAAGACACCAAAGATTGCTCGCTGCATCACCTAGACATGCTTCATGACTAAAGGGTAGGATAAGACATGTGATATATAAATGGTGTAAAATAAAAATCAAGCAGGTAGTCTTAGTCTATAACCAAGTCATCACTACTTACCGTCCGCCCAAAGTTCAAGCTTTGACGTCAAGAAACCGGATCATGAAATACTAGGTAGATGTGTCATTAGAGGACGTCGTGATGGGCACACTACCTTTTCTTCAACTGTTGGTATGATTACCAAATCCAATCTTCGAATGTGACCGAGGTGGCCTCCTCGATACTAAATCTATTAAGCTCATAACATAGTGCTTATAACAATGCACTTTTATAATAACTAAATAACATAACAACCTTTTTTTTTCAACATAACAATAACAACTAAACATAATATCCCCCCACTTGAGATGAACAACAGGAATTTGGGGGTCTTCAATGATCTTCAAAAATATGTCGTCGATGAAAGTGTGATGGATCAAAACACACACCTTGTGTTAGTGATATTTTGAGTTATATTAATAAGTACGCGGAATATACTTAGTAATACTTAGAAGACAGATTATATGATGTAATGTAAGTAAGAACAATAAACACAAACTCTAATATTATTAAGAAATAATACGAGTGATCTTGCTTATCATTAGGGTTACACTTTGAAGCTAATATGAATAATACGTATGTAATTCATATTCTAAGCAATGACCTGGGATCTCCTTTTATAGCACAAGGAGTCCTTTACAAGATAAGTATAAACCTAACAATATAGAATATACACAAGATCTTTTCTATACTTATCAATACACGGATACATAACAATTATCCTAATAGCAGTGGCAATATTTTTATTAGCAGTGGTAATGAGTTTCCACTGCTAGTGTAATCTTTAGCATTGTTAACCACAAGAATATCAGTGGTAACTGTTAGTATTATTCCTAACAATCCTCCCCTAAACTTATGATTTCTCTGCAAATCAATAAGTTTCTTCAATCTTCATTATCTGCAAGGATTTGGGGAATTCTTTCAAACACTTCATCTTCTTCTCAATGCTTGAATAGCTCTTGAACATTGATCTTGAAGCCTGAGTAACAATGCTCCGACCTTCTCATTATCTTCATGAACTCTTATAGTAGTACACAACATCAGAGTTAGAGTTCCAGCTCGGAGTGGATATTCTTTCTCAGCAAGCATGAATGCATCTACTCCATTTGCTGTAGAAACATGATGAACTTTACATGAATCATAGTAGAACCATTTAGTACCAGGACATGAACATGAGAATGTCCAGAAATCATCATTAACATCTGGTTTATAGAGCCTTCTAAGATTAACCCATAATTGCATCTCCTTCATATCTTTGAGATCTTCAGCATCAAACCTTTCATGAACTAATTTCCATAATGTGTCAAGATCATCTCTGTCACAAGCTTTGATAATATTTTCAAATTGAATGAATGATGAAGTTTCACCACCTAGCTTTGTAATCTTCCATGTTGGAGCAAAATTGCTGGCAGTGTATACTTCCCAATCAATAATAGGATGTCTGACTTGCAGTGGTTCTGGATAAAAATCTTCTTCTTCAAACACAATCATTTCAGTCAGTTGTTCTTCAGTGAATTTCTCAGTTGGAACTTCTTGTTCTTCAACAAACTTTGTCTTCTTAAATGTCTGAGATTTACTATCTTTGGCCTTTCTCTTCAAATTAGGATACCTTCTTTCTTCTTCTTCAGAGTCCATTGGAATAAAATCTTTATCTTGTCTTTGATGTCTTTTCCAGCCTCCAACATTGCAACAATAAGTCTTCATGTATGCAATAACTTGTGCCTTGGTTTCTTTTGACCTTTTCTGACTGAACCAATTACATCTTAAAGTGCTTGATTATTCTTCATCTGAATAAAGCCCTTTAACTGTGCTGTTCTTTGATCTTCAGTTAAAGACTTATCAGCTACTAGGTCAGTTGCTTTCTTCTTGATTACTGGATCATTTGCAATCAAGAAATCAATTTCTTCTTCAGTAGGTACATAGCTGAAATCTGGAGTCTTCTCTCTGAATCTTCTAGGTGGAACAGTGGAAAGTGGATCTTCCATTCTATCCAGCCCTTTAGCCTCCATAAAGCTTGCAATCTCCAATTCTTCAAGCTTTTTCTTTTCAGCAACTTCAACTTCATAAATCTTTCCTGCAACTTCTTCATCATGAGCAATATGAACTTGTTCTTTCTTTGAAATCTTTCTTCTTGTTTGCTCTTTGCTTTGCATAAAAACTTTACCTTTGTCATTCTTCTGTATATCAATTTCTTCACTTGCAGTGGCAATATCATGTCCAGCAGTGGGTATATTTGGCTCTGCAGTGGAAATTGGATCAGTGATAAAATCAGCAGTTGCAGTACTAAAAACATCTTGCTCTAGTTGCTCTTCTTAAGTATCAGCTTCCTCTGCACCTTTACTAGAAACACCTTCATCTTCAAAATCAATTTTCCTTCCCTGAGTTTCAGCATCTGTTTTCCTCCCCTGTTTGGGAGAATTTCCCAAATCGTGATTAAAATCAGCTGAATCACCATCATCAGGTGAGGATGGAGATGATATCACTATCTTTGCAGTCTTCCTCTGCTTTTTCAACCCATGCAACTCTTCTTTCAAGGTCTGAATCTCCTCCTTTAAGTTTGTAATATCCTTGGCATGCTGCTTCTTTACTTATGCCAGGTATTGTTGTAGAGATTCAACCTGCTTGGCTAAGTTGGTACACATATCCATCAATTCCATTTGTTGCCCACTGCCCTTAACACTTCCAACTGTGTGACCTGCTGGGAGAGGTGAATCATGGGGCAATGGCTCAGATTCCTCCCTAGTTGGACTAGGTGGAAGTCTAGAACCACCACTGCTTGTTCCTAAACCAAAAGGATCAGGGACATGTTGTGTTGTAATAAGAGGAGTTGGCTATTCTGACCTCCTCTCATAGGTGTGAGAAACTGGTGGAGTATAATCAATGTTTGGAACAGTGATTATGGGTGAATGTTGTACCTGTGAAATCTTTGCAAGCATTTGAGGAAAAAGAGGTGTAATAGTCCTGTTGCCAACTTTGTTCATATTTTGAAAAACTTTAGGCTTAAGGCAACGGATTTTATAAACTCTTGTGTGGGGTTGCAGTTGAAATTCATTTAGCACTGCTTGCACAAACCTTGGATACATCAAAATTTTTGTTGAACTCTTTACATTGCCTTGCATACTTGTAAATATATATTTTGACCAATTAAAAGTCCTATCTAAAGCTAGACAAACCAAAGGATATGCCATGGTTGAACTGAATTGTTCATAAGAAGTTTTCTTAGGACTTAGGCAATGTAAAAGAGTATGTATCAAAAATCTCCAATGGGGACAAAAACCACTCTTTTTGAAAGTAGTCTTTTTCTCAGTGGTATCGTACCCCATGGATGAAAGATGTGTATGAATTTCGGGCATAGGTAATGTGATGATACCATTGAGATCATCCAATTGGAGAATTCTCCTTAAGGATGCCTCAGTAACATCAATAGTTACCCCGTCCATAGTGGCTCTAAGAGCATCCACTGTTTCATGTGTATCTCTAGTTTCAATGGTTATGGACTGAGCAGAAGTCCAAAACTGTTTGATTTGAGAGATATCGATTGTGGGATTAATAAGTAAAGCATACCTTATATGGGTAGTGTTAAGAAAGTCCACAATCTGATGAAAAACATGTCCACTCTTCTCGTTTGACTTTTGTAAGTAGGCCACTTGGTTGTGCTCATCTGCAAAAGTGATAGGTGCCATAGAATCTTTTGATGAAAAATATATTGTGTCAGTATGAATTGTATAAAGAACTCGCTAATTGAAAGATAAGGATATATAGTGGTAGGGTTTAAGATTTTTGCGCAAGAAAGACGATCTTTGGAAAATATTTATCTTTAGAGGATAAATAGCAATTAGGAAAGTAGATAATCTTCCAAAAAAAAATTTACCCTATATATATGGAAACAATATTTTCTTTCAACGGCTAGTAAAAAATTAGGTACTGACACAATGAGTTGTAACGGCTAGATCAACAGTGGTAAAAATAACACTGTCAGTGGAAACTGTGAACTAGCAGTGGTAATTTTTCACAAAAAATTTCAAAGAGCAGTGGTAAAGAAAAACATATGAAAATTGAACTGCTCTTTATCATAGTTCTGAGCAAACTACCAGCTATCAACGGATTTGATATGTCTTTACCATGAGCCGTTTGCTATGGACTAGCCAACTCTTAATCAGATAGAATATGGTGAGTTGATAACCATATAGTTTTTGGTAAACTATCAACCATAAACGGATTTTTCAAGTCTTTACCAGTAGTCGTTTGCTCTGGACTAGTTAATTCTTATGTGGGTTAGACATGGTGAATCAATAACCATTTGTTGTGTATCTCAGTTACACACTTTTTAAGACCAACTCCCATTTATGCTGCATAAAAGTGATTGAACAAGCAAAAACACAAGCACAAAAACATATACAAACTTATACAACAATGTTAGTACCCAGAGACTTCCACTCAACATTAAAGACCATTAGACACAAAAAGTTTATGGATTTAGCATTCCAATACTTGTTACCAAGTACTGAAATCTACCCACATCAAGTCCTTTTGTTAATAAATCAGCATAGTTGTCATCAGTATGGATTTTGACAACTTGAATTAGTCCTTTTTCATAACAATCTCTTATGAAATGGTGTCTAATTTCAATATGTTTAGTCTTTGTATGTTGAACTGGATTCTTAACAATGCAAATGGTACTGCTATTGTCAATATGGATGATGGTATTCATGAAATTGTACCCATAGTCCAAAAGTTGATTCTGAAGCCATAGAACTTGAGCACAGCAACTTGCAGCAGCCACGTACTCTACCTTAGTTGATGAATTAGCCACCATTGTTTGTTTCTTGGACTGCCATGACACTAATCTGTTGCCAAGAAATTGGCATCCACCTGTTGTAGATTTTCTATCCAAACTAGCTCCAGCATAGTCACTATCTGAGTAAGTAACCAAATCTAGAGAAGATTCTCTAGGGTACCATAATCCCAGAGTGGGAAATGCTTTAAGATATCTGAAAATCTTCTTCACAGCAGTCAAGTGAGAGAACCTGGGAGTGACTTGAAACCTTGCACAGGCACACACTGCAAACATAATATCTGGTCTAGATGATGTAAGATACATCAAAGAACCAATCATAGACATGTACATGTGCACATAAACTTCTTCGCCACTATTTTCCTTTAAGATTTGATGGGTAGTCTTGTCTGCAGGGGTGCTGGATGACTTTGCATCAGTAAACTTGAACTTCCTTAGTATCTCAGCCACATATTTATCTTGATTGATGAAAATACCATCTGGCCTTTGTTGTACTTGAAGTCCCAAACAGAATGTGAGTTCACCCATAGAACTCATCTTGAATTCTTCCTTCATTAGCTTCTCAAATTCTTTGCACGTCTCTGTCTTTGTAGATCCAAAAATGATATCATCAACATATACTTGAACCAACAAGATATCATTCTTGTCTTTCTTGATGAACAAAGTCTGATCTACTCTGCCTCTATGAAACCCATTATCAAGAAGATAAGTAGTTAAGGTTTCATACCATTTCCTTGGTGCCTGATGCAAGCCATACAAAGCTTTAACTACCATGTACACTTTATTTGGATAGTCAGGGTCTTCAAAGCCTGGAGGTTGTGAAACATATACCTCCTCATCAATCTGCCCATATAGAAAAGCACTCTTTACATCCATTTGATAGACTTTAAAGCCCATAAAGGATGCATAGGCTAAGAACAGCCTGATTGCTTCAATTCGTGCAACTGGGGCAAACACTTCTTCATAGTCAATACCCTCCTCCTGAGTGTATCCTTGAGCCACAAGCCTAGCTTTGTTCCTGATGACAATTCCTCTTTTATCCTTCTTGTTTCTGTACACCCATTTAGTACCTATTACCTTCTTGCCATAAGGCAAATCACAAAGTACCCAAACCTTTTAAAGCTTGAATTGGAGCAACTCTTCTTGCATTGCTTCCACCCAACTTTCATCTTCTAGTGCCTTGTATACATTCTTAGGCTCCATTTGTGATAGAAAACACATAAAGAGACATTCGTTCTTGCCTTCATGAGTCTTAGATTCATATATTTCACTAATGAATCCATGAATATCAGGCAGCTTTGTTTGTCTTCTAGTCTTCACAGGTGAATGGACATCCCCAATTATATTTTCAAGAGGATGTGATTTATGAATAGAAGTATGGGGAGTCTGAGGAACTGCAATCTCATTTGGCATATTTGAGATTTCAACATCATTGGCTTGAGCTTCCTCTGTAACTGGAGTTATAACTTCCAATTCTGGTGTTTCAGTGGAAACATCTGGCCTAGCAGTGGAATCTAAATTTCCACTGATTTCAGAATTTTCAGCATTCAAGTTGCTACTTCCTTCGTTTCCAAAATCATTAGTAGGTTGAGCATCTCCAGTCTTTGGTATATCATCATTATCTGCATAGTCCCAAAGTGGCAGACTGAATTCACCTTGATCATCTGCTTGATCCTTGCTTGGTTCATCATCATCAAGAAACTCTTCTGAACCTGCAAAATCAAAAGAAGATGTACCTGTAGAGATATGAACATAATTCATAGTATTGGTTAGAGTATCAAGATCAAACAGCCTTTCTGGACCAGTTCCTTTGAGATTTACTTTGTTTTCCAGGAACTCAACATGCAGATTCTCTTCAATCTTTTGGGTTCTTAAGTTGAATACTCTAAAAGCTTTACTAACCATGGAATACCCAACAAAATACCCTTCATCAGCTTTTTCTTCAAATTTGCCCAGATAATCTATGGTATTGAGAATAGATACATGACATCCAAATGGTCTCATGAAGTCAAGGATAGGTGGTCTAGCCCTAAATAACTCATAAGGTGTCTTGTTATTTGTTTTTACCACTAAAACCCTGTTTTGCACATAGCATGCAGTGTTAACTGCTTCAGCCCAAAAAGTGATTGGCAATTTTGAATCTGCCAACATGGTTCTAGCAGCCTCTATAAGTGTCCTGTTCCTCCTCTCAGCAACACCATTTTGTTGAAGAGTTCTAGCAACACTAAATTCTCTTTTAATACCTTTATCTCTGCAAAAATCATCCATAACTCTATTTTTAAATTATGTCCCATTGTCACACCTAATGATTTTAACTTTCATATCATATAGGTTTTCAACTTCTATGATAAATATCTTAAGGATGCCAGTTGTTTCATCCTTGGTTCTAAGAAAGAAAACCCATGTAAACCTACTAAAATCATCAGTCACTACAAGACAATATTTCTTTATATTCAAGCTGCTCACAGATGTAGGACCAAATAAGTCCATATGTAACATTTGAAGTGGGTGAGCAATAGAGTTAACCAGCTTTAACCTGCAAGAATCTCTGTGTTGTTTGCCTTTGAGATAAGCCACACAGGTTTGATCATTTTCAAATCTTTTCTGAGGTAAGCCTCTCACCAAACCATCTTTGACAATCTTATTAATGGTTTTGAAGTTAACATGACCAAGTCTTCTATGCCATAACATGGATTCATCCATTGTGGCCTTTGCAAGTAAGCAAGCAAAGTCATCTTTAGCAACAATGTTGTTCATATCAAAGCTATATAAGTTGCCTTTTCTAGGAATCTTAAGAAGAATTTGACTTTCATCAGGCATCTTAAAATCCTTAGAGAGAACAAAGCACATATCTTTGGTAAAAAGAACATTGTTCTTCTTGTCACACATTTGTGACACACTAAAAAGATTATACTTAAGCTCTTTTACATAGTACACAGGTTTAAAGTCCAAGTTACCAGTTTTGATTACACCTTTACCAGCAACTTTTCCATTAACTCCACCTACAAAGCTAACATACTGTCCATCATAATGTTCAAAATCTGAGAGATAGGACTTGTTGCCAGTCATGTGCCTTGAACATCCACTATTTGTGTAGCCTTGATCTGATCTTTTTGTCCTTGGATGTTCCTGCACATATAAGAAAGGAGTTAGTTTCCTTTGGGGACCCAAGCCATGATTGACTTGGATCTGCCTCGTGTATCAATATAGTTAAATCTATCAAAGGTCATTGATACACCATTAGGATTGGTTGATGAGGTAATTCCTTTAGGTTTCCATTCCCAACGTGCTGATGCCTTCACAACATTTCCCATGTCCCCCTTTTTCTTGTTTACAACCCTTGCAGTGGGAACTTTTGAATGAGCAGTGGTAACTGCTGGTTTGGTTTTAGGTACCCACTGTTGGTTATAATGAACCCTTTTATTTTGAAAAGTTTTTTTCCCTGTTTGTGCAGATTTTGCAAAAGTTGTTTTAAATTTTGCACTTGAAATAGGTGACTTAGGGTGAGCAGTGTTAACAGTTTCTGCAGTGGCAAAAGTTTTAAGTCAACTTCTTAGTTGAACTGCTCTTGGGGATCATTTTGCTGTGTGGTTTAGGGTGTAAATTGTTTTGAAACCTGTTTGTCTCCACCCTTTTATTTCCATGGACTTCCCTTCTCCCAACATGATAGTCACAATAAGCATGTAAATGATTAAAACTACCACAGATTGTAACATATTGGATTTCACAAACACACTAAATCATAAACACAAGAGGCGTATAAGATGAGTTTTAGAGAGAGAAAGTTAGAGGTTGGGAACTTTAGTAAGAGAAAATGAACATATTATTATGAGCTCCAACTCTCTACCTTGGGAGGTAGAGAGTATTTATAGTTCTTACATAAATCGCCACCTACGGGCTGTGGATCAGGCATACAGTGGGTAAAGACCCGTCTGTCCTCCACGGTGTTACTTAAACTAAATACTACATAACTTATAATAATCTACGACTACGAGCTTTCTAACGATTACATACACTTGAGGTGACCGACTCTTCAATAACTAGATTTACTAAATCCTAACAATCTCCCCCTAAGGGAGGTCACCTCAAACACACATTAAAATTACATTGAATACAAACAGATATTACATAAAAATTTGTTCTTGCATTCTTGATGTAATACTTTGCTCTGAAGCTCGTCATTGATTCTTCACATTCCATGTTTGGTTAATCCAAGTGGAGGTCTTTTACTTATCCACGTGATAATGAGTTTTGAGCCAGCTTTGAGATCATCAGCTTAACAAAAATCTCTGACTCATCCATTGTGGTGTTGGTATTATGTGATGTTGTGACTTATGGACCGACATGCTCACATTCTGGATCATGATATATTCTCATCAGAGTTGCGGAAGCTTTCGTTGATTCATGATATTGGCAGCAACGTAGCAGAAGCATGGAGTGAAAATATCAGAGTCATTGATGCACTAATCATGATTTCTTTAGATATGAATGTGTTGTGTGAGCATGCGGCTATGGATTGACTGCTTCAATCTGATTAGCTGCAAACGTCGGGCGTACCTGCATACAACGGTTAGCAATAAAGTGCACGAAAGTGTCTTTGATCACTTTCGTTGAATTGAGGTACACGGCCCACGGTTCCCAGTTGATCAGTACAGGTACTGCCTGTGATCAGGTATAATTCCGAAGAATTTCCTAGACAGGGTTTCGCAGTTGTTCTAGTTGTTCTCAAACCGGAACGTCTCAAAGAAGACAACACGGAGTGAGTGAACCAGCGAATTGAGATTCACTGATTGATAAAAAGAGATTTGAAAAACAATCGTGTATTGCTCAATAGAAATTGTTTTTGCAATACAACGAAGGTTTTAATGAAAATCAATTATCAATAAAAAACACCTTTTATTTTGAAATATTTGTACACAGTCGATGTGCAAAAGAAAAGGGTTTTAAGCACAACGACAGGTTTTTCAAAGGTATCCGTTAATCCATAACCTGAACCAGGATTGATTCAAAAGATTGAATCGCCCTATTGTTTCTGTTCAATTGTCACATGGTTGATCTATTGGATAGATCTCACATGCCACCCACCAGGAGCTTGTTAGATGTTGGCTCCAGAAGGCTTTCCATCTTCATTGTGAATATGTTTGCATATCACTCAGATGTTCTAGCAAAACCACAAGGATAATGCGTAGGACTCATAAGATATAATCTCTCTTTCCACATTGTGTGAAACAGAGTGTCTTCATTGAAAGTGTCCTAATAAGATTTATTGATGATCTCGTGGCTCTAGACTCAATTGTGCATATTTTGGTTCCTATGCCGGAGACTAGGGAGAGGGTCCTCCTTCTTCAATATCAACAAACTCTAAGAGAAAGTAGATAGATAATTTCGGTTCCCCGTGAGAATGAAACAAGTCCTTTTAAGAGGAACTTGAGTAGCTTGGGAAGTTGTAGTGCAGTGCGTCACTGGGTCCATGACGTCTTGTCTTCAATACCGATGTTACCTTGGTAACCACCAGTAGCATATGAATTGAAACCGGTTTCTGCCCTAAGGTTGAATAAATGGAGGGCTATTTCTTTTCACCCTATTTCTCATTCAATTCTTTTTCATTCTTCAACCCCTTCAGTGCTTACCGAGACTTCATAACTAGAACCTTGTTGGGTTTATTCCAGTACTAGCTCAGTCTCAGTCCGCACTCTTCCCATATCTCATTTTTCTCCTTTTTATCATCATACCTAAGGACTTCTACACTAACTCGTGGATTGTCCCTGGGTAGATCCCTCCGGTTCTGGCGGATCATGGGAACGAATACCTAACCTAACCATCCTTATATCACCATACATAAAGTAAATTTGGTCGGTCTATTTGGTATTGTTCATCTGCCGTTGGAACCAATTGAAAACCATTTGAAGATCAATCCAGATACCTGTGATATATTATCAAAGCATTTTGTACCTGAATTCTTTTTGATATTTTTAGAACAAGAGCTCCCCCTCAACATGTGCTTCATGTATTTGAAATTGTTTTAGCACACGGAGGCAAGAGGAAGAATTAACTTCTTTGATTTCCATTTTCTAAAAGATATCAACATCACTTCCCAGATCAAATCAAGTATTGGGGAAGAATGAGGTTTTCAAAATTTTGCTCCCCCTCAATATGTGCCTCGAGGTTTGAAAGAGTTTTGCACATACTATAGGGAACCTACACTTAGAGACAAATCAGTCACGTTTTAATTCTTTGTGGTTTAAGATAGATGCTCCCCTTTAACATGTGCATGGATAATTTGAAATCGTTTGGCACATGTGGGAAGGAGAGCTTGTACATCTTTATAAAACCATTTACCGAATTATCAGATTAAATCCAATTTAAATCACAAATTCTCCCCCGATCACATTTATCAAATCACTTGAGATTTGTGATCTCTGTAGATTTAAATTGATTTTGAAAGATTTTAAGGAGAATTGTGACTTGATTATGAAAACGTTTTAACTGATAAGGATCGGATTTTGAGACTTTAAACTCCATTGATTAAGCATGCATGAATATCTTTTGAAAAACAATTGTATAACAAATAACCTTTTGATTTAATTGAAATTATTCTCCCCCTCAATAAATGACATAAGTTATTGATTGAGAGATAGATGTTTTTGACAAATGTTAAGTCCAGATGATTTTCAAAAATAGAGTCCGAGTTATTTAACAAAGCAATTAGTTTTCATTAGATAGTAAGTAATTGTTTATAGAATCAGAGCATGAGATTTGAAAAACAAGATAAAGCATGGCTCTGTTCTTTCTTTGAAAAACGGGTTACTGCCTGAAATGACAATAAACCATTGTTTCACTTTCTCCCAATATCTAAGGTCGAACAATATCTAAAGTCCCGTGTCATTCTTTGAATGACATCACAAAGACCGTAGATATTTTCGAATCTAGAAAAGCATGACAAAATGACAATACTTTTTTTTTTTTTTTTTTTTTTAATTTTTCAAGATTTTTTCAAGTTTTTTTTTTATGGATTTTAGAAAGATTTATATTTTTCTATTTTCTTTTTGAAGGTTTTGTAATTTTGTATTTTGTTGTAGACTCTTTAGACCAAGTCGTGGGAGGATAAACCTTTACTCCTCGTCTTCCTCTTGAAGACGTTTGAGTGTATCCGGTTGTAGACTCTTTAGACCAAGTCGTGGGAGGATAAACTCAAAACGTTCTCTAGGAAGAGCTTTGGTGAAGATGTCTGCTAACTGGTATTCAGTCCTCACAAAATAGAGTTCCACCACACCATTTTCTACTTGCTCCCTGATGAAATGATGTCGAATGTCGATGTGCTTTGCTCTTGAGTGTTGTACGTTGTTGCATGAGAGAGCAATAGCACTTTTATTATCACAGTACAGAGGGATTTTGTTGAATTCAAAGCCATAGTCAGATAATTGAGATCTCATCCATAGGATTTGAGCACAACAAGATGACATGGCTATGTATTCAGCCTTTGTAGAAGAAATAGAAGTACTCATTTGCTTCTTTGAAGACCAGCTCACAAGCTTATCACCCAAAAACTGAGCACCTCCAGACGTACTTCGACGAGTATCTTGACATCCTGCATGATCAGCATCTGCATAGGTTGTTAGTGACATACCGGTGTCCTTCGGGTACCAAAGTCCCATATTGATGGTTCCTTGGAGATACCGAAAGACCTGTTTAACCGCTTCAAGGTGCTTTTTGGTAGGCTTAGCCTGGTATCTAGCACACATGCAAACAGAGAACAAGATGTCTGGTCTACTAGTTGTGAGGTACATCAGGGATCCAATTATACTACGATATTTCGTTTGGTCTACCATGATCCTTGAGTGGTCCTCATCTAGTTTAGTACGTTCTATCATGGGAGTGTCAACAGGGTCACTAGAATCAAATCCAAATTTCTTTAAAATCTCATTTGCATATTTAGATTGATTTATAAAAATACCTCCGGGACTTTGTTAAATTTGTAATCCCAAGAAAAATGACATTTGTCCCGTCATTGACATTTAAAATTTAGAACCCATTTCACTTGAAAAACGGTCAATTTCATTGGGGTCAGTCGAGGCAAAGATAATATCATCTACATATATTTGAACGTGAATTAAATGTTTGCCTGACTTCCTGGTGAAAAATGTTGGATCAACTGCTCCTTTGCTGAATCCAGTAGATAGAAGAAACTTTGATAGCGTATCATACCATGCCCTTGGAGCTTGCTTTAAACTGTAAAGAGCCTTCTTCAAACGATAGACGTGAGTAGGATGCTCTGAATTCACAAAGCCTTCAGGTTGGCTGACGTATATGACTTCTTTAAGATCTCCGTTAAGAAATGCCGTCTTTACATCCATTTGATAGACTACCATGTTCTTACTAGCAGCATTAGCCAAGAAGATTCTGATTGCCTCGATACGAGCAACTGGAGCAAATGATTCTTCAAAGTCAATACCCTCCTCTTGACGGTATCCTTTTGCAACCAATCGAGCCTTGTTCTTTAAAACATCACCATGCTCATCAAGTTTTACTTTGAAGATCCACTTTAGAGCAACGATCATTGCACAATCTGGAGCAGGTACTAATTCCCATACATCTAGTCGATCAAACTCATGAATTTCTTCTTGCATGGCATTGAACTAGCTGTCTTCATTCATGGCAGTTTTCACGTCTTTTGGTTCGATCTTAGAGAGTACGGAGTTGAAGAAGCACCATAAGGCATCGGTTGCAAGTTGTTTTCGTGTAGATACTGGACGGGAAAGGTTTCCAATGATGTTGTCTAATGGATGATCATGTGTCCATTTTCTGAGGTGTTCATGTGGTTGTTGTTGAGGAACTGAAGTAGCAGAGTTGATATCTCCTGAAGAAGATGGTTATGATGATGACTCAGGAGCAAATATGTTTTCAAAGGGTTCATCTTCTGGAGGAGCAAAAGGGTTTTCATCATCTGTAACAGCAGCAACATTTCCATTGTGTACACTCGATGATTGATGATTTGTTGATGAGACAGAGTGATCAGCAGCAGGCGCTTCTTGACTTAATGACATTGAAACTGAAGGGTTAACTTCATTGACAGGGATAGAGGCAGCCCTGTTGATGGAACTGACATATCATTAGCACTTGGCTCATAGTGTTCATCAAACATTGGATCAAATAATTTCATTAAATCAACTTCTGATGGAGGTACATATGGAGTTGCTGGAGAGGGATTAGAAACAAGAGTAGAACTGATAGGACTACTTGATAAAAGTTGAGATGCGGGTCCAGAACTAAATTATCCTGGAGCCATTTGACCGGTCAGCTCATCAAACGAAACGTGAATTGTTTCCATGATATTTCGGGTTCTCTTGTTGTAGATTCGGTAACCTTTTCTGCTTGGTGCATATCCTACAAATACTCCAATGTCCGCTTTAGCTTTCATTTTACCTAAATCTTGACCGTCATTAGTTGGATAACATAAAGCTCCAAACACACGAAGGTAGGATAGATCAGGTTTTTGATTGTGGACAAGTTCATATGGAGTCTTTCTATGAGACGTGTGAATTAGAGATCGATTTTGAGTGTAACATGCAGTGGCAATAGCTTCAGCCCATAGAAACATTGGAACCTTTGAGTAAATCAGCATTGTTCTTGCGGCTTTTACAAGAGTTCGATTTCGTCTTTCAACTACACTGTTCTGTTGAGGAGTTCGAGGAACACTTCTTTGAGGACTGATTCCAACATTTTCATAAAATTCATTGAGTTCTTTATTAACAAACTCAGTTCCATTGTCAGTTTGGACGATTCGAACCGTTTTGTTGAGACGGATCTAAAGTTGTTAAATGAGTTTAATTATGACATCTGGAGTTTCATCCTTAGTCCTCAAAAACTTAACCCAAGTGAATCGGTAGTAGTCATCAACCACAACTAACACATATCTCTTCCCATAAATAGTTTGCACTCTCATGGGTCCGCACAAATCCATATGAAGGGTGTGAAGAACTTCCATTACTGAGTTTGTGGGCATATTTCGTGCTTTTTCCCAATTGAAATTCTGAACAAAGATGATCCTTTTCATACTTAAGTCTAGGTAATCCTCTTACTAAGTCTTTTCTGGAAAGATTGTTTATGGTACCAAAGTTCAAGTGATTGAGACGACGGTGCCATAGCCATAACTTAGTTTTGGAAGCTTTTGACAGCAGGCAGATGGGAGAAGATTTCATCATGTCTTCGATAGATATGGTGTATAGGTTTGAACCACGAGTTCCTATGAGAAGTTCTTTACCATCAAGTTCTCTAACGAAACAAGTATGTTTTCTGAAGGCTACTTCTAGATCAGAATCATAGAATTGACCGACAGAGAATAAGTTATGACCAAGACCTTCTACGTAATATAGCCTGGAGATAACACTATCACCAACAACATAATCTCCATAGCCCATTATTGCATCGAAATGATCGTTCCCGAATCTAACTGTCCCGATGAATTTGCTCACGAAGTTCATGAGCCGCGACCGGTCTCCAGTCATATGCTTGGAACAGCCTGAGTCCAGGTACCACAGAACGATTTGAACGATCTGCAGTTGAACACAGACAAGAATGGATAACTGGATAATTGGGATCCCCATGCAAGAATGGGTTCCATTTGGTTAGTAACAGTGATTGGAACACCCACATTAGAAATAGAAGCAATGGAATCATTAGGAATAGATGCAGTGCTGGTGTCCGTATTTGACCTATTCAAAGTATGTTCACTTCTTAATGGAATAGTTCTACCAGTAGGCATCCATTTTCTAGTGGGCATTGTCTTAGCAGATTGAGGGTAGAACTGATTATCCTTATGGCTAAAAGGTATCCATTGATAACCTATCTTACTAAATGTTCTTCTTGTGGGTTTCCACTATTTTCTAACTTTCTTTCGTCTTTGCCTTTTAGCCTTGTTAGCATGATTTTTAGCATTAATAATTTTAACTGGGCATTAGACAAAACATTCACACCACATTCATGATTAGCAACAGAATTCAAGCAGACATCATTACATGGTTTGTAGAAAGTATCAGAATTCGAATTAATTACAGTACGCCTATGGCTAATACTAGAATCAACATGATTCGTTTTATTCAACTCAAACTTAAAGTTCCTAGGATGGTCTTCTACTCTCCTCCAATGCACATTCTTAGCTTGCGAGGCCCTATCTTGCTTGGTATTGCCTGGAGGCTTTGACCCGCTTGCTTTAATGTCACTGATTACTCCTGTAGAGGGAATTATGGGAACATTAGTTGGTTGATCTACTTTTTGCATTCCTGAACTAGATGTGCAAGGATCTGAACTACTAGAAGGCACATTAGTGTTCACTTTCTTAAAGCTGGGCATGGAATGGTTTGTATGCTTAGCACTAGGCATAGAACAAGGCATCACAGCTTTACCTTTTGCACCTAAGGATTTAGGACATGTTGCAATTAGACATTCTAGCAGCTCCTGAGATCGTTTGGCCTGAATGCAAGCAAACCTAATTTCTCTATCAAGAGGCTTATTTATGAAATCCTCTTCCACAATCTCACGAAGACATTCTAGACTATCCTTAAGATGGGCACAATAGTTATGAAACACAAGTTCATTATTTCTAAGATGAGGAGGAATGTATTTAACACTCACAGTATATTTGCAGTCAGAGGATGACTTTGAAGCAACATTCTCATTAAAAACAAGTGGCCGTTTCCCTTTTTCCTGACTCCTCAGATTCTCAATTTCTTTTTGTAAAGAGGTTATTTTTTCGTTGTTCTTGTCACGAGTGACTTTCATTGAATCATATAACTCTTTAAAGTGACGTTTAACCTTTTCATTTTCTTCTAAAAAGCTCTCGTTTTCCTTTTGTAAAGCATTTACTAAGTTTTGAAGATGAAAAGTTTTCGAATACTGAGAATCTAAAGGAGGAGGCATTTGGGTGCCAGTCACATTGTTCTTTTCACCCTTTAATTGAGAAATTTGGGCTTTCAATTTTCTGATCGTGTTACAATGAGCTTGAATCTGTTCGTCACGTTTGTTTATCTGAAAAACTGTATCAAACTCTGGAGCATCTGATGATGTCTTGATATTTGAGGTTTTGACATTTTCTTTAAGATGTTGATATTTTAGTTGTAAATTAAAATGTTCAACTTCTAGCTTAGAAAGATGTTTTACCAAATTATCGTGATCATCCTGATCAATTTTCTCATTTAGTTTAGAATTAGTCTTTTCAAGCTCAATGACACGATCATTGGAGACTTTCAGAGCAACAGATAATTCATGAAATTGTGAAGCATTAATGGAACAATTCGTAGCAGTGTAAAACACATCTAGAGTAATACATTCAGAAATAAGATTCTCATTCAATGTATGCAAGTTCTTCCTCTCAATCTCATTATATTTTAATTCTCGCTCATAGTCACTAACCTCAACTATCATTGCATCAAATTCCTTTTCCATTTCTTTAATATCTGAATTCATCCCATTTTTAAGACTCTCAAATTGATCTTTTAGTTGTTTAAAGAAAGGCATGGCCTCAGTTAAATAGCAATCTTTAGTTTGCTCAAAACCCCTTTCCCCCTCAGTTATCCCAGTAGGTGTGATTCTCTTTTTACACATTTTCTCAAAATCAACAAACATCTGATAAACAACATATAGGCTGATTAAGGTCTTGCTATTAGTGGCAATAGATATAGGAACTAGATGTATTGGTGTATTAGGAGGATACACAGTTGCTAAAGGCATTTTCCTAAGGGGGTGTTTGTTACAACAAGATTCTCTGCTTTTTGCTTATCTAAATCCTTTTTCCAGAACACTTGTTCGGGTGTTAACAACGTTTGAGGCTTAAGCATATTCAAGGAAATCCAATTTTCCTTTTTGTAGTCATGGGGTCTGATAATTATGTTTTTCGCTTTACATGTAGGATTGTTGAGTTTCTTATCCATTTTCTCCCTAGTGACCTCATCTGATTTCTTATCTTCCTCAGTGCACTCAGCGCAACTAGGTTTCTGCCTAGGTTTAAGAATCTCATTGCCATCATAGATTACATTTTGAGCAGCTTTTGCAATCTTACCATACTCAGGGTTGGATTCCTTTATAATGGGGATACTATGCTTATCGCTGAGAACTCTATGCTTAGTGATCATGTGAGCAGTCTGAATGGTATTCCCTTGTACGTACAACTTATTCTCAAGCTTGTTTTTCAAGGTTTTTAAATTAGAAAAATCATTCAAAAGTTTTGATTCCTTAGCACTGAATTCTTGCTTAAGCATTTTAACATATTCTTGAAGTTCTTGTTTTTGCTTAGCAGTTTTAGAGAGCTTTTCTTGTAAGGAGTTTAACTCTTGTTTTAATACTTCTTCTCTAAACTTACTTTTTCTAATAGTTGTACGCATTTGGTCATCCATTTCCTGCTCACGAGAGGTTAACTCAAACTTAGCACGCTGTTCATAAATAGCAACTTGTTCTTTATAGTCATTCAGTTCAGAAACAACAGAATCATCATGGGCACATGAAGTGTATTCATCAAAAATATAGTCATCATTGACTGCGGAAGATGCATTACTTGGTACACCCTCACTTTCACTTTGCTTCACATATTGATCATATGGGACAATATTGCTATTACCCTCATCATCAATATCTGATTCATAAGTCTCAAGAGATTGTACTTCATTATGCATCTTTCACCCATCAAAATCATCATACAGTTTTAATACCTCTGAAATGATTTTGTCTTTGGATGGACCAGTTTGTTATGGTGGAGAGATCTTTGGAGAAACCATAGGTGAGATGCTAGCCATGAAGATTGTCTAGGCAGTAGGTTCATCATCGACATCAGAGTCAAATGCATCACAGTCAGCTACTTGAAAGGCATTCTGATGATTGTGACCTATTTCCTGAATTGGTTGCTCATCCACATCTGCATCATATGTCTTGGCATTCCCTTCAGCAACATCTTATCCCTGAAGTACTCTGCATTCTGAGGGCGTTTTGGCGAAGTGCAGTTCCTTGCAATATGTCCCTCACCACCACAGTTGTAGCATTTGATTGGATTTTCTTGTCCTTGATTTCCAATCCTTCCCCGATTCTGATTTCCCACATATCCTCTTCCAACTCCACCTCTTCCTTGTTCGTACTGCCTTTTTTGAACTGGTTGCACCATAACCTTCCCATCTCTGACATTGGCTTGATTATGTGGATTGGATGCTATTCTAAGGTTGTTGTTGGTGTGTGGGAGAGAGTTCATGTTTTGACTAATCATGAGAGCCAGTTGATTAATGAAGTGTCCCATGCCTGCATCAGCATCAGCTTGTTTGAACATTGGATCGGGAATGAGTTTGTGATTACCATTACCCATGGGTATAACTTGAGAAGCTTTGGTGGTAATTCCAACATTTGTGTAAAAGGCAGTTGAATCATTTGATGAGCTTGTCTCTCCCTGGTTGGTTTTGAACTGATCAAGAATTCTTTTCTCAAACATGGCATGTATCTCATTTTGAAGAATGAAGGCATAGAGTTGCTCATAGTTTGTATTCTTTAATCCTTTGGTTAGCTTCACAGAGGTGACAAACTTGTGCCATTCGGGATTCATGTTGTTCACAAATTTTGAGTTCAGCTGAATGTTTGGCATGGTCATTTTGATGTTTCTCATGTCATTCACAAGCTTATGGAATCTCACGTAGTACTCATAGACACTCTCATCAGGTTTCATCTTGAAGTGTTCAAATTCATCATACAGTTGTGATTCTCTGTCTTCAATAGTTAATTCAGAACCTGAGAGGAGCATCTTGACATTATCCCACACTGCCTTGGCTTCGGTGTTGTAATTGATAAGCTTGTAGATGTCTTTTGGAAGACCATGAAGTATAATGTTAGAAGCCCTGATATCAGCATCGAATCTCTTTTTCTCCTTATCATTGAGTTCATCATACGTCTTTGGTATGTCTATTCCATAGATCATTGTTCCATCTTCAGCTGTATCAATTAAGTCTCTAGTAGTCTCAATCTGATAAGGTCCTTCATCAATGGATTTGAGAATGTTGACCCCATTTTCCTTTCCAAGACAGTACAATCTGATTCGTTGTGCCCAAGAGTCGTAGTCAGTTCTGTCAAGCATAGGTGGACGAGTGTCTGAACCAGCTGCTTGAACATCCTCAGCAACAGTGGAGATTATTGTAGGTACGTTGGTAGACATGTTAACAGATTACACGGGATTTTATAACTCTATGATTAAACCGGGAAATAGATTCTTTCACGGGATTTTACTAAATCAAGAGAAAACTGTATTACAAACAAAAATCAACCAGGTCGCTATGAATTCTTGTACCAAGTCGCTAGTTACCAAGTCGCTAAGTCACAAGTCGCTAACACCAAGTCGCTAAGCACCAAGTCGCTAAGCAGTCAAGTCGCTAAAGAGCAACTCGCTAAGTTCCAAGTCGCTAACTCCAAATCGCTAAGAATCTTAAGTACAAGTCGCTAACAAAGTTGAAAGCAAGTCGCTACCTTCACCAAGTCGCTAGCCGTAGTGGAGAATCCACTAAGTTGTACTATTTGTCGGCTTGTCTCAATAGACTAGTCGCTACGAAAAAGCACTACAACTCGCTACATTTTTCTGAAGCAAGTCGCTATGACGAAATTCACTACGAGAACCAAGTCGCTACCAAGAAAAACTTCAAAAATACACTTTTCAATCCAAAACAAGCTCAACCACAGTGATTCAAGCTTACCAAATCAAAACCCAAGCACATACAATGATTCTAAACATAAAAGTACACCCAAAATTCAAACTTTAACACTAGAAATGAACCAAATGATGCAAAAACCACTAAACTTTTTCAAACTCAAAAACCATCTAAAAACCACTAGAAATCCAAGGATATGTAAGAGATGATCAAACCATGGCTCTTGATACCATTTGTAACATATTGGATTTCACAAACACACTAAATCATAAATACAAGAGGCGTATAAGATGAGTTTTAGAGAGAGAAAGTTAGAGGTTGGGAACTTTAGTGAGAGAAACTGAACATATTATTATGAGCTCCAACTCTCTACCTTGGGAGGTAGAGAGTATTTATAGTTCTTACATAAATCGCCACCTACGGGCTGTGGATCAGGCATACAGTGGGTAAAGACCCATCCGTCCTCCACGGTGTTACTTAAACTAAATACTACATAACTTATAATAATCTACGACTACGAGCTTTCTAACGATTACATACACTTGAGGTGATCGACTCTTCAATAACTAGATTTACTAAATCCTAACATAGATATAGCATGCTTTATTGTTCATCACAAAGTCACTACCTAGTTTTTGAGATTTAACATGATTCCAACTCCTTTGGTTACCCCTAGGAGCTGTTGACTTGTTCCTATACATCTCAGCATACCTTACAGTTGATCTAGGTTTATTAGCTTGTCTCCTAGGTTCATCTGTAACAGTGTTAACAACTTTTGGGATAAAAGCCTCTACATTCTTTTTAACATTTTCATCAACAACTGATGAGTTACCAGCACTTTCAAAAACATCAGTTTCATGCTTAACTTCTTTCTCATTTTTCACAAACTTGAGAGGACCATACTCACGAATAGGTTCCTGAATCTATACCAGGAGGTGATGGAACACCCCTTAGTGGTGGAGGAACAATATTGTATCCCATGCCTGACTTAACTTTACTAGTGATTTGAGCATTCCAAATTTTATCAATTGACTTAGACTGATAATAACAGGTGTCTACAGTTAAATTGACATTTTCATTTATCTTTTTAAATTTTTCAAGCTCTTCTTGGAAAGCCTCATTCACAGCTGTCGTATGATCTACCTCTCTTCTAAGAAGAATCATATCATCATTATATTTTGACTCATTATCTCTATAGTGCTCTAGTTGTTTTTCTAATACAGCTATACCTCTCCTAAGGTTTGACACAACATAATTAGCAGCAAACAACTCTGTTATTTGACTTTCATAAGATTCATTAAGTCTTTCAACTTCTCTAGCAGCCCTACATGTTTTAGAACAACTTCTCTAGCAAAATGCCCCAACTTGTGACAATTGAAACACTCTACTTTCTTTTTGTCGAACCCTGCAGTTTCACCACCATTGATGTGAATTGGCTTGCCAGTCTTCTTGTAGAATTTTCTAGCCCTCATGCTAAGAAGAGCTATTTTCCATTTTATATCCATCTCCTCCAAGTCATCTTCATCAATTTGCTCTATGTCTTCATGAGTTAATATAGAGCCATTAACTTGAGTGGAGATAAAAGCATAAAAGGTAGGATCTCCAATACCAGCAATCTTCTTCTTTAAACCTGTAGTGGTAACACTAACATTACCAGTGGAAACTGTAGAACCAGCAGTGGCAATATCATCATTACAGTCATCTTCAGAATCATCACTGTCAACAGAGGTTGACATCAAAGCCAAGCTGCTTGAGCTTGTACTAAGTTTCTAGCCTTCTTCAATCTTTGTTCAATGAGTTTGAAGTTATTATAAAGATCATTGAGCTTCATAGTTTCAATATCTGGTTTATTTTCCCAGACTGTAACATTAGTATGAAACTCTGAAGGCAAACTTCTTAGAAACTTCAAATTGAGGTCTTCCTTTTCTACCTCAATGCCAAACACAGTCAGTTGTGTAACAATCTTCTGGAGTTTGGTGAAGATGCTATCAAGTGAGTCATTCCTTGAAGCAGAGAAGTTTTCATAACTTTGCTTCAACAATGTCTTTTGTGTCTTCTTTGTAGCATCATTACCACCAAACACTGAGCAAATCTCTTCAAAAAGTTCTTTTGCTGTCTCGAACTTGCTGAAAGCAATGATTTGGTCTCTGGGAAGAGTCATTAGCAACAAACTTCTAGCCTTTAGATCATTCTTCTTCAGTGCTTTTTCAGTATTAGTCTCAGGCACAGAAACTGTCACAACATCTGTGTTTCCAACCTTCTGAGTCTTCGACACAGGCTTGAAAGAATCACCAGTTAAGATGATCTCCCATAGAGCGTAGTCTTGAATGAGAAAGTATTGCTCAATCATTATCCTCCACATCTCAAACTCATTAAGTTTGAGCTTAGGAAGTCTTGGAGTAGAAGAGTTGGACTGGTTTTCCATCTCCATTGAATTGAGTGAGTAGGTTAAACTTATTCCTTGGATCTTCTAAATCAAAATATCAGAACCCGCTCTGATACCACTTAATGGATCTAAACACACACCTTGTGTTAGTGATATTTTGAGTTATATTAATAAGCACGCGGAATATACTTAGTAATACTTAGAAGACAGATTATATGATGTAATGTAAGTAAGAACAATAAACACAAAGCTCCAATATTATTAAGAAATAATACGAGTGATCTTGCTTATCACTAGGGTTACACCTTGAAGCTAATATGAATAATACGTATGTTATTCATATTCTAAGCAATGACCTAGGATCTTTTTTTATAGCACAAGGAGTCCTTTACAAGATAAGTATAAACCTAACAATATAAAATATACATAAGATCTTTTCTATACTTATCAATACACGGATACATGACAATTATCCTAATAGCAGTGGCAATATTTGTATTAGCAGTGGTAATGAGTTTCCACTACTAGTGTAATCTTTAGCAGTGTTAACCACAAGACTATCAGTGGTAACTGTTAGTATTATTCCCAACAAAGTGTGATCTCCGAACCTTTCCACTTGAACCTTGAACTTAGGCAAATGATGACTTCCCAATCACAAATAAAGACTACATGGTAGGCTAAGGTGTATAGGTGTATCGAAACAATATATTGGGTTATCAAAATGAAAGGAATGGCTCAGATTGGTGTATCTAGGGGTATCTTACACTAAATGTGAGTGCAACAAAAGGGTTTCACATGGGGGTTGAGAAGTCGAGGTGACTAATCGATAGACACACAATGGTAGGCTATTTGGGTGATAATCCTATAATATTGCCTTCTAAAACTCAAAAGTCCAAATACATCGAGCTAACTCAACATACCTCGTCTATGGTCTCGAAATGATGCAAAGGCCAAGTTCTAAAGTTTACAAGCTACCGGCACACTCATAATTTGGGGTAAACTATTGGAAATGGATAAGGCTAATCTCACCATATAATATCAAGGGTTGTATGTGCTCAGCTAAGGTCTAATCTAGTTAGGTTAAGAAAAACATGTCAAAATTTAAAAATGGCATAATTTTTCAAAATAAACTAGAAAAACTAGGGCAAAATAAAGTTCAAGAGATAATTCTACTCCCGCCCCCCCCCCCCCCCCCCACTTGAATTGTACAAAGTCCCTTTTGTACTAATCGTTTAAATAAAGGTGAAGAGAAAAGTAGAATTAGAGCGAGAACTTCCCTGAAATTTGCTCCAAAAAGAAAGAAGGCCCATGAAAAAGAGACGTGCCTTCGTATAAGCATCATGAATAAACTTCAATCCCTGAAATCACACTACCGACAAGCATATTTCTAAAAAGAAAAAATGAAAAATGAAAAACAAACCTAACTTACTTTTGTAGGAATCACGGTTGCATTTAGCATATGCAACAAGCCTTTTAAACCACTTGGTGTCTGGTATGTGCTAAAACACATACCTTTTCATTGTCAAAATAGACCCAAAATAACCAAGAAAAAGCCGTTTATTGCTAATATTTGTGGTTTTCTTGAGTTTGTGCTTGTGCAGGTATGGATATGTGAAAACACGCAAAAAGGACCCAAATTCTGTTTTTCTCATTTGCTTATTGGATTAGCTTGTAGACTAGCTTAAACATCCTACCTGTCCACTGTTTCTGTTTAGCAGCAGCCCTGCTCTATTTTGGTCACTTTTTATTTGATCTGTTACTGCTTCATTTCTTGTCCTTTTGATCTGAGATTTGGTACTTATGATCTCTGCTAGGTGGTTCTGAGGACCACATTTTAGGTTTTCCTTTTAGCTTATAGAATAAGCAGTTGCTACTGCTTAAACTTAGGGACAGTTTGCTTATTGGCTTTAGCATCAGTTTGCTTAATTCATTGGTTAGATGCTCATTAGGTGTTAGAACTAGATTGCATTAGTTCCCTTAGAATAGTTTTAGAGTTCTTTAGCTTATTTAATCAGTTGGGTCTCTGTAGTGCTTATTAGCTTATTCCATAAGTGCTTATTCTAGCTCATTTACATAGCAGCTCTCTATTTCTCCAAATAAGCCCTAGTTTTTATAATTTTCTCTGCTTTAGATTAATATTTTAGTATTTCCCTGAAATTTTCATAATTTTTAGTCACAATTTACTATTTTTCTTATTTAAAAACAGTTTTTAAGTCTTTTTAAATAGTGTTTATTGCAATTAATTGAGAAAAAGTTCCAAAAATTAATTTTTCAATTTTAATAGTTTTAGATAAATATAAAAAGCATAAAAAATATTTTTCCTTATTTTTCTCCTTTTATTTGGTATTTTTCATAATTTAATTTAGATTTAAATAGATTTAAATTCCTAGAAATTAGAAAATTAATCTGAAAATTACAAAAATAGTTCAGAAAAGTCTTTTATGATATTTTAGATTTTTAGAAAGTAATTTCATATTTTTCCCTCTCTCTTTCATAATTTTTAGATAATTAGTTTAATTTAATTAGTTAATAATTAGTTTTTAATTAAAATTAAATCAAGAAAATTCCTAAAAAAATAGTTTTAATTCATTTTTAGTTTTCTAATATCATTTCTAGAGTAAAAGTAGTTTTAGGTTATTTTTAGGATCTAGATTAGACGTTATTGCTTTTTATTCGCGTTTCGTTTGATTTCCGTTTTTGCGTTTTAGTGTAGAATTGCGTAGTTTGCCTTAATTTTTAGGATTCCCCGTAGATTTTATGTTCCATTTACTTTCCTTATCCCGTAGTTTAGATAATATCATCTTATGCCCCTTTTCTTATTCGAATCCCGATATTTGAGACGTGAGTTGTTTACTCCATTCATCCCTCGTTGGGAGAACGACCCGGGAAATACATTCCTTTGTATTTCTTCGGAAAATATCTGTACGAAAATGAATTATCAAAATGGCGCCGCTGCCGGGGAGGGCTTGTAGCGAGTTTTCGTATTCCGTCTCTGATCGTGTGCATTTGAAGATCCTTGTACATATCCCTTTTAGAAAAACCCAAAAAGATTTTCCTTTTCAAAATTTGTTTTAAAAAACCCAAAAATATTCTTCTTCTATCCTCTTAACCCGATAATTCTTCTCTTTTACCCTCTATATGTTTAATTCTCATGGATTCTCAAAATTTCTATCAACCCTATTGCTTTAATTGTAGAGATTTGTTAAACGATGATTCATTTTGTGAACGTTGTTTTTGCAAAGGGTGTGGATTTTATCGCGAATCTTGTATGTGTCGCCCTTTTGAAGAACCCACCGGGGTTATTGATGACGATTCCATCGATTTTGAAAAAAGATTAGAGCGACGTCATAACCGCATTGAGAGCATGCTTCAAACTTTATTAAGCCGCATTCAAGCTCGACAAAGTGTTAATGAGGAACCCGTTCAAGTTGTGGAAGACGATCACACTATTCCGGAGCTACCCGAAGAACCCACCGAGGGTCACGGGGACGATTTCTTTGAACATCGTGCTTTTCTGAACAATATTGAAAAACTTGAAGCATTACCAAAAATTTTGAAATGTAAGATTGATGAACCCTCGATTCCTACTCCCTCTCCGGTGAGGGAGATGGAACATATTTCTGAACCCGAGGTGATTCCCGTTTGTACTCTCGACTCTAATCCGAAGAATTCTAGAATCGATCCTTATCTTTCACGATTCACCGTTGCGAGTCCGTTGAGTTACAACAAAACGGAACGAACTTATGAGCTTAAAACGATTTCTGAACAGAAAGAACCGAAGACCACAACGGAAGTGGTGGAACTTGCTAGCTCTAAGAGCACACCACTTGTCCCACCTCCGGATTCTTATCCCTCTCTCATTTATGAGCCTTACATTTCCGACCCTTCCCCTTCACTCACACCGGTTGAGAGAAGTGACGTTCTTTTGGAAGAGGTCGATGATTCTATTGATACAGACATTATTGCACCCATTGACTCTTTCATAATGGGGGATGAGCATCTTAGTACTATTCCGGAAACGGAAGCGACTAGTGTTGAGATCCTTATCCCAATCCCAATTGAGTCTGGGGTTGTTGATATTTGTGATGAGCCTTCTCTTGATATTTCAAACGATCATGTTGAGATGTTCTCCGATTCTTATGATGATTCTTATGGAGACATCGATTTCGTTGACAATTTACCTTCTGAGCCCGAGCCAGAAGAAGAAGAGATTGAGCTTAATGATATTCAGATCGAGGATCCAGTACTACGTGAAACATTGTCGAGAGTTTATCTTCTCATTTCCAAAATTGAAGCCCTTAACGATAAATCAAGTTCGCCTCCTATCTCCGTTAAAGATAGTGATTTCTCTCCCGAGCTTGAGACTTTCCGATTTGATGAAGAGATTAGTGGCAATCCCACTATTGATGATGTTTATCCTCCGATTCTTGAGAAATTCTACTTCGATATTGATGAGAACGAGATTTCCGATACTCCGACAAATGACCCGATCATTGAGGAAGCCGACTCATTTCTGGCTATTGATGACCCAATACCACCGGGTATTGAGGATGTTGTTATGAATGATCCCGAGGGGGATATGATGATTCTTGATGGTTCTCTCGACTCTTCTTTCTCTAATGAGTCAACCATCACTTATCCCGTTGAGCCGACATGTGAAGACAAAATTTTTAAACCCGGGATATTCATAGATGAGCTTTATGCTAAAACCGTTTTTCGAGACAAGGATCCTCCGATGGATGCCTTCATTTGTGAGCCTACACCTCTTATCCTTTACCATGAGCTCCCGTCTTTCTTGGAGTTTTCTCACTTTGATCCGTCATTCTTTCGTCCACCTCCAAAACCACCGGATGATGGATCATTCTTTCATGTTATCCCTTATGTGCTGATGCCCGACATTTTCTTTCCCACCCAACCCACCCAGTCTCATTCCTTCGGGAATGAAGACACCGTTTTTGACCCTGGTATCTCTACCACTTTTTTCCCCAAGGACAAATGAATTCGGGGACGAGTCAGGCTAGCGACTCGGTAATCAAAAACAGTAGCGCTTCGTGGGAGGCACCCCATGCTTATCCTTCTCTTCTTTCTCTTTTCTAATAAGTGACGTGAAGAGGTCTGCCTCTTCGATTTCTCGTGTTTGGTTGTTTGTGATGTTGTGTTTAGGATGTTCCCGATATGAAGACTCTCGTGCTCGAAGTTTGTCATTTTCTCCACTCGAGTTTCATGATCGATGCTGATGGAAATCCGATATCCTAATCTTATCGACTAACGTTTATCTTTGAGCATACTTAATAAACGGCTTTTAGATTTTCGTGATACCCTTGCTTTAAACATTGAGGACAATGTTTCGTTCTAGTCTGGGGTAGGGTAATCTTCGATTTGATTTGACCGCACTTGCTTATTTCTGTCGTGTTTCTCTCGTAACCCCGTTTTTCCTTAGAAATTTAAAAAAAAAAATTGTGCAAAAATGAGAAAATTTAAAATTTTTGTAAGCTTTTGTTAAGTCTTTTTGATTGAAAAGTTGGCTAGTCTCTTAGACAAGAAGCTATAAAATGCGAATTCTAGCTCACAAGGCCAAGGATTTTGCAAGTTTCCCTAAGTGATTTTAAATATGCATGACTTGATTTCATTAGACGAAGCATTTGCTAAGTTAATATATGTTTTGACACCTTGATTGACTTTCCGCTGGTGAGAGTAGGAATGGAATTCTGACTTGACCGGGCGTGTTGAGCCCTAGCTTGTTCCCTTAACCATAGATAATCTAAAAATTATCGGCTAAGCATCTGCGGATCTCATTATTTGGGATTTTAAATTTGCAGAGATCGAGAAATGATAGAGTTACTTATGAGTTTAGATGCTAAACGTGGAGTAGTTGGTTCTCTTTAGAGCCCATCGAAGGTACTTATGGCTTTTTGTTCCCACAAAATTGTTTCACCCCATATCTGTCTAAATAATTAGAGATGTCGAGATTTTGGCGATAGTTAGTTCTTTATCTTCTTAAAAGAATCTTTGTTTGAAAAATTGGGTACACATCAAGGATCCGTAATAAATAAGTGCTGAGTAATAAGTGATATGTGAAATGTAATAAGTATAGTTGTGAGCTGCGGTGTCGAGATCGGACCCTTGGATCTTTAGCCGGGATTGAATGAGGTCTTAGCCTAGCCAGCCGGGATCCTCATCTCATGAAGCCTATAGTCTTGGAATTACCCCGTGAAGCTCCGTGGCTCACAGCTCATATAAGTAAGGTATAAGTGCAAAAAAAAAAAAAAAAAAAAAAAAAAAAAAAAATTGAAAAATGTTGAAAAGTGAAAAAAAAAAATCAAAAGTAAGTGAATAAAATTCCTTGATGTGGACCTCATTTTTACGACAATGGTTCTTGAGAGAAGACGGATAACTAATTATCGACTTAGCTTTGTATCTTTATCGGAATAACTCTTATCGAAATGAGAATTTGAAGAAATTCATTTCTCACAAAAATAAAAAAATCTAGAGGAAAATAGGAAAATGGGAACGAAAAGTAAGTACACAAGTAACTTCCATGGGTAGTGTTAGCATCTAGAGTCGTATGTAACAATGATTTCGGTTTTACGCTTAGTTTGGGACTTGTGAAAAATCAGGGACGATGTATTCTATCCGTATGGTCACTTCACGCTGTGTTGTGTTTCTTACTCCGTGATCCTAACGTGTCGTTTGAAAAATATTGGAGTTAT
The DNA here is from genome assembly GCA_019973895.1 of Chrysanthemum seticuspe. Taxonomy (NCBI): domain Eukaryota; kingdom Viridiplantae; phylum Streptophyta; class Magnoliopsida; order Asterales; family Asteraceae; genus Chrysanthemum; species Chrysanthemum seticuspe. The sequence goes on from BPTQ01000009.1 coordinate 185,551,247, forward strand.
TGATCGACATGAAAGTTCAACAAACCGTCATTCATAATCTGATGTGCTTAATCGTTATATCTATACATGTGAATTAAAAGGTAAACGGGGCGTTTTTAGAATTAAGGCTTTCTTAATCTCTTTTGAGGAATCTTTGCTACTTCTTCATAGGTTTAGTAGAAAGAGATTGAAATCCTTGGTTTTAGAAGCGTGAGTTGATTGCATTGCGTGAGGACACGGCAATAGTTTCGTCTGGGGTATTTTGGTATGTGCTAAAACACATACCTTTTCATTGTCAAAATAGACCCAAAATAACCAAGAAAAAGCCGTTTATTGCTAATATTTGTGGTTTTCTTGAGTTTGTGCTTGTGCAGGTATGGATATGTGAAAACACGCAAAAAGGACCCAAATTCTGTTTTTCTCATTTGCTTATTGGATTAGCTTGTAGACTAGCTTAAACATCCTACCTGTCCACTGTTTCTGTTTAGCAGCAGCCCTGCTCTATTTTGGTCACTTTTTATTTGATCTGTTACTGCTTCATTTCTTGTCCTTTTGATCTGAGATTTGGTACTTATGATCTCTGCTAGGTGGTTCTGAGGACCACATTTTAGGTTTTCCTTTTAGCTTATAGAATAAGCAGTTGCTACTGCTTAAACTTAGGGACAGTTTGCTTATTGGCTTTAGCATCAGTTTGCTTAATTCATTGGTTAGATGCTCATTAGGTGTTAGAACTAGATTGCATTAGTTCCCTTAGAATAGTTTTAGAGTTCTTTAGCTTATTTAATCAGTTGGGTCTCTGTAGTGCTTATTAGCTTATTCCATAAGTGCTTATTCTAGCTCATTTACATAGCAGCTCTCTATTTCTCCAAATAAGCCCTAGTTTTTATAATTTTCTCTGCTTTAGATTAATATTTTAGTATTTCCCTGAAATTTTCATAATTTTTAGTCACAATTTACTATTTTTCTTATTTAAAAACAGTTTTTAAGTCTTTTTAAATAGTGTTTATTGCAATTAATTGAGAAAAAGTTCCAAAAATTAATTTTTCAATTTTAATAGTTTTAGATAAATATAAAAAGCATAAAAAATATTTTTCCTTATTTTTCTCCTTTTATTTGGTATTTTTCATAATTTAATTTAGATTTAAATAGATTTAAATTCCTAGAAATTAGAAAATTAATCTGAAAATTACAAAAATAGTTCAGAAAAGTCTTTTATGATATTTTAGATTTTTAGAAAGTAATTTCATATTTTTCCCTCTCTCTTTCATAATTTTTAGATAATTAGTTTAATTTAATTAGTTAATAATTAGTTTTTAATTAAAATTAAATCAAGAAAATTCCTAAAAAAATAGTTTTAATTCATTTTTAGTTTTCTAATATCATTTCTAGAGTAAAAGTAGTTTTAGGTTATTTTTAGGATCTAGATTAGACGTTATTGCTTTTTATTCGCGTTTCGTTTGATTTCCGTTTTTGCGTTTTAGTGTAGAATTGCGTAGTTTGCCTTAATTTTTAGGATTCCCCGTAGATTTTATGTTCCATTTACTTTCCTTATCCCGTAGTTTAGATAATATCATCTTATGCCCCTTTTCTTATTCGAATCCCGATATTTGAGACGTGAGTTGTTTACTCCATTCATCCCTCGTTGGGAGAACGACCCGGGAAATACATTCCTTTGTATTTCTTCGGAAAATATCTGTACGAAAATGAATTATCAGTGTCCCAAGTGGACGAGTGAAGTCTCGTAAGGGTTTACAGGGAACACACCCACAAAGTTTATTTAAAATACTAATACAAGGTTATTGTGTTTTAAAATGAAGGAATTAAAGCAGAGGAAGGTTACGTCGTAACTCTTTATGGGAGTTACGCCGTAACTGGCAAAACCTGACATAAGCTGCAAAGCGAGTGGTTACGGCGTAACCACTGAGATTTTATTACGCTGTAATTGGTAATGCGTCTAAAATTCTGCTGCAAAAAGGTTGGTTACGGCGTAATCACATAGATGAGTTATGCTTTAACTATGGTCAGATCAGCAAACTGCAGCAGCAATTACTTCCTCGTTTCCTGCAAAAATGGTTAGAAAACACAAAACCCTACAGAAATGGAAATGAAACAAAAGAAAGGGATAATTCGGGTTGTCTCCCGAAAGAGCACTTTTCTTTATTTACGAGTCTTTAAGTTAGACTCAGAGTCGCGGGGCTACCAGTGCTTGTTGGTCATTTCGAGGATATGGCAATCTCCACGTTGGATCCAACTTACCAAATTCTCATCCCGTTTGTAGTCATCCCCTAATTCTAAACAACCCGAGTAGAAACTCTTGATTTTCTGGTAAGGGTGGTCAATACCTTTTTCTTTGTCTTCCTCATTGATATCGAGCAGTGGTTGGGCTTGGCTTAACTGCCTCTTGGTCCAATTTTTAAAATTCTTAATCGTTCTCGACATTTTGAAGATAGTCTTATCATCGTTTATTTTTATCCATACTAACCCTTCTTTTTCATTTGTATCTAACCCTGACATTTCCTGAAAAGGTTTTCCTAAAATCACTCGCGTAAGTCCATCTTCCACAAATTCGCTTACGTCGTCCAAAACCATAAAGTCCACCAAAAATGAATGAGTTCCAACGAAGACATGGATGTTAGTTGCAAACCCAAGGAAGTTATTCCCCTTATATTCTAATTCTTTCTTCATAACTCGGTTGTAGCACTTTTTTGGCATGATGTTGACTGGAGAAGTTGTGTCAATAAATGGGTGGAAATTGATGAACCCGATTTTGCATGAGATCTTCAGATAATAAGGGTTTCTATGATGTATGCGGGTTCCTACCTCATGAAATCTAGGTTGATTGGCTTGCGAAAAAGCCTTCATCGAGTTGTCTTGCCAATGAGCCATTTCAACTTCACTTGAGAAGTCATCAGTACTGATTCCTAAATTATCCTCTTCCTCGAAGTTGACAAAAACATCAAAATCTCTCCCCGAATCAATCTCGCCAGGATTTGGGGGGTTGCTAAGAAATTCTTTTAGAGCGTCACCAAAACTGCCTACTGGGTCAACCGCACATACCTTTTGAGGAGTAGCCAGGAGTTCATTATGTCCGAACGTTGCAATTTCTCCATTAGCTTCAAGAGTTAGTTTTCCAACAAAGACATCCACCTTAGTATGGGCAGTGGCAAGCATAGGTCTACCTAAAATGACAGGTATTCTGTTGTCTTCCGGAATGTCAAGAATGACAAAATCTACTGGGAAAAGGAATTTCTTAATCTTCACTAACACATTTTCAACGATGCCCAACGGTGACTGCATAGATCGATCGACCATCTCAATTTTCATCTTGGCTGGCTTCAAGTCACCAATCCCCATACGTAGGAACATCGAACGAGGAATAATGATAATACTTGCTCCAATATCAGCTAGGGCATTACACATATTGAGACTCCCGATCAAGCAAGGGAGAGTGAAACATCCTGGATCTTTTTCCTTTTGTGGTAGCTCGTTTCTCAAAACTGCTGAATATCTTTCGTTGAGTTGAACTGTCTCGTCATAGCTTAATTCCTGCGGAATGTCATCATGATTAGTTTCAATGAAATTATTAATAGCGGAGTTTACCGGTAAAGCTTGGTCCATAAGTGATTGTCTTTCCATGCTGATTCGTCGCTTAACTTTCTCCGAAAAGGTCGTTGGTTCTTCAAGGATAGTTTCCACCGTGTTGAAAACTTCCTCTTCTCGAGCTGCTAGGTAATCAGTGATGGCTTGCGAACATGAGCTAACACTTTTTTCCAATCCCTTAATCCTATCTTCGTGAATTTTGAGAGAAGAGACTGTATTATCCACGAATGTCTTCATCATTTTTTCAATTCTATCGTCTCGTTCCCTTGATTCCTTGATGTGGTCAAGAATCTTCTTTTCAAGATTAATCCCGGTTTTGCTCCTAAACACACTCTTAACCCTCTCAATCCTACATGCTTCAGCTTCTCTTTCTAACCTTCATTTTTCAAAAATTTCCCCATAATTGTATTCTTGCTTTGTTATCGTCTTCATTTCCTTATGATCAAAATTGTCTCTTGGTCCGTACCCTTTATCCATATGCCATTTGTAGCAATGTTCAAAAATCCGTTGAATAAATTCCAAGGCTTGGTCGGGAGTCATGCTAGGAATAGGTCTCGGGGAATTGAGTAGTTCTCGTGTTAGAGTATTAATTCCCTGGTAGAAGACGTAGACGATCTGATGTTTGTTCAAATCGTGGGTGGGACATTGATAAAGTAGCTCATTAAATCGTTCCCATGCCTGGTAAAGCGTTTCTTCTCCAACTTGAACGAACTGATAGATTTTACCAAGAAGTTTGGCCATTTTTTAAGGAGGGAAAAATTGTTGGACGAACTCTTTTCTTAGTTTATCCCATGATCCTTTACATTCGTTAGGGAGTTTGTTAAACCATCTTTTCACAGTTCCCGTAAGAGTCATAGGAAAAATCCTTGCGGTGACCGAATAGCTCGGGGTACCTCTGATGTTGAAAAGAGAGGATAAGTAAAGTACTTCTTCTACGTGATTCTGAACGTCCTCATCTTCATCTCCAGAAAACTTAAGTTCGTGTATCTCTCGAATAAATTGATCTGGAATAGAGTATCTTTCAGTACAAGAATCTTGTACGAAGGTTCGTTGGCAGTTCGCATTTGGTCGCTCCAAATACTGCTCCATAGTTAAGTCATCGATATTATTTTCATCGATGACCTTTGGTTCTGCGTTAGACTGGTCTGATTCGTAAAATGAAAAGATGTTGTGAATAGGAACCGGAGAGTAAACTTTCCTTGTCCGAAATTGCTTTTCCGGATTGTCGAATGGGGTGGCCAAAAAAGGCCTCGAGCTACGAGTCTTGTATCCTGACATTTAAGAGAAGAAAGAAAATTAAAATTCGACTTAATGTGAAATCCTAAAATAGCTCCCCGGCAACGGCGCCAAAAACTTGATTCAGGTTTTACTGACCAGGTTTAAATATTTATATAGTCTCGTTATACCTATGGTCTACCCTAATGCACTAACGGGCAGTGTACCCGGTCGTGTGTGGTGTAGTATTCGGTAAAACCGAGGTCGTCCCAAGAGCTGTGTGTGTTGGATTATTACCAAGTATAGGTGTCACAGTTTTTAATATGATTATGATAAGGAAATAATTAACTACTAAAGCAGATAAAATGCAAAGGATAAATCAATAGAGGAGAGTGGTGCTAACCTAGTTATTCCTCCTAGCTAGTAATGTCTTCGTCTACTTACTTCCAATTACTTCAGGTGTGGTCAAAGTCGAGAGGACAACATTTGGCCAATTCGCCCTAACCTATCAACAAAGATGCTACCACAGGAGAAGTCAGGTGTCCCCTCATAAGTCCTGTTGTTCCTGGTCCCCTAAGCCAAGTCATTAAGTACCGCTACATGCTAGATTTATAATAGTGAGTGCCCGGGCGTTAGCAACTTAAACACTCACCCCCTAATTCTTAAGTTCATCCAAACGGTAGATGATCAGTTGGTCAAATCGCACAAGTAGAAAGGGTCATCAGTTGGTCATATCTTAACCTTCCCGTCTCAGTCTACTCACTTAGGGTCAGTTGGTCATATCTCCTAAGCAACTAGCCTCTACCGCCATTCAAAACTACCAAAACAAGGGTAGCTACCAATAAATATGCATGCATACACTTAGAAATAATTATACGAAAGTAATATAAACGTAAACAAAACAATTAAGGAATCATAACTAGGCTAGCACCAAGAGGTGCCTAGCCACTCATATTAACCATACAAATCAATTCAATATTCAAAGTTACGAAATACATGAATCAAAAGTAAAGAAAAGATAAAATGCTAATGCCTATCGTAGGGGAGTGATTTCTCCCTTGGAGACAGCTCCGTATGCTCCTCTAGACCTGGCTTTGGCTTCTTCCCACGTTCTTTGGTTGTGGTGTGTGGAATGTGATGCTTTGAAATGCTGGAAATCGTAGGGTATTTATAGGCCAGATCTAGGTTACGGCGTAACTAAAATAAGAGTTACGCCGTAATCTTCATTTCCTTCGTTATTTGCACTAGATCTGCTAGTTACGGCGTAACCTTATGAGTGGTTACGCCGTATCTTCAATATAACTGGTTTACGCCGTAGTTGGTGAAATAGTTACGGCGTAGTTATCAGCGGAGTGGAACCTCATTTGACCTAATATAGTTACGTCGTAGTCTTTGGGGAGAGTTACGCCGTAACCTTCTGATGAGTTGGTTTTCTGAGTCACGCTTTAGTTACGGCGTAATGTGAGAGATAAGTTACGCCGTAACTTCTTCAAAGTTAGTATACTATGATAAATCTTTTGATATTTCTCCAATTCCGCGTCTCTTTAGCTCCAATGCTCGTAATTTACCTGAAAGTGGAAAACAATGGAAAACAAGTGTAAATCCATATAAATGATAAAAATAACAAGCATTATCGGGGGAAATTGACACTTAATATTCAGGACTATTTATGTTATCAATAAACTACAATATTAATTAATTGCTATACACTTACCTATGTAGATTACTTAAATTACTGTCTATTTATATTGATATAATCTTAGACTTACATGTTATGTTGCAACATCTACTGAAATAACAGCTGAAGCTTACACTCCGCCAATCAATAGTTTGCAAAAAAAAAACAGACACATTTTCAAACATTAACCAAGGTACATATTATACATATTTAACCCTTAAGAAAATTTCATTATATGATCACTGATATTCTTCCACTATAGTTATCCAGCTGTAATTCTTCATACACGACTGATATACTATTTTGAATGTCAAATGTAGGCAGCAATGGTCACAATAGATGCAACGTGTCGCCTTACAATATTCACCCAACTCCTTTACAGATTGGTAAACTATAAATAGAATATTTAGTTTTTGTTTGAGTATGTTTAAAGTAATTTGTTTGGTTACTGAGTGTTTTGTATGCGAAAACTGTAACAATTACATCTCAGGTTGCGCAAAATACTCAAATAACACCACAACATATCACTACTTCAGTAAATATTGTGCAAACAAACACTTCACCATTATCAACGCATAACCAAGGTACATATTATACAAATCGCGGCTAACCTTAGAGAATTTTATTGGAGTTACTTATTCTTTCTTTGAGTTTTTACTTTGTTTTCGCATTGTGTTTTTAGGAGACTATTATAATAATTTCTATATAAATAGGCACCAATTCTGTGAACAAAAACACTCCTCAATTAACTCCGGTTGCTGCACTACGCAAACGACAGACTCAACTTACTAACGTTTCAACAGGTACATTTCAAAATTAGAGATAGTGTTTTGACGCATTTTTTTGATCCATGTCATGTAACCATTCTTGAGCTATTTTTGTTTTCACATTTATTTTTCAAACACCTGTGCTTTGTCAAGGTAATGCACGTCCAAGAAGTACACAATCGTCTGGGGTTTCAAATGGCATTCATGGTTTAGCAACACAAAAATCAACATTCGAAGCAGGAGAATCTTCAAGAAGACCTAAAAGGTCTAACAGACCAACGTTACAATCTCGCAGTCTGATTGTTTTCAATCTTGATGATGATGGACATGTCAGGAAAGTTTACGACAAATACGTCGGTATATCTGAAGGTATAAGTCAATATTATTTTGCCATCATTGCACAATTTTGATGCTATTTCTTAGCACAGTTAATTAAAATATACCATTTTACGTGAGTGCAGAGTACTATGACATTGGCGATCCTACGTTCGAGTGTAAAGAATGTCATGCCCTATTATGGGAAGCAGAAGCAAAACAAGGGAATGCTAATCCGTTGGGAAAAGCTTATTCCATATGCTGTGGCAAGGGAGAAATTTCTCTTCCATAAGCACCTCCTGCTCCAAAACAATTACTTGATTTATTCTTGAATGACGACAGCAAAAGTCAAAATTTCAGAAACAACATTAGAACGTACAACAGCATATTTGCGTTTACTTCAATGGGTGGCAAGGTTGATGACACAATCAACAAGAAAGGACGCGGTCCGTATGTTTCCTGCTTACGTGGTCAAACGTACCATAGTATTGGTAGTTTACTTCCGGAAAACGAGGCTCTTCCAAAGTTCGCATAGTTATATATATATGACACGCAAAATGAAACCGAGAATAGAGCAGCTGCTTTAAGGTAATTTACATTACATGTTTTATTATTGTCTGTGCATTTTTACAAAAAAAAATCATATATTTACACTCTTACCTAATGTTTGTCCCGTTACACTCTTAACCAGTGTGTCTAAATCTGCTTCGTCTGGCACTCCTAATTCAAAGACACCTCTTGATCGAAACATTATCAATGAAGTGAAAGATATTTTGGATGGATCAAGTGATTTGGTCAAAACATTTAGAAGGGCACGTGACCGCTACATAGAAGACAACGAGCAAAATATTAGAATAAAGCTCATAGCAAAGCGAGGCAAGAGTGGACGGGAATACAATCTTCCAACTGCCGACGAGGTTGCTGGACTTATTGTAGGCGACTTGGATGCATGCGCAGAAGATAGGGACATTGTGATAGAAAAGTTTGGTGAAGGTTTGCAGCGTATCAATATTTTTCATCGTATGTACCTTCCTTTGCAATACCCTTTGTTGATGCCCTGTGCGCAAGACGGGTATTTTTTAGGAATACCACACAGAAATAAATCAGGACAACCGGCCACTGAAAAGAATGACAAAACAGTTACTATGCGTGAGTGGTTTGCCTATTAGATACAGGACCGCCCGAATAAAGATAATTTATTCGTACGTGGAGGTCGTTTATTCCAGCAATTTCTTGTGGATGGCTTCGCCATGGTTGAGAGAGGGCGTATGTTTTTCCATCGTTCCAAACAGTCTAAACTAAGGTGTGATACGTATTCAAATGTGCGTCAAAGCGTCGCATCAGGAAATAGCGACCCGTCCACGGTTGGAAAGCCTATCATTTTGCCTTCTTCTTTCACTGGCGGACCAAGGTACATGCAACAAAATTATATGGATGCCATTGCATTGTGTAGGTGGTATGGTTGTCCCGATTTGTTTATAACGATCACATGTAACCCTAAATGGCCAGAGATTGAAAGATATATGCGGGAGCATAACCTTTCATCTACAGATTGACCTGATGTGGTATCACGAGTTTTTAAAATGAAACTCGATCAGCTGATGAAGGATGTCAAAGAGTTGCGTTTGTTCGGACGTGTTCAAGTAGGTATGTTATTTATTTATAGGCCACCCCACATTCATACGTGTAGTCTTATACAAAAATGTCTATAATTAGAATTACAACTGATGTTATGTTTATTTGAACAATATTGTGCAGTTGTATACACCGTTGAATTTCAAAAAAGAGGCCTTCCACACGCACATGTTTGTTTGTTTCTACATAAGGATGACAAACTGCCAAACGCCGAACATATTGATAAACACATATCTGCTGAGATACCAGACCAAAATGACGATCCTGATCTGCACAAGTTAGTTTCCGATTTTATGATGCATGGTCCATTTGGTGTTGATGACCCAAATCAGGTTCGCATGGATGATGGTAAATGTACAAAACACTTCCCAAAAAAGTTTATGCAACACAGTTCTGTTGACTCGGAAGGCTACCCTGTATATAAAAGACGTGATAACGGGATCCATGTTGTTAAGAGTGGACATAAGTTGCACAACGGTTATGTTATTCCATATAACGCTACATTATTGAACCGTTATCAATGCCACATCAATGTTGAATGGTGCAATCAGACGGGATCAATAAAATATTTGTTTAAATACATAAACAAAGGTCCCGATAGAGTATCAGCATAGTTGTATGAACCAGCAAGCACCGAAGAGGGTCAACAGAATGATAAACCTGTTGACGAGATTAAGGCGTTCTATGATTGCAGGTACCTATCTGCTTGTGAAGCCGCTTGGAGAATATTTGGATTTGAGATACATTATAGAACACCATCTGTTGAACGTCTCTCATTTCATCTCGAAGGCGACCAGCCAGTTGTATTTTATGAGAACTCTGACCTTGAAACCGTATTCACAAACCAACAGTTGGGGCTTCTATGTTCCAATCCTGGATGCAGATGAACGAAATGTATCCATCAGCAAAGCAGTTAACATATGCTGAGTTTCCTACAAAATTTGTATGGAATCTTGCAAAAAGAACGTGGACACATAGGAAGAAAACATATGCAGTTGGCAGAATTCATAATGTGCCAATCTCAGCAGGTGAAGGTTACTATTGTAGGATGCTACTAAATAGTAAAAAAGGTTGTCGAAATAACGTTGAGATAAGGAAAATTAACGGTGTAGTTTATCCTACTTACAAAGATGCCTGCTACGCAGCGGGCCTTTTAGATGACGACAAGGAACATACTAAGGGTATTAAAGAGGCAGCCCATTGGTCCTCTGCTGAGCATTTACGGGACCTTTTTGTTACATTATTGTCCCAAAAGGAGCTTGACACACCATTGATAGTTTGGTTACAAACTTGGCATTTGCTATCAGAAGATGTCGAGTACAGCAGAAGAATTCTTTTAGGCATTCCAGGTATAACCACCAACTTAGCTTTGTTACTAACTTTTTATATAAATTTATATATTACTGGAAATGATTAATTATTACAAATTCGAGATTCATCAAATCTGTTAAAAGACCATATTTTTGCAAGTGACTTAAACAAAAAATGTATTTACTGATTCTTATGATATGTATGTTACACTATAAATATCCTACACTACTTACTATTTTTGATAACTGTTATTTGCATACATATGCTACGCCTTATATATGCCTAATTTGATACAGGTTTACGACTGAGTGACGACGAGAAAAAGAATGTTTGTTTGTTCTTTATTGAACAACTTATGCGCTCAAGAGGCACCACTTTGAAGGCTTTTCCAGAACTTCCTTATCCAGATGACACTTACATCGCCGAGTTTGGTAACAGGCTAATCTTTGCTGAGAGAGATTATAATCCATCAGAGTTACAGGCTGAATACGAAACTCTATATGCCGCGTTAACCACGGAACATAAAAATGTATATGACACCATCATGACGTCTGCTACAAACGGAAGAGGAGGAACTTATTTTGTATACGGATACGGAGGGACTGGCAAGACATATTTATGGAAAACCCTTGCTGCCGGGATTAGAAGAAATGGTGACATAGTCATAAACGTTGCATCAAGTGGCATTGCATCTTTATTGATGTCAGGTGGACGGACTGCTCATTCAAGGTCCATATTCCGATATATATTGATGAGACTTCTACGTGCTCAATAACTCCGCAAAGTGACCTGGGCCTGTTGTTGAAGAAATGCAAGCTTATTATTTGGGATGAGGCTCCCATGACAAATAAGCTGTGCTTTGAGGCTTTAGATAGGTACTTGAGAGATATCTTGCGTAAGAACATGTACGACACTTGTGATGCGCCCTTTGGTAATATGACTGTACTATTTGGAGGTGATTTTAGGCAGGTGCTTCCCGTTATTCCAAAAGGTTCCCGGCAAGACATTGTAAGTGCATCTTTAAAACAATCGTACTTGTGGGATCACTGCAAAATCTTAAAACTAACCGCTAATATGCGCCTTACTGTTGGATCACGGCCTGAGGATGTAGCTGAGATAAAGGAATTTTCGGAATGGATATTGAAAGTAGGAGATGGAGATATTGGAGGACAACACAACGGAGAGGTTTTGATAGATATACCCGAAGATATTCTAATACATGAAACTAATGATCCGGTACAATCTATTATAGATTTCACTTACCCAAACATTTTGGATAACATAGATGATCCGTCATACTTCCAGGAAAAGTCCATTCTTGCTCCAACCAATGAAGTGGTTGATACTATTAACGATCATTTGCTTAAAACATTTCCTGGTGAAGAATTGGTTTATCTTAGTTGTGACAACATAGATAAAAATGAACGTGGTGGTGCTATAGATCAAGCTGATTTTTCACCGGAATTTATCAACGGTTTAAAATTTTCAGGTGTCCCAAACCATAGGCTTGCATTGAAGGTCGGTGTCCCAATAATGTTGTTGAGAAACATTAATCAATCACAAGGTTTATGTAATGGGACAACGCTTCAAGTCACTAAATTAACACGTGCTTCTATTCAAGCCAAAATAATTAACGGAACACATTTTGGGAATACGGTTATACTTCCAAGGTTGAATATTACTCCATCGGATAAACGTTTACCACTCAAGATCGTGCGCAAACAATTTCCTGTGTCAGTTTCTTTTGCCATGACGATAAACAAGAGCCAAGGACAATCCCTTTCGAAAGTTGGTTTATACCTACCACATCCTGTTTTCACACATGGACAATTATATGTGGCTCTTTCACGCGTAAAAAGCAAAAAGGGTTTGAAGGTTGTTATTTCTGATGCCTATAGTAATTTATCAAAGACTACTACAAATGTAGTCTACAAAGAGGTTCTTCACGGTCTTTGATCAGTTATCAAGAGGTATGTACGGATATTCATATAATGCGATATGCATTTATTTTTTACATGTTTTAACATTGACACAAATGTTTTACTTACACCTTTTTTTATGCTTTATTAGGTTCTCGACGAATTTTTATTGGCTTACCACTTCATCTACTTCCCACTACATACGCTTTCTTTTTAAAGGCTGTCAAGATTGAATACCACGTGAATGGCTGTTTATTACATTATTACTTACAATAATTGTACTCTATATTGTACTTGACTTATTACTTCATATTAATAAATAACTGGTTCACTCTTTTTTTACTTTCGTTAATTTTCTTATTTTGTTTACACACTAATTTTCCATATTTTTGCAATATCTCTTCTAAAAACCCATGGATTCAACGGGTCTTATAACTGAAAAACAAACATTGCAAGTACAAAACTTCCATCAACACCGTGTCTATCAAACATTTCACCAATTTTCACGAATAAGTGTTGATGGGGAGAAATTAAATATTCTTTATGTTTCATAAAACCTTGTACTTGCATGTTAACAAAAATATGTTGTTTCTTATTAAGTGGTGGATATTTTATCATGTAATATACCCTCCTCGGACTCAAATGTTTATAAAATTCATTATTTCAAAAGTCGAAGGGGAGTATCGTCAAGTTTCTTGCCTAAATGTGTTTTGATTAACCAAAAAGGGAGTTAAAGGATCTTGGTTGGAACATTTTTGAGGTTGAGGGATTGAATGTGTCAAGTTTGCAAAGTAATTTTAAACAAAAACACACAAAAACCACATTCAATGCATTCACTTGCATTTACTCCTAAACAACCACCAAGATCTAACGGCCCAAATCGAATCTTCAAATCCGTTCGTTAAATTCAAAATCTGTAAGTTGTAAACTGTTTTGATTATGATTTTAAACAAGGGTTTCAAAATTTTCTCAAATCCAACAATTAAATCTCTCAAAATTTGATTTTGAAAATTTGTTCATACGAACGAATTAGGGTTTTATGCGGAAAAGTGTTTGGGTTGAAATTGTTTGTGTTAAAATGTTTCTAAATGAGTTCTAAACCGATTTCAATCATCCAGAACAACCCAGAAACAGCAATTGCTCGAAATTGAATTTTAGGGTTCATGCGTTCATTTTGGGGTTTTAAAAATCTGAGTTATCTGGAAACATTTGGTATTCAAGAAAGTGTTAGAATGAGTTTTCTAACATGTTTTGAATCTTTAATTAGCCCACATAAACATCTTATTTGTCTAAATTGAAGTTTTTAGGGTTTTAGGGTTCGTCACCCATGATTTTTTGATTCTCTGGTGGAAAAAGATTAAAACTTGCTCCATTACACTCATATGACCTCTAGAATAGCCCAGAAACACATCTTGTTTGATTTGTATGGCTAAATCTATTATGCGTAGATTAAGGGTTTAGGGTTTAAGGAATTTTACTCCTAAGTCTTTATGTGTATGTCTGATGAGTTCTTATGCTTGTAATGTGATCTAAATGATGTTTGAACTGAATTGTAATCAATGTTTCATGTTTGTGATTTACAGGTTTCTTATTCGTAAAATCAGACTAAAGGTGTTCTACCATTAGCTTAAGGAAAACTCTTATGTGTAAACGTTACGCCTAAGTGAAATCTTACGCGTAACTCTTACGCATAAGAGGTCTACAGTGGATTATGGATATCTTGGAAAGATATTCGTAAACAAGGCTTGTTACGCATAATCTTTACTCTTACGAGTAAGACTTACGCGTAACATCTAGCTTATCTCTACGCGTAAGCCTAAAGCATTTGAACTTGTCTTACGCGTAAGAAATTCTTACGCATAAGCTTGGTCTTACGCTTTAGTTTACTCCTACGCATAAGCTCCTTTCTTACGCATAAGGATCCATGTTACACATAACCTACTGTTCACCACATTTTGGCCTGTTACGCATAAGTTATTTGTTAAATGTTACGCATAAGTCACAAACTCCTAATGCTATTCATAAGCTTACAAAAGTTAAAATGTTATGTGTTAAGTGAGAAATGAACATTGAAACTTCAAAATTAAAATGTTCACGTAACTTATCACATCAACTTCAGTCAATTGGACAAATATGACTTAGGACTTCTAACAAACATAAACATGTTAACATCAAACAAGTAATTGGATAATAAATCAGACTAAAACTAACACAATGTATTTCCATATGTCTCTTCTTTTGTCTAATAACTTTCAGATCACACAATGGCTGAAAATCAAGAGAACATCAATGCCCCAGCTGAGCTCACAATGGCAAACACTTTCCTAGATGGTTATGACAAAACAATTGGGAAGAATAATCTCAGTGTCGACTTTCATAATTTCACATGCTCCGAATCTTCTTGCAAAGTTGTTGTAGACATTCTCAAGCTACACCCTTCAACCTCATGCTTACCAACTCAGCCTCTGCACCGGAATTCTACATTCATCAATTCTGACACACCATGGAGAAAGTTGATGGACAAGATGCGGTGAAAGTGATACTTGACACTCAGGAGGTCACCGTCACTGTGGCTGATCTTCGTACTGTTCTTCTGGTACCAGTCATACCTCCAACAGAATATGTCAGAACTCCAAATGAGACGGAGGTATTGGACTTCTTGGTCAACATAGGATATGACGAAGAATCTGGTGTCAATTCCACACATTCCAGAGTCGATGTCAAGAATATCCCACAACCCTAGAGGACAATATATCTAATGATTGCCAAATCAGTCTCGGGAAGAGATAGTGGCCATGAACACCCGAAGCTGATGCATCTTCAAACCTTCTAGGGAATGGTTCATGTGAACCACATTGACTATCCAAGCCTCAACTAGGAGGACATGATGCAACATCTCAGGAAACCTGGTTCCAAGATTCCATTCATCCGCTACACCAAGTTACTTATTCATAACCTTCTCGGGAAGCACCAGAGTATCCTAAAGAGACTGAATGACCCAACATACACTCCATGCTAGAAGAGCCTACACCGAACTCAGTCAGGTTTAAAGGAATCACTACTCGCAAACAAAGAGTGGAAGTCCCTACGTGCTTGGTAACTAATGCAATCAGAGATCTTCCATCCTACAGACGTTACAGGGAGGCATTGATTGCGGGTAAAGTTGGCTTCATGGATAAGAAAACTACCCCAACAGCTACAACAAAGGCCAAGAAAGCTGGAAGCACTGCTAAAGATCAGGAGGAAACTTCCAACCAACATCGTCAAACAAGAACCTGAACCAGTACAAACATCACTCCATGATGATGATTCAAAAACTAAGTGAGATGATCTTGTTGTCTACAGTGAGGATCGTATTGATGACTCAACTGTCAAGGAGAAGATTGAGGACAAATCAAAAAGTCCTACGTATGAACAACTTGATGAAGACATTGACTCATTCATACCTTCTAATGACGAAAACAAGACTGACAAAGGGAAGAAACCTCTTGAGGTAGAAGAAGAAGAAGACTCAGAGTGGGAGTATGATCCAAAGGCTGAAGAGAAACAACTACAGAAAACTGTAAAGCAACAAAGAATGGAGAAAGCAGCTGCTGAATTCTCACTTAATCGACCCGAAGGGCCAGGTGGTTCTAGTGGTGGTGCCCCACTCACTACCCAACTTGTTACCGATCTGGTTAATCAACCCCGGTAAGGGCATGGGTGACATCACCACAACTACCATTCAGGAAGAGAAATCAGCAAAAGAACAACAACAACAAGAAGATGAGCATATGGTCGACTATGGAGAAGATGATCAGGATAAAGATGAGAGAGTTCCAGTTGATTATATTTTGGAAGCTGAAGAGGAACTAAAGAAGAAAAGGGCTGCAGAAGAAGTTGCTTGAGCTGAGGAACAAAGGCTAAAAGAGGAAGCTGATAACTATATCATTGAGAATCCTTTTCATAAACCCCAGCAATATTCAGAAACACCGCCAAACCCGAATCATCTTCACACTCATCACCACCAACAACAAAGGAAACAACCAAATCAATGTCAAAATCAGTCAAGAAGAAAGCCGACACATGGGCATCTCGTATGAAAGCAAAGATCCAGAAAGTTGTGCTTCATTCCCGAAAACGTAAAAAAAGTCTTTTTGAATCTCGAATGAACACACTGGCCGATGTGGTCATCAATCTTTCCGACCAGATGGATACGTTTCAAGGCGAACGAGAACAGATTCAAGAGTTTCTCTCTAGGGACTTTCAAGGTGAAATTAATGCACAACTCAGGAACTACACTCACACATTTGTTCTCAACACTATTCCTGGCGTCACCAGAGAGATGTTCAAGAATCAATTCTTCTCAATGGTTAATACAATGGTTCAGTAGGTTTAAAACTACACCGGTGGTCATGCAAACAATACCGGTCCAGCCCCCAGTTGTCTCAGAAGATGGGTTGATTTCAGAATTGGTGCTCAAAATGGATACTCGAGCTCCATCTTTCACTCCAGATGACGTAAAGCTATATGATCTACTTCTCGAACGTCAACTCAAAACTACTTGCAAGGAAGCTGCTGGGCAAGATAAGAGACCGAGAGATGATGACGACAAGGATGAGGATCCGAATGCAAAACAACAAAAGAATAGTTGATGTGATGTCATTAACATTGGAAACTAAGTGGGACTACTCATTCTTGTCCAAGATCAAGGTCAAAAGACAAGATGAACAAGAGTATGAATTCTCTAAAGCTGACTTCCCGGAGTTGTCGCTCAACGACATTGAAGACATGTATCTTCTAAAGGTACAAGGAAGGATGCGACAATTCTCGACAGAAATTCAACTCAAGTACATCACTGCACTTCTAATCTTCATCCGCAGCAAGGTTATTCAAGAACGTTTTAAATACTTGCAACTCGGAGTTGAATCATACCAGAAATAGATCAATCTCACCAAACCGCTTCTACACTTCAACGAGCTCAACCAAGAACCTTAGTACACAATTCTGCATAAACCGAAGTTTGGAATCGTCTACAGAAGTGAACATCATCATACGTGCTTCATGGCGTTTGATGAAATTCATAAGTTCTGTGACGCCACGTTGAAGATGGTTCATGATGGGTTGGCATATCGTATAAAGGATATTGAGACAGGTATGGTTCAGGCAAAGAGATGGAACTCCAAGGATCGCAAGGATGTTCATAGGTTTATTACTAGGCTGGATGAAAGGTTGATTCACAAGGATCAGATGCGTCGATTGGAAAGCTACGTGGGAGGATGACAGAGCTTCTCTATTTTGACATACCAACGTCTAGATAAAGTTCCTGGTCGTGTGTTGGTATGTGTGAAAACACATACCTTTTCTTGATCAAAACAGGCCTAAAATAATCAGAAATCAGCCATTTATGCTTAACATTTGTTGATTTCTTGAGTTTATGCATGTGCAGGTCCGGATATATCAAAACAGACAAAATAAATACAAAACAGATGAAAACCGAGCACGAGAAGGAAAAGAGTGCAAAAGCCAAAGTCGGGGAATCACTTGAGTGAATTTGAAGATTTTGAATGCTCAGAAGATGATTTTTGAAGACTTGGATCATGATTAAAGGAATTGCACAAAAAACCCTTACCAAATCCAAAATTACAAAAACAGTCCCTCAACTTTGGAGAAACTACAAAATCTACCCTCCAAATATCAAACTTGTCAATTTAACCCCTTACATTTGCCGTAATTACAAATCACACCCCTTTCACCCCATTATACCATTTATCAAAAAATACCCCTTACACTTTTACCTAATTACACCTTTTACCCTTCTAAATCTAAATACTACACTTTTAAACCTTAATAAAAATCCCAAATTCTAAAATAAACGAAAGTAAAAAAAACCCATTTACCCCTTCCAAATACCCATCTGACCCCAAGCTTATTATGATACCTGGACCCTTTTCCACTACCCCATGACCCCTGCCAAATCCCACTTGAACCCCTCCTAGTCAAATGGTCAATCAATATTAAAACCTTCTAGTCAAAAAATCAAATGGTGCCCAAATACCAGCTTTTACTATTCACTTTCATTTTCACCATGCTCCCAGCTTTTACCCTGCACACCCAATCATTTACCTAATGATTATAACTTCTAGAAGGCACTGACACATGCCTGACATGTGCACAGTGCCATGTCATCAATCTGTGTGCAAATCAGTGATAAAAATGATCAAACGGCCCAAAATCAAGCTTACATTTGAAGCTAACAATCAAGGGACAAGATTAAAGGTGGGATTGATCCAGAAGCTTCAGAAGGAACTCCAAAACCCTAGCTTAGGGCTATAGATACCCCTTGTATTTTCACAGTCGAATGTGTGTTTTAGTGTGTGAATTTCCTTTAATGTCTTATTGTTTTAAGCTTCTAAAATCACTTGTATTCTGTTTTTGAATAGTGTAATCAGCCTTTACATTTAATAAAATTTAGTTTTGCTCTTTAATTTTATTGCATCTTATTGTTTAACTCTCATTTTCAAATTCTTTCATAAGCTTCATTAAAGCTCTAAAAGCTCAAATTTAGTTTAATTTTAGCTTATTCAAAAACTTATTTAGTTTACTTATGTCTTCTAAATCAAAAAAAAAAAAAAAAGAAAAAAAAAGAAAAATATTGAAAAAATCAAAAATATGTCTCAAATCAGTTTTTAAGCTTCAATAAGCTTTTTATTAGTGTAGACAAGTTTAGATAAGCTCACTATAGCTTATTTTAAGCTTTGTTTAAGTTCCAATCAGTTTTTACACACAAACACCAAAAACAGTCAACAAAAGTCAAACTAATACCTATGCTAAGTTGTGGAAAGCTTTAGAAGTGGTCGTAAGGGATTGGCCAGTTTGACTTTACCTAGCTTGTTGTAAGTAGCTGCCCTTAATTGGGTGCCTCTATTTAGCTGAGGCCCAAAGTGAGTTCACAATTTCAATTTTAACCTAAAATTGCATTTTCTAGCTTGATTAGTGTAGATCTGTTTTTGATTGCTTATTTCTATTTGTTGTTGCTTATTTTGGTTATAAATTAGCTTATTTGAATAGATATTTTCTTATCTTAGCTTTTCTCATATAGTTGCATCTTAAACTGTCAAACTTGCAAAATCTGTCATAGGATAATTTGTGGTTTAAATCTGTTGAAAAGTGCTTAAATAGATCTAAAACAAGTTATTGTAAGATGATTTGAGTTTTCATGGGTTGATATTATCTCTTGCTTAATAATTTCTCAATTCTGTTGCAATAAGTAGTGTTTGGATTTGGTTATAGTATTGTGTTCCAGCTTGTGTTAGTAAGATTCATTAGTCCATTTAGTTCATATAGGGTTAGTAGAAGTTAGTTTTACCATAGAATTCATAGGACATTTAGCATAAAGTCAAAACTCTCTTTAATTCTTAATATTTGCATATCTGTTAGCTTTTAAATCTGCATTAGTTATCACTTAGGTCTAAAATCAGTAAACATAGCTTAATTAGGTCATAAATTAGCTTATAACATCATTTAGTTTTAGTTTTAAGCTGTCAAAATCCACTAAAGTCAATTTGCAAAGTTTTTCAAAAAAAAAACTGTTTCAAAGTAGGTTCACTTTTACATTTTTAATTTCTTCATTTTAAGTCTAAAATTGTTGTAACTTAGGGAATTTAGAATTTAGAAGATAAGCTTTAAGCTAGTATTTTTGTTTGATTTTTAAAATTTTTATTTCCAAGCTTTTTACTGGCTTAAAGTAAGTCTGTTAGAGCTAAGGTGCCCTGCACCAGCACCTACTGACCTCAGCACAGCCTTTTCAAGAGCTTATCACAAGCTCTTAAAAGCTCCTTTTAAGCTCAAATTGGTTTTATAAGCTGTTTGGATACCTGGCTTGAGTTTCCTTCTTGAATTGGTTCATTAGCTTTTGATTTGAAGCTTTTAGAAAGGCTTGAAGTAGCTTGATTAGGCTGTTTTAGAATTAGTAGTACTTAACTTCTTATTTAGTATTTTAGCTTATCATCAGCTTAATTGTGCTTAATTCTAGTGTCAGTAGCTTAGTTATAGTTAATTTAGTGTATTCCCTAGCTTGTCCAAGTTTTAATTAGCTTTTCTTAGATTTAGTTAAGCCATCAGTTAGTTGCAAAAGCCTTACTCCATCTCAGTTCTTTTCAACTTATTTTTCTATATTCCATCTTATTTCTAAAAGTTTCTAAGTTTTCAAAAATTTGTTTAAGCTGGAACAAGCTTATTTTTCAAGCTTGTAAAAAGAAAATTTCAAAAAAGATAAAAAAAAAACAAGGGAGTTTAGGAAGTCAAGGGTGAGCTAGGCTCGAACCTAAGACCTCAACCATTCTCAACCTATTTAACCCACACACACAACCAGCAGCGCCCTTGAGACTTTCTCGTCTAAGGTTGCACTAAATATTCATTTACATGTTTTTTTATTTTAAGCTTTAAAAGCTAATCAACTTATTGAAAGCTTGTTTTTCCAACTTAGTATTTTTCTTAAATCAGTATTAGTTTAAAGAATTTTTAGAAAAAGTTTTGGATTTTTCTCATTAGTTTTAGTATTTTTTTAAACTTTAATTTTTACATTTTAGTTTTTAATTCATAAAAAATAAATAAAAAGTCAAAAAAATATTCCGCTTTTTTCCAAAATTTTCTTTTGTCGTATTCTTCGTAGAAAAATTAGTTTTACGTTTCCTAGGTTGTTTTTCCTTAATTTTCACTTTTAGGCTCGGGATTTTCCCGAGCGTGCTCGTTTTTAGGTTTTTAGTGCGTTTTAGGCCCCGATAGTTTGGTTTTAGCATTTTACTTGCCTAATTAGTTAATTTTAGATATTGTTTGCATATTTTAGCTTAATTCCTCATATTTTACCCAATTTCACTATTCAAATCTCGTAAAACGCGATGTGAGTTTAAAACTCCATTCATCCTTCGCTAAGAACGATCCAGGGACTCAAACCTAATACGTTTGAGTTACTCTTTACTATATTTGGTTTCCCTAAATCATGTGTAAACCATTTTGGTACTCTTAACTTGATTGTGCTTTTGATTATTTGATTTATTAAATTTAGAGTAAATTACGTCGTTCGTCCGTATGGTTTGCCTAAAATAACACCGCAAGTCCTTTTGTTTTTCTTTTTGCGTCATGAGTCCTTATAATGAAGTTTGATAACACCATCAGTCCCTATCTCTAACGATCGTTGGCTTTCTCCGTTAACTCCCCACATGTGCCATGCACACGAGGGTAGAACAATCGTTTTCGTCTGTTTATATACGTTTTCATCTGTTTGTATACGTATTCATACGTTTTTATCAGTTTTCGTCCGTTTTTTTCTGTTTTTATATATTTTCATCCGTTTTCTTACGATTTTACACGTTTTCATCTGTTTTATCCGTTTTTATCTGTTTTTATCCGTTTTTATCCATATTCGTCTATTTTTTATACATTTTCATCCATATAAAAACGTATAAAAATGGACGAAAACCTATAAAAACAGACGAAAATGGATAAAAACGTATAAAAAAAAGACAAAAACAGATAAAAACGTAAAAGAAGTAAGAAAACAGACGAAAACGTATAAAAATTGATGAAAACTTATAAAAACGGATGAAAACATATATAAACATAAGAAAACGGATAAAACATATGAAAACGTATAAAAACTCGTGAAAATGAAAAAAACATATAAAAACAGCCGAAAACGGATATAATGTATAAAACTGTATTATAATGTAAGAAAACGTATAAAAACGGACGAAACCGTATAAAACAGACGAAAACGTATGAAAACAAAAGAAAACGGATAAAAACGTATGAAAACGTATAAAACCGGACGAAAACGTATGAAAACGTAAGAAAATGGACGAAAACGTATAAAAACTGACGAAAACGGATACAATGTATAAAAATGGATGAAAACGTATAAAACGTAAGAAATCGTATAAAAACGGACGAAAACGTATGAAAACGGGAGAAAACATAAAAAAACGGACGAAAACAGATAAAAACATATGAAAACGTATGAAAACGTATAAAAACGGACGAAAATGTTAGAAAACGGACGAAAACGATTGTCTACCCTCATGTGCATTGCATATGTGGGGAGTTAATGGAGAAAGCTAACGATCGTTAGAGATAGGAACTGATGGTGTTATCAAACTTCATTATAAGGACTCATGATGCAAAATAAAAGCAAAGGGACTTGCGGTGTTATTTTGGGTAAACCATAGGGACGAATGGTGTAATTTACTCTTAAATTTATATTCATTATGGTTTGTGCATAAATAGCAGTGTATAACCCGATCTTGTATAGAAAGGACCCTGTGGTACGCTTCGGTGCCACAATTCTTATAAAAGGAACGAAAGCTTCTTACTTTTGCGTAAAATTAATCAAATCTTTCAATATTTTCATAATTTTGCTCAAAAGAACAAGTATTCCCTCTCGTGTTTTCCAAAACCTCAAAAGTTAACATCACTTGTTGAGGGGCACTATTTGCAAACAAATTGTTCAAACAATGTTCTTTGTGGAAATCTTCCCGCAAAACTCGAAATGGTCATATTTTAAATCAAAATTTCATCAAAAATAACATCGATATGCCATTTTTTAGGGGGAGAAAAAAATTATGTGATCAAAATATATTGGATTGTGAATAGAATCTCAGTGTGACTTAACCCTTGAATTGGCGAGCTCTAAAATGTCATAAATCGAAAAGAATTGTCTTCCAAGATTTATCTTTGTAGATTGTACCAATTTGAGAAACTCTTAATAGACATGAACTTTGATGGGTTTGACAACTTTTCAAGGTTTGTTCACATCTTCAAGGTAGTTATTAGAGCTAGTTTTCACCTAAAAGCTAACAATGTAACTCTTTAACTATACAACGTAACCGTGTCTCACGGGGAATTTTCTATCTTGAGTCGATCAATTCAACGTAACTCTTTCTATAAGCAAATGTGGTGGGGGAGTATTTCTGAAAATACAAAACTCTCGAAGTGTTACAAACATGTTTTCATTCATAAACACTTTGAGAGATTTTCATGCAAATAGTTTTATGGCAACATAGGATAGTCATGGAGTTATAAGGTGACTAAGTTTAGGAATAAACGTCCTATGATCCACCAGAGCCGGAGGGATCTACCCAAGGACACCACCAAAAGTTAGTATCTAGAAGTCCTTAGGTATGATTGAAAAAGGAGAAAATGAGAAACAGAGAAAGAAGGAGTTGAAGAATTAAAAAAGAAAAGTTAAAGAAAAGGGTGAAAAGAAATAGCCCTCCAAATTATTCAACTTAGGGCAGACACCGGGTTCAATTCATATGCTACTGGATGTCACAAGATGACACCGGTATTGAAGACAAAGTCGTCATTGACCCAATGACACAATGCACTAGACCTTCTTAGCCACTCAAGTTCTCTCAAAAGAGCTTGTTTCATTCTCACAGGGAACACTACGTAATCTATCGACTTTCTCTTAGAGATTGTTGGTATTGAAGAAGGAGACCCTCTCCCTAGTCTCCGCTTAGGAAAACCAAAGCGCACTATTGAGTCTAGAGCTACGAGATTCATCAAAATATCTCTTAGGAACACTTGATTTTTCATCACTTGTCGTTCAACAATAAGAACGCAAGTGACACATGATATAGTCCTTCGCAGATCTTAGCAATCTGCCGAGAACGTTTATGAGGATTCACATTCGTGATCCTCAGTGATTGAATGGAAACTCCTGTCAGGGTCAACATCAAACAGCCCTGACAGCAGGTCACTTCGGTAACTCCTTGTGGGTTACGCTTAGTGTATCTCAAACAGTCTACAATTATGAGGTGATGCTTCGGTGTACCTCAGCGATTCACCTTAACTGTAGATATACTTCGGTATATCGTGTTAGCCTACTTGAGGGCCTCCAGTTTAGGAACAGCCTTCATAAGAATTAGAGATGTGTTTTCACACTATGCTGTTGACACCCTCGAAGTTCGAACTTGTAAGTGCCGAAAATCCCGCTAAGGAGATTCCTTTCAAGAATCGAGTCCTGAAGATGTCGGTCATTACTTGAATCTTCATTGTAATGCTAACTATCCCTCAACGGGATTAGGACGGCTGATTCGCCCGACCAAGGTGAATGGAATCAAGACATTCATCAGTAAAACAATAGTAGTAGTCAATTCTTTATGAAAAGTCCACAATGATCGATTGGTGTTTATCACTAACCTTTTCATGCAGGAACTGATGATTGATCCTTGGAGGAATGACCGTACCGATCTCCACATGCTCATACCAACAACATCACACATGAAGTTCTCTCATAATCAAAGGCAACTCAAAATTCAAAATGATTCTTCTTCAAAGTCAAAGAATCTACAAAGTTTAAAGACTCGAGAACTACACCACAAGTGGAATCAAAGTCAAAAGAAGTGTGAGCATGGTGTAGAAAGATGTGGAGACACCTGATCAACAAAGCTGACAAATGGCAGACAACAACATACTATAACAGCATCCACAAAAGAACAAAGAACAATGAATACAACGAAGTCAAAGCTAATAAAGTCAAAAGAATCAAAGCATCTCTACTCACAAGAAAGAAGAATGCTAGAAGACGTCAAGCAACCACTATTACATCATAACTAACACTTAGGGGGAGATTGTTGGAATCACTTGTAACTAGTATTAGCAAGTGTTAGTCATTTACTTGTAATAGAGTGCTTAAATGGCTTTTATGTATGTAATTAGAGCTAGGCTTATGTAGAAAGCCCATGAGCCTATGCAAAGGCCCAAAGGGCCAAGTCAAGGGATACCCTAGTTCCCTTGCCTATAAATACTATGTAACCTCTCATTTGGAGGTGTTGGTTCTTTCATATTAAGCATAAACCTTTCTTTATCAATGTGTGTATTTGATCCAACCGTCCCTCCTCATCTCTTTCATTCTATCATACATCTACATATTTGTGTTTACATTATGGTGACCTAACAGACTCAATCTCAACCGTTGTGAGTGAAGGGGAAGAGTCGGAAATGATAGTTTCTGAAACGGGAGTGGGATTGCCAATCGGAGGAGTGTATTCCTCATCATCGTCATCGTCATCGTCATCGTCATCGTAATCGTAAACGAAAGTGTTACGATATTGGGAACTTACTTTAGCTACTTGTTCTTCAGCTAGTAAGTCACCATAAGTTTTCTGATGAGGATCTTCTTGGGTAATTTTAATAGCCAAATTCTTAAGACATTCATTATAACTTGAAAATCTTGGAATAATTCTTAAGGCAATGGCTGAGGTTGTGTTTGAATCATTTGGTATTGTGGAGGTTGGTCATGATAAGAATAGTCATACTTGTTACAAGGAACATGCTCATAGACAAAAGAGATCCTTGTTTGACAATCAGAGTTATAGTACGGACCTCTACAGTACTCACAACAGTACGATTGCTGTGATTAATTCGGTGAATTATATGGATATTGGTCATAACGAAAGTTTTGATTATTATATTGAACTTGACATTCAAAACCTTGGTAAAGACCTCCACAATGTTCAAAAGAACATGTCTCCATCTCATGGTGTGGGGGTTGGTTAAAAAAATTGGTTGTTTCATTGTAAGGATTTTGGTCATAGAAAAACCCATTTCCCGAATTTACCATGCTACAACCGGGGCATTTTTCACCAATTTGAGGTCCCCCGCACCATTCACAACCATATAGGTAAGACGAAGACATCAAGAAGATTTAAACGGTTAAAGAGGGTAAGACAAATAAGAAGAATGAGAAGAATATTTTTGGGTTTATAAATAGAAAACATAAAAGAAAGAAAAATTAATTTTGAAAAAGAAAATATGTTTGGGTTTTATATAAGAAAACTTTGAAAACACAATATTTTTGTAATCAATTTGCCAACCGGTGCTCGGTAGCTCTCTAGAATTACGCACAAAGGAGCGGAGAAACAAAGGTCAACACAAAGATTATTAAAAACCCGTCTCTTTAATGCGAAACCTTCCTTATACCCCTCTTATAGTTTGTAACTCCAAAGGTGAGCCGACGTAATAATTGGTTTCACTATTTCTTTTGTTTGTTATTTAATTTTTTTGTGTTTTAAACACTCTAGGAAGAATGTTTGTGAATTTTTAATTTTTTTTTTGGTTTTTAGAAATATTCACAAAAAACAAACGATAACTTCACGGGGAAGGTTCTTCAAAAACACGTGATCGTAACGGGAATCAAAACTCACTTACACACTTCCCCGGCAGCGGCACCAAAAATTGATTTGTGTCAATTATAGTATATGTTTTTCCTAAGAAATACAAAAGGTGAATTTTGTGTCTCGGGATCGTTTCCCAACGAAGGTTGAATGGAGTTAATAATTCGAGTCGCGTTTTCGTGAATTTAAATAGTGAAAAGGTGATAATTTGGGTTTTTACACTAAATTTGATAAACATAAGCTAAAAAAAATTAATAAGCATCTAAAACAATAATACGAAGCAATTGGGGGCTAAAACGCAAAGAAAACCTAAAAACGCGAAAACCCGGGCTAATCTCGAGTTTTAAAAGTGAAAATGAGAAATATTAATCCTACAAACGCAAACTATTTTTCCTACGTGCTAAATGACAAAAGCAAATTTTAGGAAAAAGCCGGATATTTTTTTGACTTTTATTTTATTTTTAATGAATTAAAAACTAAAATTATAAAAACTAATTATTAAATTAGTAAATGAAACTGTAAAATTACCAAAAAATCATGAAAAGTACATTTTTAAAAGTACAATAAGAGAAAAATGAGAAAGATGTGCTAGCTTAATTCTATAAGCTGTTAAAAGCTAAAAGAGGGCTGAAGGGGAAAAAGGGAAAAAGCCCTTATATAATAAACTGATGCCCCTAGGAACTGTAAGTCCCTAGGGCGCAGTTGGTTAAGAGTGTTGGGTTAAGTGTGCTAAGCTAAAGAGGTCGTCCGTCCAGGGTTCGAGCCTTGCTCACCTTGGACCACTCTTTTTATTATTTTTTTTCAAATTTTCTTATAAAGACTTTTGAGATAAGCTAATTCAATGAACTTTTTGCAAAATAAATTTTCTAAAACACAGAAAATAAGTTGGATTCAGACTGTAAAAAAGACAGAAATGGTTAAAAACTTAAACTAACAACTAAGTATTTTGCAAAACCAAATAAACTTAATTAAGCTAATATTAATCTAAAACAAAGGGGAATAAGCTACTTAGGTTCAAGTTTAAGCTAGAGAGACTAATGGGAAAAAGAAATAAGCTGGGCAAACTGTATAAAAGCTAAGGCAACAAAAGACTAATCTAAGGAAATTAAGCTAAGGCTGCAAGGGGGTAAAAGCTAGGGTAAAAGCTATGCTAAGGGATCATAATGAGCTACAAGGGGATAAAGGAGCTAAATAAGCTACAGGAAAAAAAATAACAAAGAAATAAAACCAAGAATAAGCAGATAACCAATTGCAGTCTAAAACAGTCTCGAGGGGCTGTTTTTAAGCTTAAACACAAGCTTATAGGATTCAAGCTTAGAGATGAGGTTCATGGAAACTGTAAACTAGCTGGCAAAGAACTATTTAGCAAAAGCTCAGACTAAGAAGAGCTTATATGAGCTTTTAAAAAGAGCTTGACAATCACTGGTTTGGAAAATACTACTCTGACCCATTTTATAAACAGATTTGACAGGGCAATTTTGAGGACAAATTAAGGCAAGCTAAAAACTGATTTAGAACATAAAAACTGAAAACAGATAACAACTATCATATGAAGAATTAGAAAAAACAGTTTTCAAAAGTTAAAAGCAATAAAATACGATGAAATCTGTCTGTGAAGAGAGTCTCACAGAACCTCTTTTTGTGATTATGACTTTTTGTGAAAATGCTTGGAATTGAAACAGACTTTAACACTAATATACCTAATGACTCTAATGCATTTGTAAACAGATGTTTGGCACAATTCTAACACCTAGGAATGACTAATAAATTTCCTAACACAATAGGCTTCATAAAATGCCTCTATGCTAATGAGACTCATAAAATTGAAAAAAGCCTTTTAAAACTAATAAGATCTAAAGCTAACTAATTCTAATCAACTGCAAATACCCTTATAAGCCTAGATCTAATACACTACAAGACCAATCAAGTGAAAATCAGGTCTTGATTTGAGATTTAGCATAATTCCAAACACCCCTTTAACTAACTATTATAAAATTTAAAACTGCTTTTGACATAAAACTCAACTGAATTTCACCCTAAATGACAAGTAGAAACTAAATGACTTCTGAAAATAAGATTTTGAACATAAAATAAGTTGAAAAGTAAGTTGAACTTGAAACTTTGACTTTTATTGACTTTTGTTGTTTTTGAAATTAACACAGTAATTAAACAAAATTAAGCTCACAATAAGCCATTAGAGCTTAAGTGAGCTTAATTAAACAGTAATGACAGTAAAAAACAGTATTAACAGCAAAATGAAAGCTTAACATAAATTGAGGCAATGTAATTCCAAAGTAAAATTGAAATTGCATTTAACAAAACTGAAATTACAAAACTGAAACTAAAAATTACAACTGAATTTTAAAAACTATTTAACTAAAAACAGTAAATTGACAATATAAAATAAATTGGTAACAATTTTCTAAAACACAAAAATTAGACAAATTCTTCATGTGGGGAGGAGGGTTTTTATAGCTGAGCTCAAGTCTTGATTAGGGTTTATAGGAATGATCTAGAAGCTTTGATCTTGACCTTCAATTCACCATCTCATTATCTCAATCAATCTCTGCCGTTTGATCATTTTGCCACATCTCATCCACCAATCAGACAAGCTTGGATTGCCAACTTGTCATTCCTATGCCCATGTCAGCCTAAAGATTCTAAGTACAAAGCTTGGAAGGGTACTGCGGGTATTTTAGTTTGGACAAGATGATGAGCAGTGGGGTTTTCTTTGGCACAGAAGGATAAAAGGGTATTTTATATTAAGGTTTGACTGTGAGGTAAAGTGGTTGTCTTGGGGCTTGGGTAAAAAAAAACGGGTAGTAGTAAAAGAGGACTTGAGCTTTGAGGATGATTTGGGCTAGAGGTATAAAATTATGGACTGGTTGGATTTGGTGTAAATGGATTTGATATTTTAGTTTTAGGGATCCGGATATGTTTGAAACTAAGGTTCAAGGATTTTTGGTTTAACATATTTACAACCTATGATGTAACTTTGGTAGGGTTAAGGGTACAAAGGGTAATTTGGGTAAAGTAGAGGGTATTTTGTGTAAATATGATAAAGATGAGGATGTGTTGTGCAAATATAGGCAAACATGAGGGTTTGTTGTGTAACTTGCCAATCATGACCCAAGATCCGTGAAATGTAGATTTGAGCAATCAAGATTCAAAACCCGTAAAACTGAATCCCCGGCTTCGGCTTTCACACTCTTTTCTTTCTCGTGCTCATTTTTCTTCTGTTTTGTCTTTTCTTTGTCCGTTTTGAGATATCCATACCTCCACATGCATAAACTCAAGAAACACAAAGATATTAAGCATTAATGGGTTGTTTCCGGTTTATTTGGTCAATTTTGATAAAGAAAAAGGTATATGTTTTCACATATACCAGTGATAATAGTGTTGATTGGTATAATTTGGTGTGGTTCTCTCATCGGATTCTGAGACATGCGTTTCATTTGTGGTTAGTTATGAAGAGGAGATTACGGACTCAAGATAAGCTTCAAAGACAAGATGATTCTAATGATGACCCGCTGGTGTGTCCTCTTTGTGAGATGCAACCGGATTCTCATGATCACCTATTCTTTGCTTGTTTGTTTTCTATGCAGGTGTGGGACTCTTTGAAGGTGTTTGGTCGTTTTAGTTCGATGCCATCTTCCTTGGATGATATTATTCGGTTTCTTATTCCCTCATCAAAGTCCCGGTCTATTAGTAGTGTTGTCTCTAAGTTTTTGTTTGCTGCTGCTTCATATTATATTTGGCAAGAGAGAAATAATAGGATTTTTAAGAAGATGAAGCGGTCTGAAGCGCAAGTGGTGGATCTTGTTAAGTCTACGATTCGTCTAAAGCTTCTTACGTGCAGATTCAAGAAGAAGGCGAATGTTCAAGATTTGTTACAAGTTTGGCAATTACCGTTCTCCTTAATGCGTTCCTAATGTCGTGTTCTCATCCTGATGTTTTTATGGAGAGTTGGTTGGTTGATTGTTGTTCGGGTTCGTTGGCTGTTGCTTTTGGCATTTCTGTGTGTTCGTTGGAAATCCAGGTGAGAGTTGTACTCTTTTTTCCTTCTCCAAGGTTTTCCCACTGAGTTTTTCTTGGGAAGATTTTTTAAGGAGGCAGACTCATTTGGGTCATCAATCTCCATCGAAGCGGTTGATGGATATTTGTGGCACTTCTTGTTTCCGCAAATGGATGTTTCCTATTGGCGTTTTAGTTTTTGTATGGTTTAGCATTTGTATCGCTTAGTGGCATGTCACAAGCGTTTAATGGGTAGTTCAAGCATTGCTTGAGGTTAATGTGGTCTTTCTGCCACATTCTATTGTTCTTATTGGTTCTGTTTATTAATATATTTTGCCAGGGTAAAGCCCTTTTACCCAGATATAATATGGAATGTAATACCTAGAATGTCCTTGCCAAGGAACACTTTAGACTGTGTTGTGTGTCTGTGCTTCTTCAAGAATCGTCGGATCGTAAAATTACTATACGTATATACTGCTCCAATTAGACACAAACGTGAGTGTCATTGTGTTTCTGTGATACATAGTTTGTCGTTGTCAACGACTGATCCTATGCCCGCAATGGTGTTGGATTGATTTCACGATCTGGCTAGTTTATAATATCATTGTCATTAAATGCATGAGCCTATATGAGCATGTTCGGGATCTTAATAATCTTGGTGTCCCTAGAGGAGAAGAATTCTGATCAGCATCCAAATAAGGCCCATTAGTGAAGTAACATGTTAGACATACAAGTTGATAAGTTAAGACAAATAACTAATCATAACAATATTGTATTATTGGTTAGCTATTTACAGTTGCCTTTAATTAAGACTAGAAACAAAATTAAGGAATAAAAAAAGGAGATAGATTTGCACACTCATAAAAATTATTATGATATTTAAATTTTGAGTGTTTGAATATTTATACCCTTAAAGGATAAACTTAACTAAAAATAGTGTGAGGATATAAATATCAAAACACTTAAAATTTAAGTGTCACAATCATTTTTAAAAGTATGCAAACCACCTCCTAATAAAAAATGATCTTGTCCATAATATTTTGAATTTGCTAACCTCACATCCCTCAAAAAAGAATGAAAAGTGCACTTGGTTCAATTTGGTTGTTCAAGAATGTGTCAAAAGCGGGTAAGACTTTTCTAGAAGCGAGGAATAGGCGAGCTAGCTCAGGGAATTGGAACGAGTGTCGGTATTTGGAAGTCTGCCACCAACTTTTTCAAAAACGTCTAAATGGCGTTAAAATCAATCCTCCAAAGAGATGCAAATAGCGGGTTTGCTAAATAACTAAACAAAACTATACTCGTAAATTGGGTGAAAGCTAAAGATACGCAACGAACTTTTTCAAATATGCTGGTCTACGTAATGTACTTTGTAAAAGCTAAAGATACGCAATATACTTTCAAATAATCATCGATCTAGCTAATATGACCGGTACCCAGCAGGTTACCAGGTCACCTTTTATTAAAAATTACACCTTTGGTCCCCAAACTGGACCAAATTCGCGCAGTTAGTCCTACTTTGTTAACGTTCGTTAATTTTTTTTTTTTTTTATTTTAAAATTTTTTTTCTTAAAATATACATTATTTTTTTAATTTATAATTAAAAAAAAATAGATAAATTATTTAATAAACTTTTTTTTACGTTTTTTTTTTTTTTTTTTTTTTTTTTAAATCTGAATTTAAAAAAAGTTTTTTTCCAATTTATAAAAAAAATTACTTTTTTTTTTAAAATCTGATTTAAAAGAAAGTTTTTTTCAGATTTATAAAAAAAAGTTACCTTTAAAAAAAAGAAAAAGCTTTTTCTGATTTAAAAAAGTTTTTTTAAAAAAAAAAGCTTCTTTTAAATTGGATTTTAATTTTTTTTTTTTTAAATCAAGTTTTTTTTATAATTAAAAAAAAATAAAAATAAAAAAGCTTTTTCTGATTTAAAAAAAATTACGTTTATTTTTAAAATCTGATTTTTAAATTTTTTTTCCGATTTAAAAAAAATCAAATTTTTTTTTTTCCGATTTTTAAATTTTTTTTTCCGATTTAAAATCTATTTTTTTAAAATTATAAATTAAAAAAATTATATATATTCTAAGTAGATTTTAAGAAAAAAAAGTTTAAAGTTTTTTTTAAAAAAATTTAACGAGCGTTAACAAAGTAGGACTAACTGCGCGAACTTGTTCCAATTTGGGGGACCAAAGGTGTAATTTTTAATAAAAGGTGACCTGGTAACCTGCTAGGTACCGGTCATATTAGCTAGATCGATGATTATTTGAAAGTATATTGCGTATCTTTAGCTTTTACAAAGTACATTACGTAGATCAGTATATTTGAAAAAGTTCGTTGCATATCTTTAGCTTTCACCCTCATAAATTCCACAAAAAATAGTGTAATGTGTTAACAAGTTTTCTTGCAAGGCGATTATAAACAAGCTAGAAACATTTACATACATGCGTAATGTTAGTACTGATTACAAAAAGAAAAATGATTTGTAGGCCTAAGTAATAGACCTACACATATGATTGGTGTATTTCAAAAATAATTGGTTAATATGAGGAGAGAGAAAGTGACATATTTCAAAAATTGAATATGTAAATGTGTTAGGTGTATTTGTAAGTCTAATTAGTAAGCTTATTTATCATAACTCTTTCAAAAATATTTTTCCAAACACTTGGTAAATCAAAGATCGTTGATTATTGTCATGAGAATATTTTTGTGGGGTTTATGATAAAATTAAATAAAACCAATGGAATAGTAGTGTGTGGGGATTGCGTTTACTGGCGTTACCTTTTTTAAGAAAGTGATACACCATGGTTTGATTGGGTTCACGAGTGTGTGTGGTTCCTTTATGTCTAAACCAAACGAGTGTACCACACACTCGGTCCCCTACCTCACTTTTGCACCCATCAACATAGATTGTTCACTATCAAGCTGACATAATACACATATTTTAACCACCATATATTCATTTCTGTTACGAGCTAGGTTGAAGTTTTCATTATAATTATTCGCAGGGCCGTCCCGTGGAGTTCGAAGACCTATACGAAAAATCCGAAATAAGTCCTTGATATCAAAAGTTAAATGTACATAAAAGGGACTTACATTGGATCTCTTTATCTAGTATATGATAATCTTAATAGCAAGTTTAAACATTTTCGATTAACTTCAAAAAGGATTTTTTAGTAAAAATCATCACATTTGTAAGGGACATAATTTTCTCTTAAATATAGTTAAAGGTAAACATTTGTTTATTATAAACGACAGCGTGTATCTGATGTACATGTTAAAAACAGTTTTCTTATAAAAGGTATAGTTTAAAAAAAATGAAAATATTATATGGTCTAGTCTTTTACAAGAAGGATTTTGAAGTACATAGTTATATATACTTATTATAAGGGTAAAATAAAACTTTAAGTAATAATAAAGGTGTAAAATAGATAACTATCAAATTTTAAAAAGGCAACAATGAGATAAACTTCAATTGGTTATCTTCCCCACAATCTCACATCATTAAAAGATCAGAACTCTTTAACGCCAATAAAACACGAGCTCAACTTTGTTTTCTTCATCGTGAATGTACTTTTTATACAGGTAAAACGCCATTTAAGAGGCTTAAATCATCTCAGGTTTAGTTAATGCGAATATGTACATTTTAGAAACTGGGGCTCCTTAAAATCGGAGGTATTGTGCGGTCGACCACCCTCACACATGCTGAAATCCGGCCATGGTTATTCGTATATTTGGCTTTCATATTTAAGAAATAAGTTTGTAACTCGTTTAATGGTGACCATTAACTTATGTATAACTGTAGATTTTGTGGATAACTGGATAAAAGTTAAATAAAAAAAAAATAAAAAAACATCTGTGAACATTTGTGTGCATGTACATATCAAAATTCTAAGACGTGTACATATGTGTCCTTTTGAGAAAAAATAAAAATATAAAATAGAAGCACATATGTGTGTGTATGTGATTGTGTTGGTCATATTGTATATTGTATCTTGGCTTAACCTCTTAGTTAACTAAACTTGGTCCAAATAGACTAATATAAATAACCCAATCCATGAACTGCATTTGGTCATCCAACACAGACCATCAGTGGGCCTTCATCCTTTTTTATTTAATTAGTCCAAGATAAATCCAAACTAATAGCAATTAACTATTTTTCCAAACAAACCCACGAGCTGTCTTGTGAAGCAGATAAAGTCACGAGCTAACTCAAGATTTTTGTGCACTTTATAATTTAAATATGTAGCTTTTTTTCCTTCTCT
Organism: Chrysanthemum seticuspe; assembly: GCA_019973895.1. NCBI lineage: Eukaryota > Viridiplantae > Streptophyta > Magnoliopsida > Asterales > Asteraceae > Chrysanthemum > Chrysanthemum seticuspe. Next base: position 185,586,092 of record BPTQ01000009.1, read on the forward strand.
TTCCATGGCCTTTTGGATCAACTAAAACAATGCTCGTATAAAGAAGTTATGTCCGATTTACTGAAACAATGTCATTAGTAAATAGGGGCTTTTACATATATATCCTTCCGAAAATGTAAAATTGCATGTATATCCAAAGCATGTATAAAAACCATTGTACTATGTGAATAAAAAACTTGTACAAAGGATATATATGCAATTATTCACTTTGAGAGGGATAAGCCACGATCGGCCATAAGTGACCCTTTACTCCGTATATGCTTTTGATCACTTTTTCTCCAAACGCCTTTCTTGTTACGTTGTAGAGACCTCGTTCCATTTACACTGTGAAGGTCTTGCATCCAGACTTCTTTGAATTATGTCCTCGTTTTATATACAACCTAAAGGAGAGTGTTCCATTACGTCATATATTTCACCGAATGCAGATTTCCATGTATTTTGAAGTAAGTCCACTTTCGCATTATTCCATTCCAATGTCTTTTTTAATCTAAATCTGCAAATATGAAAGAATTAAATACACGATTCATATAACACAATATAAAACTGGGCAACAAATATACTAAAAGGTATACATTATTTAATGTTATCAAAGTTACTAATGAAGTTTTCGGAGAAGCTCGATCGAGTTTTATAAACTTATATTCGAATCTTTTAACAACAAAGACGCGAATGGAATTTTTGATCAAAACGTTTGGTGCTTGCATCTTTATGTTAAGTTTTTAAATGTAAAATGACAGTACTGTTGGTAGTTGCCAGTGTGATTATTTAACATCAGAAATATATCGATTGAGTTTCGACCTACATAGCTGGTGGTTGGAATTGCAATTGTCAGTTATTGCAATTTGGCACACAAGTTTCATTGTGATTGTGTCACACCCTGCTAAGAGCGGAAACACGAGGTCCAACGAAATATAACATCGCATAAGATGGTAGAACAACACCATATATGATTTAAGAAATGGGTTTACAATGTTACATAAAGATTTTTATACAATACTGAATATTGAAAACATAAGTCTTAAACTTATCAAAGTTGAGTCTAAAATAAATCTTGGCCAGGTCACTCGGTCATTGATATGAAAACAATGTATTACTTCAATATGCATGCCTCCAAATTACGACTATCGATCACTTGAAAATAATACTCGAAAACGTCAAAATAAAGTTGGTCAGCTCGCAGGTTTAAAATAAAAAAGATTTAAGTTGTTGTGCATATAATACATGTAGGACAGATGTGCAAATAGATAATAACGTAGGGCAAGTAGTAACAAATGATATCCAAACACAAATGAATCCAGTAACCAATATGTAATCACCACGTAGCCTATCAGCTGGAGCTAAAATGTGTGTACTTTCACGGCTATGTGGGATTCTACCACGCCGTAAGAACCATGAAGTAAGTACCACGCAAAGCTTGTACCACACAGAATATACCACATATGCACCTAGCGCAATTATAATTACACATAATTTGTGCAAAGAAAAAAATTGTTAAGCACAACATGAAACATTTGAAATATATTTTGAGTATCATTTTCCCCCGAGAAAAATATAAAAAGAGGCCACGAAAACTGTCCTTGAAGAGCATGAGACAACGTGATATGTCTAAATAAGAAATCACTTTAGAGATGCAACAATCACTAGCGAATCCTCCATCAGGATATCTACATGAATTAATATTTACTTTACACATAAGGTTTTATTTATTAAGTCTATTGATGATCATAATTGATTCTTAAACATGATTAGTGGCTTTTTATTCATCATTTTAAGCCCATAAAACCCACGAAAATGTCTAAAAACACTTAAATATACCCATTTATATTGCAGATATCCGTGGAGTGAGTTTTTATGTATTTCAGGTAAAAAGGATCGAAAACAGGGCAAAAACAGACAAAAATGAGCTCGGATGGAAAAAGTACGTTAAGGACGGAGCTGGGAGTGGATTTTCTATATTTTGGATCCCGGGACGCGTTTTTGGAGTGAGCTTGGGAAAACGGACTCGAAACCAAACCCTAAACCCAAAATTCCTATTTTACCCCTAAACCTTTTTTTTTTTTTAATTTAAAACCAAACAAATTGATATTGTAGAAATACCAAATACACGTGATATACGCGTGAATCGACGAATCAACCCTTTAGGAAAACGTTTAACACGTAAAACCCGCAATATGCGATAAGTGATACCGGGCAAGTGATTACCCGGGTCGTGTCCCAACGAGAAGTAAATTGACAGCTACGTTTGAAGTTTGTAATTAAAATGCTTGAATAAACCGGATTTTACGTTTTTGTTTACGGTTATCTAAATTTTAAAGCACGGGAAAGTAAAATAAGGCACGTAAACAAAGAAAATAACTAATTGAGTAAATTGCATAAATGGTCCTTGTGGTTTGCTCAAATTGCAGATTTCGTCCCTGAGTTTTCGAAAGTGCAGGCGGCCTCCCTGGGAGGAAAAGTTGAGTTCATTTTCGTCCCTGACCAAACTGAAATGACTGAAATACCCTCGTCTTCATCCCCTTTGAATTTCCAGGGACGAAATCTGCAATTTTGAGCAAACCACAAGGACCATTGATTTTTTTACGAAAATAATTTTTTTTTTCAAAAAAAAAATTTCGAAAATAATTTTCGAAAATAATTTTTTACTAAAATACTTTTATCGGTTTTCATCCGTTTTTGACAGTTTTTCATACATTTTTTTAGATTTTTGTCCGTTTTTATCCGTTTTTCTTACGTTTTGTCTATTTTTATTCGTTTTTGTCCGTTTGTTTCCCTTTTTTTTTTACATTTTTGTCCTAGTTTCTTACATTTTGTCTATTTTTCTTATGTTTTTGTTTGTTTTTGTAATATTTCAACATTTTGAAAATAAATTTCAAAAAGAAAAAAAATTAGAAAAAAATTTTCCAAAAGAAAAATAGAAATTTTTCACAAATTTGAGAAAAAAAGATTTCAAAAAAAATTTGAAAAAAAAAATTGGAAAAAGAAATTTCCGAAAAAAAATTTGGAAAAAAAAAATCCAAAACAATGTTTTCGTAAATACTTGTTTTTCAAAAAAAAAAATAAATTGGAATTTTTTTTTCTAAATTGTTTTTTTCGAAATTCTTTTTACAAAAACAATTTTTTCGAAATTTGGACATATTGAAAAAAAAATTATTTTCGAATTTTTTTCCAAATTTTTTCGAAATATTTTGTATTTGTGACTTTTTTGATTTGTTTAAGAACTTTCGAAAAAAATTATTTTCGGAAAAAAATAAAGGGTCCTGTGGTTTGTTCAAATTGCAGATTTCGTCCCTCGAAATTCAAAGGGGATGAAGACGAGGGTATTTCAGTCATTTTAATTTGGTCAGAGACGAAAATGAACTTAACTTTTCCTCTCAGGGAGGCCGCCTGCACTTTCGAAAACTCAGGGACGAAATCTGCAATTTGAGCAAACCACATGGACCATTTATGCAATTTACTCTAACTAATCTAACAACTAATAAACATAAGATACAATAAAACGATGCTAAATTACGTCCTAAGGTACTAAAACTAAAAAAACATGAAAACCCAAGCTAATCCCGAGCTCTAAAAGTGAAAATTTTGAAATTGAAAGCCTACGGGTGCAAAACTAATTTTCCTACATCCTAAAGGACTAAAAATAATTTTAGAAAAAAGTCGGGTATTTTTTTTACTTATAAATTATTTTTTTATGAATTCAAAACTAATTTATAATAATTAAATTGTAAAAAAATACTAAATGAAATGGGAAAATTCTGCAAATTTTTGTAAAAATACTTAAGCTATTAAGGTTCCTAGGAAAATTATAAAAAGTTTAACAGCTCTTATAAATAAGCTGTCAAAAAGCTAAACATGGCTGAATGCTTAAACTGGTTAAATGTCTATAAAGAATAAATATAAGAAAGTATAACACGCAACAAACGAGAGCTTGGATGGTAGTGTGTTTGTGTGTGGGTGCTTAAAAAGGTGGAGGTCCCAGGTTCGAGCCTAGCTCACCCAGGTCCCCCCTTTTTGCTTTACTTTTCATTTTTTCTATTTTGGAACTTGTGAAATAAGTTAAAAATAAGCTTTTGCAAAAACCCAATATTTTTATTAAGCTTATATAAGCTCAGAAACAAGTTATAAAGCATCAGTATAACAAATGGGTTTGTTTGGATGCTTAAGAAGCTACTAAGGGATTTCTAAAGGAACTAAAACTACAAAAAGCTTTCAAATAAGCTAATAATTAAGCTAACCTAATCTAACTACCTAAAAAGCACTAGAGGGTTCCTAAATAAGTAAAAAGAACAACTAATAAGTTCAAAAATAGTCACTTAAGCTGCTGTGGAAACTGCAGCTCAAATAGGCTAGAGGGCAGCTTTTTAGCATAAAATTAAGCTAACAAACAACTTTTAAATTCCACATTAAGCCAAGACAGATTAAGCTAGGACTATGAGGATTCCAAAAAACCAATTTGCAACTAAATTTGAGTTGTTTAGTAGCTTAAAAAAGGGCTTGTAAAAGACTGTTTTGGGGACATTTGTGTAGTGAGATCAGATTCAAGAGGGACACAAAGGGGCTTTTTAAAGGCAATTTTAAGCTACAACATTTACTCTAAAAACTAAATAAAGCTAAAAAAAACTAAATCTAAGCTATTTGGGACTGCAAGACCTTTTTGACAGATTGGGAAATTTTGGAAATTACTCTAAAAGCTTTTTGCTACTAAAAATTACTTGATATCACTATCAAACACGCCAAGTAAAGATTAAATTAAACTATTTTGACACCCAAAATGGGTCAAAACTGATTATTGACCCAAAATACTTGCAATTCCAAACACCCCTTTAAGGGCTTAAAAAGGTTTAAAAAAATTGTTTTACTTCTAAACTTAGGGAATGCTTGCATACCTTAAACAATAGCTCCAATGAGCTTAGAAAAAGATTGCAGCACAATATTTAAAGCAAATGGGAATGAGATTAAAAGACAGAATTGAAAGTATAAAAACTTGGGAATTTCATTTACCAAAAGAACATAATACAAGACTGAGAATTTAAAGATGAATTCAAACTTAAATTAAAGACATTACATAGATTTAAATTGCTGAAAATAAAAAGCTGGACTAGAACTAAAATCCTAGACAATTTTACAAGTTTTCACCACTTTCTTATCTATACTAAGCTTAAACTAGGATCCTCTTTTGTCTTTCTTTGTCTTGATGCGTGCTTCTTATGTGAGAGGGAGAAAGAACTTGAGCTTGATGTGTTTTCTTGAGCAATCATGAACCGTTGAATAATCTTGATCCCCAAGGTGAGAAATCTCTGCCTTTGATCTCCTTGTCATCATTCTGACCCAATAGGGGGTAATGGGATCGCGAGGGTGGCTTAGGGACACATGTGAAGTAGGTTTGGCAGTATCTGGGATCGAGAGTGACAGGAAGAAGAAGCTTCAATAGGGTTTTGGCGCATTTTAATTTGTTTGACTTGGTTGCTGGGTAAAGGAGGGTTTAGGGTAAAAACGTTTTAAGGTTTTATGGGTTAAAAGCAAGGGTTCAAGGTGTTTTAGCTAGGGTTCAAATTGGAATGGTTCAAAGAGGGTTTAAGGTTAAGCATAAAAAGGTTTAGTTTTTTAAAGTTAGTATTACTAGTTTTAGGTTTAGGATAATTAGGTTAATTTAGGATTAGGTTTAGGTTATTAATTTTTTTAGGTTTAGTTTAAAAAAAAAGTTTTAGGACTAATTTGAAAAAGGTTTTTTTTTTTTTTTTTTTTTTTTTTTTTTTTTTTTTTTTTTTTTTTTTTTTTAAGTTTTTAAAAGGTTTTAAATAAATAAAAAATTGTTTTAAATAAAAAATTTAGGTTTAGGGATAAAATAGGAATTTTGGTTTTGGTTAAGGGGTAAAATATGAATTTTGGTTTTGCTTTAGGGGTAAAATAGGAATTTTAGGTTTAGGGTTCGGTTAGTTTTCCCAAGCTCACTCCAAAAACGTGTCCCGGGATCCAAAAATATAAAAAAATCCACTCCCGGCTCCGTCCTTAACACACTTTTTCCATTCTGAGCTCATAGTTGTCTGTTTTTGCCCTGTTTTCAATCCTTTGTACCTGAAATACATAAAAACACACTTCACGGATATCTGCAATATAAATGGGTATATTTAAGTGTTTTTAGACATTTCCATGGGTTTTATGGGCTTAAAATGATGAGTAAAAGGCCATTCATCATCCCCCCACATTATCAATTGCTAGTACCTAGTAAGCCGATCATATAAAGTAATCAAAGGATCAAGAATACCAAGAATACCCCGTTTCGACTTTTTATTCAATACGAGAAATTTAAATCAGACAATAATAAATAACATGCTTGATTTTCAAAACATGGCATCACGGAACGGGATTCACACAAAATGGGTGTCTCCGGGGAATTGTAATCGTCATCCTCTTTTTGATACTCTCAAGCCAAGCTTAAACTTATTGTGCAAACGTTTTTTTAAAATCCCAAAACTACTTATATTAATAATCTATGTAAGTCGAGACTTAACTTTTCACTCTCGCAATTTATAAAATTTAAGTGAGTGTGCTCATTTCCAAAAGTTTGACCATTGAAATCGACATTTGTTATGGTTGTTATCTATTTAAGTAAAATATTAATTCACCAGAAACTGCGAAATTCTAAGGATCGAAAGGGCCTTTCCATGTAGCGGCTTTCTTCTTGGCACATCCAAACCAGTTGGTTTTAGGTGATCGGACTTTTGACACATCACAGAGAATAGTACCTGAATCAGCGGGAATTCGATTCCAAAGATTTACGAGGCTACTATTAAGTTAATACTAAACTTAAATGAATAGCAACCGACGATGATTTAGAGATTCGAGATTCAAAGGTGAGATCACTCCATGTAGCGACTTTTTTATCAGATTGTCCTTTTAAGGAGGCTAGATTTTCACCTTTGAGAATAGTATCGGAGCTTTCGAGATCTTTGAAATCAAGAATTTCCAAATTACCGTCAAATTTTTAGACAACTTTGACGAATACTAGTTCAACTTCCGATTTAAATTTGAGAAAAAGAAAGTTTCGCACATTTATTCATAAGCAACATAATACTTTTATTCAAGCAACACATATTTTTCATTTTTCTCACTTTTTTTTCATTCACTTTGAATTTAAACTTGTAATTTTACTGTTGCAGCATTCAAGCAACATTACGATACTTTCATTTTGCAACATTATTCCGATTTTAAGAAAGTATGTGTAATATAAAGGATTTCACAAACACATTAAACCACAATGCATATGGGGCGTATACAAGTTTTAGAGAGAGAAAGTTAGAGAGAGAAAGGGAAGAGAGTTGGGAACTATGTGAAACAAAGAAAAATGGTATTGAAGCTCCAACCCTCTACCTTGGGAGGTAGAGGGTATTTATAGTGTCTTACAATAAACGCCACCTACGGGCTGTGGATCAGGCATACAGTGGGTAAAGACCCGTCCGTCCTCCACGGTGTTACTTAACTAACTACTTATTAACATAACTTGACTACGACTACGAGCTTTCTAACGGATACATATACTTGAGGTGACCGACTCTTTAACGACTGGATTTTCTAAATCCTAACAATCTCCCCCTAAGGGATGTCACCTCAAATTACACAGAATACAAACAGATGTTACATTAAGATTGTTCTTGGATTCTTGTTTAAGTTCATTGCTCTGTAGCTCGTAGTCTTTGATTCTTCATGTTTTGCTTGTTTGGATAATTCAAGTGGAGGTCTTTAACTGATCCACGTGATGATGAGTTTTGAGCCAGCTTTGAGATCATCAGCTTGCATAAATCTCTGACTCTTCCATTGTAGTGTTGACATTATGTGATGTTGTGACAGTGGACCGACATGCTCACATTCTGGATCATGATTTCTTTTCATCAGAGTAGCGGAAGCTTTAGTTGATTCATGATATTTGCAGCAGCGTAGCAGAAGCATGGAGTGAGAATATCAGAGTCATTGATGCACTAATCATGATTTATTTTGAAATGAATGTGATGTGTGAGCATGCGGCTATGGATTGACCTCTCCATTCTGATCAGCTTCAAATGTTGGGTGTACCTGCATACAACAGTTAGCAATAAAGCGCATGAAAGTTTCTTTGATCACTTTCGTTGAATTGAGGTACACGGCCCACGGTTCCCCGTTGATCAGTACAAGTACTGCCTGTAATCATGTATAATTCCGAAGAATCTCCTTGACAGGGTTTCGCAGCTGCTCTAGCTGTTCTCAGACCGGAACGTCTCAAAGAAGACAACACGAAGTGAGTGAACCAGCGAATTTGAGATTCACTGATTGATGAAAAGAGATTTGAAAAACAATCGTGTACTGCTCAAAATAAAGTGTTTTTGCAATACAACGAAGGTTTTAAGGAAAATCAATTATCAATCATAAACACCTTTTAATTTTGAAATATTAATACACAGTCGATGTGCTAGAGAAAAGAGTTGTAAGCACAACGACCGGTTTTTCAAAGGTATCCGTCATTCCATATCCTGAACCAGGATTGATTCAAAAATATGAATCGCCCCATTTTTTCTGTTCAGTTGTCGCATGGTTGATCTATTGGATAGATCTCACATGCCACCTACCAAGAGCTTATTTGATGTTGGCTCTAGAAGGCTTTCCATCTTCATTGTGAATATGTTTGCATATCACTCAGATGTTCTGGCAATACCACAAGGATAATGCGTAGGACTCTTAAAATATATTCTCTCTTTCCACATTGTGTGAAACAGAGAGTCTTCATTGATTGTGTCCTTAATGAGATTTATTGATGATCTCGTGGCTCTAGACTTAATTGTGCACATTTGTTTAGCACATATTAGGGAAAACCTGCACTTAGAGACAAATCAATCACGTTTCAATCCATTTTGGTTTCATATAAATGCTCCTCCTTAACATGTGCATGGAAAATTTGAAATCGTTTGGCACATGCAGGGAGGAGAGCTTGTTAATCACGTATAAAACCATTTATCGAATTATCAGTTTAAATCCAATTTAAATCACAAATTCTCCCCCGATCATAATTTTCAAATCCTTTGAGAGTTGTGATCTCTATTGATTTAAATTAAATTTTTAGAGCTTTTGAGGAGAATAGTGACTTGCTTTTGAAAGACATTTTAACTGATAAGGATTAGATTTTGAGACTTTAAACTCCATTGACCAATCATGCATAAATATCTTTTGAAAATATAACACTAGCCAAGGTCTTGAATTAATTGTATAAAACATTGTTCTTTGATAAGGTTTTAAAATGTACCTTTTTGAGGGGTCGTTTAAGCCCTTATTTGATCACTTTTGTATCCGTTATTACTTAATATCGTTCCTTTTCACTTTTTAGGTATCTTGAAGGCAAAATGCTGGAATGACACTTATACGGACGAAAAGGCGCGAATATACGAAGAAAATGGCCAAAGTCAAGATTCGAGACACTCAGGCTGCTGGAACTGAAGGTGACGGCTTCAGGTGTTATCTGCGACGCCGTCGGACAACTTTTGTGACGGCTCAGTAGCCAAATTGCTCATTTACAAGTGACGGCTTCAGGTTTTAAAAGAGTAGGGTGTCACAACTCAGACGGCCTAGATTTGATCCAGACGACATCAGAGACTGAAGGGGACGACATCACAAGCATAAGGTGACGCCGTCGCAAGACTAACGTGGCCAAGACGAAACCCTAATAACGGCGACCCGAAGGCGTCACAAATCAAAGGGTGACGCCGTCGCATGTGTAATCTTATATATAGAATCCAAATTTTTTTAGTTTTTAGTGTGTAGCCTTTTGGAGTAAAAACCTAAACCGAACCAAGGCTGTCTTGTACAGTATTTTAGGGTTTCATACCCTATCTTACATCAAGATAAGTGTTTTACTTCATTAATTCAATTATGTCTTCAATTAATTGTGTGTATGCTTCATGTTTCCCATGTCCGGCTAATTTACTTGTGTGTTTGCTTAGGGAATATGAAACTTAATTATTGAATATTGATTGGTTGTCTCTTATCTTAATTGTTAATGATCTAGTATTGCGATAGATCATCCGTTGTGTAGTTAATGCTTGATTAATCTTTGTGAACCTTAGCTTATAGTACCTAGAGTCATTGTAGGCTAAACCATCCGAAGAGTACCTTAGTGTTAAGTTTATAAATCCTAGAGATTTTGTAGGAAATAACCTTTGGTAGTTTCAAAGAGTTAGGGATAAACGCATACCCTACGACCTTAGACACACAACGCGATTAAGAATAAGGACGTGACAATTCAACCATCAATAAGAGATAATTAAGGAGTAATAAAACCTAAGTAAACACATCTTTAGATCATCATACGAGCACACAATAATTAGACATAGACGACATACACCTTAGATTAGATAATTAGACGATTAGAGTAATCGGTAGAAATACCAACCCCCAAATCCAATACCTCGAGATTCGTACCTTTCCATTTCCTAAAAACATAAAAAGATAAAAAAATAATCTTTCTCAACCCCAACCTTAGCGTAGTAACTTCTCACTAGCATTCCTATTCCCCTAGAGAACGATATCAATTCCCGTGGCTTACCCTAATACTACACTACAATGATTAGGTTCACTGCCTAGGGTGTTGAAAAACTTGCTCGATGAAAAGGAAGTTCCTTTGACCCCGAACGACGCGTGTAGCATTATCAAGTTTTTGGCGCCGCTGCCGGGGAATAGAATAGCTAGTTAGGAGTCCACCTCGTTTAGGTTTCCTTACTTGATTCCTATCAAGTAAGCTTTTTCTTCATTTTTAGCTTCCTTGTAGTCTATCCCCCTTCTTTGTGTTTGCGTTCGTAAAACCCTTTTCATTTGTCGCTATGGCAAGTGAAGTTGCATTTGAATCATTAACAAATGAGGAACAATTGAATTTCGCTGATTGGATTGCATTTTATTATTCTAATGAATTTGTGAGTGATCTTAGATATATCCAAAAGGAGACGGGTGTAACGTTGGATGGATTTGATAAATTTTGTGCTTGTGTGACTTTTATTCAACAATCATTGTTAGGATCAACTCCTTTTAGTAAGACCATCTGGAAATTTTTTGAGAAAAGCCTCCTAAGCATAAACCATCAGTTGAATGATCTTAGGCACCATGATAAAAAAGACCTAGTTTTTAAGAACATGGAACCTAAACCCGAACAAGATTGTGAGATGGTTAGAGTTGAAATACTTAGTTGCATGTGTGGGATAGACTTCAAAACATATGACACGCGTGAGGAATCCTTTAGGCAAATAGAACATAGTAGTCAAGCTTTTGAGAACAATTCTTATGAATCGGACCAAGAATTTGAAATGGCCAAAGAAGGATTTGGGATGCTTAGGAGTGTATTTCGGTTAGATCATACTAATGAACATTTAGGAGATCTATATATAATGGAGAATGAGGTGGAAACTCCAAGCCCACAGGCCCTACCATCACTTGAGGAACACACATCGTCTATAACTAACCTGAGAGAAGTAGAAGAGACTATAGGAACCCCGATTGATATAGAACCTTTGGACCAAATGCCACTAGAGAATGTAGGTTTAGATGCTTGTTGTCATGACCTCTCTCTTAGTCCTAGGGAAGTTCCTAATTTTGATGAAACGGAGCCTCAACCAAAAACCTTACCCAATTTTCCGTCTTTAGATGTGAATCTTGGATTTGAATTAGGCCCTAATCCACCCATCAAAATAAATAATCCGGGTAGTTGCTTGATAAAGGTGGTAGACTCTAGGCCATGTAGAGTGGAAGCTAATATAGGAGTAATCCATGACCTTACACACTTATATCACCCATTCATGGTTGATAACAAGAAATATTATAGGTTTAAACCGGGTTTATTAGGTCAAGATGGATCCTTAACTAAGAATCTTTTGAAGTTGATAGAAGATGATCCATTTTTAGGAGAGAGATTTGATTCACCTACTACACTAATAGACTTAGGTAAGGTTATAATGAATGGAGCACACTCCTTTGATTATATAAATCACCCATCACTCTCTCCTCACGTAGCAAATTTCCACCCTAAGGGTGTGTATCGCTAGTATCACCCGCACTTAAGCTTAAGTGTAGGGAAAACCTCCCCTTTATCCGTTAAATAAGGGTAGAGTCAAGCTCGTGACTCGAACAAAAACAAGCGCTTCTTAGGAGGCAACCCATGTGTATTTGTTTTTCATTTTTATTTATGTGTCATATATCTTTTCATTATTGTATGTTCTCATGTTTGAATTTGTGAAAATACTTTATTTTGTCATTAACCTCGTCTTAATTACATATAAAGGTATTTTACAAAAGGGATAAGTGTAGGGAGGATTACACACGTTTTCAAAAAGAACGTGAACATGAGAATTACGATTATTGAAAGAGATATATATGTGTGAGTCAAATGCTTGTATCGAGTCATAATGGATGTTTTGCATGAATTTTTCCAGATTCTAAAGATATAAATTTTCCAGAATTTTTTTCAGAAAATCACATACCAGTTTCTGTCATGATAACATGATGGCGTCAAGATCGCAACCTGACGGCGCCAGGAGGAGCATAAACAACTTATCTTACTTTCTCTCGTTTTCTGTGCTACTTATAAATTTTTGGAATTTTCTAGGTCTTAATTTTCCTGAAAATCTGCAAACATCCATTCCACAAGTATTATATCTTATTTAAGTCTGGAATTACATCTTGTTGTGATTTTTCTTTGTTCGGTTTGATGCTTTGGGTTTTCTGTTTTCTTAAAGTGTGCAGGTTTTATTTATCAAGAAGAAGATACATAAGATTGGATGGAGCTTTTCACGCATACATTCTTGTTGGAAAGGATTTAATCACTACTTCACACGGATCCTACCGAGCTAATCAGGGGAGTACTAATTTCTTTCGTTTTTAATTACCTTCCGTTATCATAACTTTGATACTTTCGGGGAACATTGGGGACAATGTTCAGTTTAAGTGTAGGGAGGGAAAATAAAACGGGAACTTTGAAACTATGCTTATCCTTGAATATTTGCTTTGTCCAATTGGATTTGTGTAATAAACCATGAGAAATATCGGTTAGGGTAATTTTGGCACCAAATTTTAAATTTTTCATGACATATAGGAGTGGGCCATTAGTCTTAATAAACTCATGGATAGGAAGTTATATGACTAGCACAAAAACCTTTACCACTTAAATTCAACCCAAAGTGTGAGGATCACCTTTAGATTAGTAGGAATTAAAGCATTCATCTTTAATGCTTAGAGTGTGAACCGGTAGTATAATAGATTCTAGAACTTGTTTTGTGATGCATCCCGAGATCGCTAGTAAGACTACACTTGTGTAGTTAGGAATAACTAAATGATAAGAGGCATTAGGATAACCCTTGTTTGATACCCGTAATATAATTACTTCTTCCATATCGGTTGAGTAATTCCCCCACACCTTTGCGTTGTTGATAACGCTACACGCGTCGTTCGGGGTCAAGGAAACTTCCTTTTCTTCGAGGAAGTTTTATAACACCCTAGGCAGTGAACCTAATCGTTGTAGTGTAGTAATTAGGGTAAGCCACGGGTATTGATATCGTTCTCTAGGGGAATAGGAATGCTAGTAAGAAGTTACTACGCTAAGGTTGAGGTTGAGGAAGATTATTTTTTTATCTTTTTATGTTTTTTAGAAATTGAAAAGGTACGAATCTCGGGTATTGGATTTGGGGGGTTGGTATTGCTACCGATTACTCTACTATTATCTAATTATCTAAGCTAAGGTTGTGATAGTCTATGTCTAATTGATGTGTACTCGTATGATAGTTTAAAGATGTGTTTACTTAGGTTTTACTACTCCTTAATTATCTCCTATTGATGGTTGATTTGTCACGTCCTTATTCCTAGTTGCGTTGTGATTCTAAGGCTATAGGGCGTGCTTGTTTCCCTAACTCTTTGAAATTACCAAAGGGTCTTGTTTACAAATCCTCTAGTGATTTATAGACGCCTACTCTACGGTTGTCCTTGAATACTTTATCCTACAGTTACCTAGATAATTATATTCTAAAGTTCACAAAGAAAAGTCAAGCATTAAGTACACAACGAATAATCTAGCGCACTCTAGATCATTAGTCAACTAAGATAAGTATCAACCAATCAATATTCAATAATTAAGTTTCATATTCCCTAAGCAAACACACAAATAAATTAGCCGGACATGGAGAACATGCAAGCATACACACAAATAATCAAAGACATAATTAAATTAATGAAGTAAATACTTATCTTGATGTATAATAGGGTTTAGAACCCTAAAATACTGCACAAGAAAGCCTTGGTTCGGTTTTAGGTTTTTACTCCAAAAGACTACACACAAAAACTGAAAAATTCGGATTCTATATATAAGATTACATCTGCGACGGCGTCACCTTATGTTTCGTGACGCCGTCGTGTCGCCGTCATTAGGGTTTCGTCTTGGCCACGTAAACCTTGCGACGGCGTCACCTTATGACTGTGACGCCGTCCTCTTCAGCTCTGACGCCGTCTTGGCTGCATCTAGGCCGTCTGAGTAGCGACGGCCTATTCCTTTAGAACCTGACGTCGTCCCTTGAAAACATGCAATTTCGCCTCTGAGCCGTCGCAAAATGCCTTACCGACGGCGTCGCAGATATGCAGTGACGCCGTCGCCTTATGTTTCAGCAGCTTTGAGTGTCTCGATTCTGACTTTGGCCATTTTCTTCGTATATTCGCGCCTTTTCGTCCAAATAAGCATCATTCCAGCATTTTGCCTTCAAGAGACCTAAAAAGTGAAAAGGAACGATATTAAGCAATAACGGATACAAAAGTGATCGAATAAGGGTTTAAATGACCCCTCAAAAAGGTACCTTTTAAAACCTTATCAAATATCCCTACACTTGGTATTTGCTTGTCCTCAAGCAAATGTGCTTTTAGCCAATTAATTTATAAGTTAGGGGTCATGAAGCATCCATTCAAAACGGTCCACAACACATATAAGCCCCGCAAAAGTCATAACAAGCACGGAAATTACATACTAGCACCTCACATGGGGTGTTTGGATACTCACATCTCTCTCGGGTGTATATATGAAATATAACAAATCGGAAATGGAAGATAAACACTCATTAACCGGTCCTAGTACATAGATTACCATAGGCTTGAGAATAGATCAAACCTCCGTCGCTTTGGCGTAAGCACCTAGGAAAGACTATCAAAGAGGTCTTTTAAAGGGTTGTAACGTTAGGCTTACGGTAGGGAAATGAAGGGTTTGGTGGGATAGGCTATTTAGTGGTGGATAGTCAAAAATCTCTATGTTGCAAGTATACGAAGAATGGCGTTGCTAAGCCAAGACTCGACACTCTAAAACTCTAGGCAACGAAAATAAACAAACATAATTTAAAAGATAGATGTAGGATGGTAGCCCGTATGGTTTTTTTTTTTTTTTTTTTTTTTTTTTTTTTTTTTTTATATATTTTTTTTTTTTTTTTTTTTTTTTTTTTTTTTTTTTTTTTTTTTTTTTTTTTTTTTCATACACTTTTACTCTACCATCCTCTACGGTACATCAAAATGATAGGGATTTATAGACACATCCCTACACTTGAGTTTTTATTACTCTAACACTAATTTGACCCGAATTGAAAAGATCAAAACACTTGGAGTACATTATTATGCAAACAAAGGGAATTTGAGTTTAACGTTCTCTTCCCTATATTTCATAAACTTTAACTTTTCCCATGAATCCCAATCATCCCAAAACTGTATACAAAGGATATGACTCGACTTAGCAACTCATGCAAGCAACCAGATAATTGAACTAAGGGTTTTAGGTGATAACATAAATTTGCACTAAAAGTGAGTGCAATAAAGGGTAGGCTAAGGCGATTTGGGTGTATATTTGGGGGTGGGGTGTAAAACAATGCTCTTCATTGATATCCCGGAAAAACCGAAACATCACGAGAACCGCGAAAAGGATAGGCTCTGAGGGGTTAACTAGGGGTATCGTGTACTAAAGATGAGTACAACGCAAAGGGTGTGGGGGAATTACTCAACCGATATGGAAGAAGTAATTATATTACAGGTATTAAACAAGGGTTTATCCTAATGCCTCTTATCATTTAGTTATTCCTAACTACACAAGTGTAGTCTCACTAGCGATCTCGGAATGCATCACAAAACAAGTTCTAGAATCTAATATACTACCGGTTCACACTCTAAGCATTAAAGATGAATGCTTTAATTCCTACTAATCTAAGGGCGATCCTCACATTTTGGGTGGAATTTAGGTGGTAAAGGGTTTTTTGTGCTAGTCATGCAACTTCCTATCCATGAGACGCTTTTGTTAAGACTAATGGCCCACTCTTATACGTCATGAAAAATTTTAAATTTGGCTAAAATTACCCTAACCTACATTTTCTCATGGTTTATTACACAAATACACTTGGACAAAGCAAACAGTCAAGGATAAGCATAGTTTCAAAGTTCCCGTTTATTTTCCCTCCCTACACTTAAACTGAACATTGTCCCCAATGTTCCCCGAAAGTATCAAAGTTATGATAATAGAAGGTAATTAAAAACGAAAGAAACTAATACTCCCCTGATTAGCTCGGTAGGATCCGTAAAAAGTGGTGGTTAAATCTTTTCCAAGAAGAGTTTTTGCGTGAAAGGCTCCTTCCAAACTTGTGTAACTTCTTCTTGACAAACTAAACCTGCACACTAGAAGAAAACAAACGAAACCTTCGCGTAAAATCGGCGGTAATAATATACATAAGACTCGATTTAAACTAGGATATAATGCTTGTGGAATGGATGTTTATAGAATTTGTTTTGAAAGTTAAGATCTGGAAAATTCCAAAATTTTACAAGTAGCTCAGAAAACGAGAAAAAGTAAGCTGATGTTTTTATTCCTTCCTGACGCCGTCAGGTTGCAATCCTGACGCCGTCAGGTTATCCTGACAAAAACTGGTCTGCGATTTTCTGGAAAAAATTCTGGAAAATTTACATCTTTAGAATCTGGAAAAATTTCTGCAAAAACATCCATTATGACTCGATACAAGCATTTGACTCGAACAAACAAACATATATATCTTTTAATTAATTGTTATTCTCATGTTCACGTTTCTTATGAAAACGTGTGTAATCCTCCCTACACTTATCTTTTATGTAAAATACCTTTATATGTAATTAAGACGAGGTTAAAAACAAAATAAAGCATTTTTACAAATTTAAACATGAGGACAAACAATTAATAAAAGATATATGACACTAACAAGCAAACAATTAAGCATGGGTTGCCTCCCACGAAGCGCTTTTCTTTATTTAAGAGTCTTGTAGCTAGACTCGTAGTCCTACCCCTACGTTTTCTTAATCTTAAGGGCCCATTCGATCTCTTTAACTCTTCTCTCATCACGAATATATTCAGGCCCCAGTTCAAGACAAGCAGTGTAGTAGACTTTGTTTTTCCAATCAACCTCGAATGCCGGAATGTTATCTACATCTAAATCATCCATGCCCTCATAATTCTTATTTTTATGGGGCATTATATATTTAACACTCTCGGCTTCATTTGAGAACTCAATTATCCCTGCCTCTTTATCATAAACCATCTTAGACTCTTCTATAAATGGTTTCCCAAGGATTACATCTCCTAAAAACCCATCAATGATGCCCTTAACGTTTTCCAAAATCATGAAATCACACCTATATGTGAAGTTACCTATGAACACATGTAATCCCTTAATCCTCCCCACATAGTTACTTGCTTTCCTAAGGCGAAAGGGGTCCCTCATAGGCTCTAGCTTTTTGCTCATGATCCAATTATAATAGAGCCTAGACATTACATTCATGGGTGCCTTATAGTCAATGTAGGTGTGATCCCTATATAAGTATCCAATCATACACGGTACCTTGATGTTTTTAGGGTTTCCCCTCCTTATGCGGGGCTCGAAGGGTGGTCTTGGAAAATTAACCACGTTATGGTGATAAGTGGTTTCTTTTCCTTTAGGGTATGAGTCAAAGTACCCCCTAAGTTCTTCCTCCTCCTTGTCACCCTCCATAATTTCTAACACCTTATAATCTCCTTCCTCTAGATCATCATCCGAATCACTTGTGGTCAAATCACTATCTAAAGGGCGATCAGATTCCTTAAGGGCTTCTTTGAGTGTATTTTCAATTATCATATTTAATTTCCTAAGCTCTCCGATTTCGCTCATGATACGGGCTCGAAGTTGGTTAGCAGAGGCTGGGTCAAGCAGTGGGTATTTGTTTTGTGGTGAAGTATAGTTTGGTGCTTGGTTATCACCTTCCATGGTGAAAAGTGATGGGTGTTACGAACAAAGGTCACGAAGAAGGGGGATAGACTAAGAGAAAGCTAAAAAAAATGAGAAAAATTTACTTGATAGGAATCAAGCAAAGAAACCTAAACGAGGTGGACTACTAACTAGCTATTCTATTCCCCGGCAGCGGCGCCAAAAACTTGATAACGCTACACGCGTCGTTCGGGGTCAAGGAAACTTCCTTTTCTTCGAGCAAGTTTTATAACACCCTAGGTAGTGAACCTAATCGTTGTAGTGTAGTAATTAGGGTAAGCCACGGGTATTGATATCGTTCTCTAGGGGAATAGGAATGCTAGTAAGAAGTTACTACGCTAAGGTTGAGGTTGAGGAAGATTATTTTTTTATCTTTTTATGTTTTTTAGAAATTGAAAAGGTACGAATCTCGGGTATTGGATTTGGGGGGTTGGTATTGCTACCGATTACTCTACTATTATCTAATTATCTAAGCTAAGGTTGTGATAGTCTATGTCTAATTGATGTGTACTCGTATGATAGTTTAAAGATGTGTTTACTTAGGTTTTACTACTCCTTAATTATCTCCTATTGATGGTTGATTTGTCACGTCCTTATTCCTAGTTGCGTTGTGATTCTAAGGCTATAGGGCGTGCTTGTTTCCCTAACTCTTTGAAATTACCAAAGGGTCTTGTTTACAAATCCTCTAGTGATTTATAGACGCCTACTCTACGGTTGTCCTTGAATACTTTATCCTACAATTACCTAGATAATTATATTCTAAAGTTCACAAAGAAAAGTCAAGCATTAAGTACACAACGAATAATCTAGCGCACTCTAGATCATTAGTCAACTAAGATAAGTATCAACCAATCAATATTCAATAATTAAGTTTCATATTCCCTAAGCAAACACACAAATAAATTAGCCGGACATGGAGAACATGCAAGCATACACACAAATAATCAAAGACATAATTAAATTAATGAAGTAAATACTTATCTTGATGTATAATAGGGTTTAGAACCCTAAAATACTGCACAAGAAAGCCTTGGTTCGGTTTTAGGTTTTTACTCCAAAAGACTACACACAAAAACTGAAAAATTCGGATTCTATATATAAGATTACATCTGCGACGGCGTCACCTTATGTTTCGTGACGCCGTCGTGTCGCCGTCATTAGGGTTTCGTCTTGGCCACGTAAACCTTGCGACGGCGTCACCTTATGACTGTGACGCCGTCCCCTTCAGCTCTGACGCCGTCTTGGCTGCATCTAGGCCGTCTGAGTAGCGACGGCCTATTCCTTTAGAACCTGACGTCGTCCCTTGAAAACATGCAATTTCGCCTCTGAGCCGTCGCAAAATGCCTTACCGACGGCGTCGCAGATATGCAGTGACGCCGTCGCCTTATGTTTCAGCAGCTTTGAGTGTCTCGATTCTGACTTTGGCCATTTTCTTCGTATATTCGCGCCTTTTCGTCCAAATAAGCATCATTCCAGCATTTTGCCTTCAAGAGACCTAAAAAGTGAAAAGGAACGATATTAAGCAATAACGGATACAAAAGTGATCGAATAAGGGTTTAAATGACCCCTCAAAAAGGTACCTTTTAAAACCTTATCAGTTGTACTCATCTTTAGTACACGATACCCCTAGTGAACCCCTCAGAGCCTATCCTTTTCGCGGTTCTCGTGATGTTTCGGTTTTCCGGAATATCAATGAAGAGCATTGTTTACACCCCACCCCCAAATGTACACCCAAATCGCCTTAGCCTACCTTGTATGCACTCACTTTTAGTGCATTATTGTTATCACACTAAACCCTTAGTTCAATTATCTAGTTGCTTGCATAAGTTGTTAAGTCGAGTCATATCCTTTGTACACAGTTTTGGGACGATTGGGACTCATGAGAAAAGTTAAATTTTATGAGATGACGGGAAGGGAACGTTAAATTCAAATTCCCTTTATTTGCATAATAATGTACTCCAAGTGTTTTGATCTTTTCAATTCAAGTCATATTAGTGTTACAGTAATAAAAACTCAAGTGTAGGGATGTGCCTATAAATCCTTATCATTTTGATGTTATCATAGAGGATGGTAGAGTAAAAGTATATGAAAAAAAAATCGAAAAAACATAGAAAAAGAGAAAAAGAAAAAAATAGAGTGTTCAATTAAAAAAAAAATACGGGCTACCATCCTACATCTATCTTTCAATTTATGTTTGTTTGTTTAAGTTATCTAGAGTTTAGACTCTCGAGTCTTGGCTTAGCAACGCCATTCTTCGCATGCTTGTAACATAAAGATTTTTGACTTGCCACCACTAAATAGCCTATCCCATCAAATCCTTTGTTTCCCTACCGTAAGCCTATCATTACAACCCTTTAAAAGACCTCTTGGATAGTCTTTCCTAGGTGCTTACGCCAAAGCGGTGGAAGTTTGATCTAGTCTCAAGCCTATGGTAATCTATGTACTAGGACCGGTTAATGAGTGTTTATCTTCCATTTCCAACTTGTTATATTCCATATACATCCGAGAGATATGAGTATCCAAACACCCCATGTAAGGTGCTACTATGTAATTTCCGTGCTTGTTATGACTTTTGCTGGGCTTATATGTGTTGTGAATCATTCTAAACTAATGCTTCATGACCTCTAACTTATAAATTGATTGGCTAAAAGCACATTTGCTTGAGGACAAGCAAATACCAAGTGTAGGGATATTTGATAAGGTTTTAAAATGTACCTTTTTCAGGGGTCGTTTAAGCCCTTATTTGATCACTTTTGTATCCGTTATTACTTAATATCGTTCCTTTTCACTTTTTAGGTATCTTGAAGGCAAAATGCTGGAATGACACTTATTCGGACGAAAAGGCGCGTATATACGAAGAAAATGGCCAAAGTCAAGATTCGAGACACTCAGGCTGCTGGAACTGAAGGTGACGGCGTCAGGTGTTATCTGCGACGCCGTCGGACAACTTTTTTGTTGGCTCAGTTGCCAAATTACTCATTTACAAGCGACGACTTCAGGTTTTAAAAGAGTAGGGCGTCGCAACTCAGTCGGCCTCGATTTGATCCAGACGACGTCAGAGACTGAAGCGGACGGCGTCACAAGCATAAGGTGACGCCGTTGCAAGACTAACGTGGCCAAGACGAAACCCTAATGACGGTGACCCGACGGCGTCACAAATCAAAGGGTGACGCCGTCGCATGTGTAATCTTATATATAGAATCTGAATTTTTTTAGTTTTCAGTGTGTAGTCTTTTGGAGTAAAAACCTAAACCGAACCAAGGCTGTCTTGTACAGTATTTTAGGGTTCCATACCCTATCTTACATCAAGATAAGTGTTTTACTTCATTAATTCAATTATGTCTTCAATTAATTGTGTGTATGCTTGCATGTTTCCCATGTCCGGCTAATTTACTTGTGTGTTTGCTTAGGGAATATGAAACTAAATTATTGAATATTGATTGGTTGTCTCTTATCTTAATTGTTAATGATCTAGTATTGCGATAGATCATCCGTTGTATAGTTAATGCTTGATTAATCTTTGTGAACCTTATCTTATAGTACCTAGAGTCATTGTAGGCTAAACCATCCGAAGAGTACCTTAGTGTTAAGTTTATAAATCTTAGAGATTTTGTAGGCAATAACCTTTGGTAGTTTCAAAGAGTTAGGGATAAACGCATACCCTACGACCTTAGACACACAACGCGATTAAGAATAAGGACGTGACAATTCAACCATCAATAGGAGATAATTAAGGAGTAATAAAACCTAAGTAAACACATCTTTAAATCATCATACGAGCACACAATAATTAGACATAGACTACATACACCTTAGATTAGATAATTATACGAGTAGAGTAATCGGTAGAAATACCAACCCCAAATCCAATACCCCGAGATTCGTACCTTTCCATTTCCTAAAAACATAAAAAGATAAAAAAATAATCTTCCTCAACCCCAACCTTAGCGTAGTAACTTCTCACTAGCATTCCTATTCCCCTAGAGAACGATATCAATTCCAGTGGCTTACCCTAATACTCCACTTCAACGATTAGGTTCACTGCCTAGGGTGTTGAAAAACTTGCTCGACGAAAAAGAAGTTCCTTTGACCCCGAACGACGCGTGTAGCGTTATCATTCTTTTTTATTTTCCAAAAGTAGACCTTGCTCTTTTACGTGCTAATTGTTTGAAAAATAACCTTTTTGATTGAATTGAAATCATTCTCCCCCTAAATCAATGACATGAGTTGTTGATTGAGTGTTACAGAGTTTGACAAAGATAAGCCCGGATGATTTTCAAAAATAGAGTCCGAGGTATTTTCAAAGCAATTTTGTTTTCATTAGATGACAAATATTTTTCAGAAGAATCATTAGACGGAAAAATATTTGGAAAGAAAACATTTGTCTTTTTGTTGACAAACATTTGTTTTAAGAATCAGAGCATGAGATTTGAAAAATAAGATTAAGCATGGCTCTGTTCTTTCCTTTTAAAACGGGTTAGTGCCTAAAATGATAATAAACCACCATTTTTCTCCGTCTCATTTTTTTAAGCAAATTATGTATATTCGAAGAACATCTAAAAACCCATGACATTCTTTGAATGTCAACACAAAGTCCGTAGATGTTATCGAATTAAGAAAAACATGACAAAATAATAATATTTTGTGATTGTTCAAGATTTTCTAATTTTTATGGATTTTGAAAATTTTATATTTTTCTATTTTTCTTTTGAGGGTTTTGAATTTTTTTTTTGAAAAAATATAGACAAGAGATAAATGAAGAAAAACCATTTACTCCTTGTCTTCCTCTTGAAGACGTTTAAGTGTTTCCGGTTGTAGACTCTTTAGACCAAGTCGTGGAAGGATAAACTCAAAACGTTCTCTAGGAAGAGCTTTGGTGAAGATGTCTGCTAACTGATATTCAGTCCTCACAAAATAGAGTTCTACCACACCATTTTCCACTTGTTCCCAAATGAAATGATGTCGAATGTCGATGTGCTTTGATCTTGAGTGTTGAACGTTGTTGCAAGAGAGAGCAATGGCACTTTTGTTATCACAATATGGAGGGATTTTGTTGAATTCAAAGCCATAGTCAGATAATTGGGATCTCATCCATAGGATTTGAGCACAACAAGATGACATGGCTATGTATTCAGCCTCTGTAGAGGATATAGAAGTACTCATTTGTTTCTTTGAAGACCAGCTCACAAGCTTATCACCCAAAAACTGAGCACCTCCAGACGTGCTTCGACGTGTATCTTTACATCCTGCATGGTCAGCATCTGCATAGGCTGTTAGTGACATACCGGTGTCCTTCGGGTACCAAAGTCCCATGTTGATGGTTCCTTGGAGATACTGAAAGACCCGTTTAACCGCTTCAAGGTGCTTTTTGGTAGGCTTAGCCTGGTATCTAGCACACATTGTCACAATTCGCAATTTCCGGTCATTTCTCATATTTCACATTCAGCATTTCATAACGATTCGTACATGGTTTTGCATTTTTCATTAAACGTTATTTTCTTATTAAATAAACGTTATCGCGTAAACATTATTTTTGAACATTTGACCCGATACTTCCAAAAATTATTCCAATATATTTTAATACTCATATTAAGATTTAAAAATAATGTAATGAGTTTACCCAGTGTTTTAAATTTATTTGGTATATAAATTGTTAAATTTATATTATTACGACGTTTTCTTAAATTCGACCCAATAAATATTTATTCACTCTACTCTTTCAAGAAATGTATTTTAAAATTTTTATGACCTAAATATATTTTATCTTGACCCGTGAAATTTATTTTATCTAACGCTACCTTAAATATTCAAATGTGTATACAACTTACTAATATTACTTAACAATACTACAAGCTACTACTTATCCTCAAATAACTTTACATTTCTTATACATACACATTTATAATCATAATATATAATGTAAAGTATATGTACATGCATTTTTAATTAAAGGATTGTCCAAGATTTTCAAGATCTTGTTTATATAAGTCTACACTCCAAAGACTTTACACCTTCAACTCAATCATTCAAGTGATAAGTCAAGTTCTTCCTCTCCTTTTCTTCTTCACCAATATTCGGCCACCATAGGGATCAAGGGAGAAGATCACAAAAATTTTGCTAACCAAGTTCTACACAACCTAGATACACTCTTGTTTAGGTTTTGAAATAAAAACCTAGAGTGTTTAGGATAAATCCTTTGTTCTTAAACCTCATCAAGCACTTGTAAGCATGAAACTTCATCTCTTACTTTTTCATATATATTCCATACATTTCATAAGTCCATATGATCATATTTGCTCAAGTTGTAGTTTTTATTCATGTTTATCAAATGTTATCACCCATATGTGTCCTATTAATCTTTATAACAAGTATGTACTAGTTAGAAGTTTATAAAAATGTTAAGTTTGAAATATGGATCATCAAAGTCTAGTTGTGATTTTTGGAGGAAATGATTACATAAATTTTATACATGTTTATTTAGGTTTGTATATATATTTTTAGCCTCATAATGAATATTTATTTTGGTTATGATCAAAGGAAGTTGTTTTACTAGTAGGAATGGTGATGAGTAGATTAAGGGATTTATGTGGTGAAGTTGTGATTAAACAAGTAGAAAAATGGTAATTTTAAAATAAGCGCGGAAGCGCTGTCGAAATTTATAATTTTTCCAAAAAGTTAGTCATTTTTATAAGTTTTATTAAAGTTTTAGAAAATAGATTTTTAGTTATGAACGTGGCCTTTCGAACGGACTAAAACGGAATTATAACGAAAAATATACGTGGTTTCCAAGTTACGATTTAAAAACTATAATTTTCCGGAAAATATTCATGCAGTCCGAATTTTAACTGACCCAAACAGTGGCCTTAAAATTTCTGTGAAGTCTCCGAAGTTTAAAAATATATTAGTACTCTTAATTACCTTCGCGTGGATATAAAGAACTTGAAAAACGGACTTAAAACGAGTGATTTATGGTTAACCGAACTTTGAGTCAAAAACGTGCTGAAAACACTATTCACAGCTTTAGTAAGCTGTCAGGATTTTTAATCAAGATTTTGAGGGCCTAAACGGACGTTTCGGGAGAAACGGACCTTAAAAACGAGTTAGTTTTCCTATGTATAAAATACGTCAAGTCCGACGTAAACTGATTTTTCAATTACTAAAACCGTTACATAGTTTTAACTACATTTTCACCATTAGCTCAAAAGTATTTATTTTCGACATGAAACCGTCACACATTCAAGTAACAATATTTTTATATAACTAGTTTTCAAGTAGCATATTGGGTGATACGTTTTCAAAATCATGCATTCACGACAACATATCATAACTCAAGTCATAACATTCATTTTAGGTCGCGGATAGTTTCGGGCCTCACTTTCGTGCATTTCATTTTGTTAGCATATCAATCACACCAGGTGAGTTCATACCCCACTTTTACTCGTTTAAATTCCTACAAACTATTTGGGGGAGATACATGCTTAAATACTTGTTTCACTCTTGCGAATACTCAAACCATTTATACAATTTTGTTACAATATACTTCTTATACACTTTGGACATTATGTGTGGTTTATTGCGATATATGCCTTAATGTGCTAAACTAGTTTTCAATTGTGCAACAACATACAAACTTTAGCAACTGGTTAACTCCTGCGGGAGCCGGCAGAGAGGTATTGATAGTACTATCGGGCTGACGCCCCCACCCTTGTGTCCTTGATAGACGAGACCTTGGGTGAATATAATCTGTTATTCAAGTGATTCAATGTAACACAACAAACAAGTTAGACTTCGTCGTGAGGTTCAGTTGGCTGTGATTCTTTGCATTAAGTTTATGTATATATCGTATGCACCTATGTCCTACTTACAAACAAGATTGACAATTACATACTTTGGCAATGGATTGTAAACACACAGGTTGCAAGTTTTGTATGGGCGGAACTTGGAACTGAGTGGATTTGCACGGCCTTTGCTGCATCAACATTTCTTATAGACTTTTTCAATTCATTTTCAACAAACTTATGAACTCACCAACCACTGTGTTGACACTTTTTAGCATGTTTATCTCAGGTCTTAAGGTGATAGCATTTCATGGAGCTTTTGGGTCGCATGGCATACATGGAAGTCTTGTGTTTTTAACAATTACCATTCGACATGTTTTGTAAACTCTTGTGTATTATCAAACTTTAGGATTTCTTGCTTGTAAACTTTAACTTATTAAATCGAATGGTAAACTTTTCAAAACGTCTCATTATAGAGGTCGTTTTCTGTATCCATACTTTGTGCTATGACGTTATACCCCAATGACACTATCGTTCCGCTGCGATATTTTGGGGGTGTGACAGATTGGTACCAGAGCCTTGGTTATAGAGAACTAGGTTGCATTTTAGTTCCTAGACTATAACCGCTTTCACGTCGATCCTTTCGTTTCCTATCACCTTACACACTTTTCGTGCGCATATGTTTTCTTAAGTATTTCGTCTAGACCTACCTCATTAGATAACGTAGTTTCCTTGTACCAATAGGGGAGTCCCAAAATCTAGTTGGGTCATCAAAGATATGGAGCTCAGTAACGAGCACTTATCTAACTTGATCTCGTGACAGTTCTTGTTTGATGAGATGCGAGATCGAGCTAGATAAGTGTTACTATAAAGCTGGATAGATTTGATGATTTTGCCCGAGGATGGGAGTTCTCTTGAGGATACTTTGGGAACTGCTGGCGACTAAACCACATCGTGACTTTAGCACCTAACGGAATTTCCTATACACTAAGTGCGACTTATCCTAGATACTTACCCTAAATCCCTCCTTCACTGTTTAGAATCGGATGATAGACTGGCTACCTATTTAAGTAACACCAATCGCCGAGACATGTATGCTTGGTGGTATGTACACGTGTGAAATGAAGCAATTATAATTATGGTGGCCAACATAATTATAAATGCGTCACAACTCACGTGGACATATGCGACCGCGCATACGTAGATCGGTGTGGACACCTTAGGAACCAATTTGTGGCGTGGTATTATGTTTGAGGACGTTAAGTATAGACATTGGGAATTCAACGGTTCTTTCCTTGCAGAGATCATGGCACCAAAGAGAGTAACACGCAGTACTGGCCGAGGTGGTGCGGTACCAAGGGGTGGAATGACAGGTGGGCGTGGAGGTAGAGAAGGCGGTAGCGACATGGGTAACAATGACAACAACACTGGCGGAAACCCTGATTTTGCCGCCATCATCGCTCAACAACTTCAAATCTTACTTCCCACTATTGTTACACAAGTTGGAAATCATATGAATAACTCGGGAAACCACGGGAACGGGAACGGTACTGGCGACACCAACAATGTAGCTGGTAGTAACAACACCAACAACAACAACAACAGAATTGGATGCACATATAAGGAATTTTCGGCATGCAAACCTGTGGAGTTTGATGGTATAGGAGGTGCTTTGGCGTATACTCGATGGGTAGAAAAGACAGAGGCAGTGATCGACATCAGCAATTGTGCCACACATCAGAGAGTGAAGTATGCTGCTTGCTTGCTATCAGGAAAGGCATTGACATGGTGGAACACACAGCTACAGGCTAGGGGCAGAGAAGCAGCTATAGGCATGACATGGGACGAATTTAAGGCGTTATTGAAAGAGGAGTACTGCCCGGACAATGAAATGCAGAAACTAGAGGATGAATTTTATCACCACTCCATGATAGGGGCTGGTCACGCAGCCTACACCGATCGATTCCATGAATTAGCCAGACTAGTTCCTCATATGGTTACCCCTGAATCCAAGAGAATCTCGAGGTACATATATGGTCTTGTCCCCGAAATCCGTGGAACTGTGAAAACAACTGAGCCGTCTACAATACAAAGTGCAATACTGAGGGCAGGAACCCTGACAGACGAGATGGTTAGAAATGGTACGTTGAAGAGCAGTGACAAGAGAAAGGAAGCGAGTGGGTCAAATAAGCAGATGGACGTGGTAGCAGACAACAAAAGGGCAAGAGTTTTTGTGGCAACTGGTACTGAACAAAGAGAGTATGCGGGTACACATCCCAAATGTGCTAAATGTGCTTATCATCACCCGAAGACCAAGCCCTGCCGCTTGTGTACAAATTGCAATCGATACGGCCATTTTAAGGAGCAGTGTAAAAGGAATAATCAAAGGACTTGCTTTGAATGTAACAGCCCGAATCACATCTGGAAAGATTGTCCTCAGTTGAATAAGCCGCCAATACAAGCTCATCTAGCTATGGCAATTGAAGGAAATAACCCGAAACCGGTACTCAATATCAGTCCACCTCGAGGTCGAGCATTCTATATAGGGACCGAGGAAGCCCGCAATGCGTAACTGGTACGTTTTTCCTAGACCATTAAGTGATCCACCGTATTATTCAGATTCAGTGAGTCTCCTTAGATAAGAAACCTAGACGCATAAGTTTTGACATGAGCACTTTGACCATACACTTGATTTCGCGAAACCTTAGGGTAGAACCTTATGTATCATCGATTGAATCGCGAGGACGCGATTCTTCTATCAGGGGAAGAATGTCACAATTCGCAATTTCCGGTCATTTCTCATATTTCACATTCAGCATTTCATAACGATTCGTACATGGTTTTGCATTTTTCATTAAACGTTATTTTCTTATTAAATAAACGTTATCGCGTAAACATTATTTTTGAACATTTGACCCGATACTTCCAAAAATTATTCCAATATATTTTAATACTCATATTAAGATTTAAAAATAATGTAATGAGTTTACCCAGTGTTTTAAATTTATTTGGTATATAAATTGTTAAATTTATATTATTACGACGTTTTCTTAAATTCGACCCAATAAATATTTATTCACTCTACTCTTTCAAGAAATGTATTTTAAAATTTTTATGACCTAAATATATTTTATCTTGACCCGTGAAATTTATTTTATCTAACGCTACCTTAAATATTCAAATGTGTATACAACTTACTAATATTACTTAACAATACTACAAGCTACTACTTATCCTCAAATAACTTTACATTTCTTATACATACACATTTATAATCATAATATATAATGTAAAGTATATGTACATGCATTTTTAATTAAAGGATTGTCCAAGATTTTCAAGATCTTGTTTATATAAGTCTACACTCCAAAGACTTTACACCTTCAACTCAATCATTCAAGTGATAAGTCAAGTTCTTCCTCTCCTTTTCTTCTTCACCAATATTCGGCCACCATAGGGATCAAGGGAGAAGATCACAAAAATTTTGCTAACCAAGTTCTACACAACCTAGATACACTCTTGTTTAGGTTTTGAAATAAAAACCTAGAGTGTTTAGGATAAATCCTTTGTTCTTAAACCTCATCAAGCACTTGTAAGCATGAAACTTCATCTCTTACTTTTTCATATATATTCCATACATTTCATAAGTCCATATGATCATATTTGCTCAAGTTGTAGTTTTTATTCATGTTTATCAAATGTTATCACCCATATGTGTCCTATTAATCTTTATAACAAGTATGTACTAGTTAGAAGTTTATAAAAATGTTAAGTTTGAAATATGGATCATCAAAGTCTAGTTGTGATTTTTGGAGGAAATGATTACATAAATTTTATACATGTTTATTTAGGTTTGTATATATATTTTTAGCCTCATAATGAATATTTATTTTGGTTATGATCAAAGGAAGTTGTTTTACTAGTAGGAATGGTGATGAGTAGATTAAGGGATTTATGTGGTGAAGTTGTGATTAAACAAGTAGAAAAATGGTAATTTTAAAATAAGCGCGGAAGCGCTGTCGAAATTTATAATTTTTCCAAAAAGTTAGTCATTTTTATAAGTTTTATTAAAGTTTTAGAAAATAGATTTTTAGTTATGAACGTGGCCTTTCGAACGGACTAAAACGGAATTATAACGAAAAATATACGTGGTTTCCAAGTTACGATTTAAAAACTATAATTTTCCGGAAAATATTCATGCAGTCCGAATTTTAACTGACCCAAACAGTGGCCTTAAAATTTCTGTGAAGTCTCCGAAGTTTAAAAATATATTAGTACTCTTAATTACCTTCGCGTGGATATAAAGAACTTGAAAAACGGACTTAAAACGAGTGATTTATGGTTAACCGAACTTTGAGTCAAAAACGTGCTGAAAACACTATTCACAGCTTTAGTAAGCTGTCAGGATTTTTAATCAAGATTTTGAGGGCCTAAACGGACGTTTCGGGAGAAACGGACCTTAAAAACGAGTTAGTTTTCCTATGTATAAAATACGTCAAGTCCGACGTAAACTGATTTTTCAATTACTAAAACCGTTACATAGTTTTAACTACATTTTCACCATTAGCTCAAAAGTATTTATTTTCGACATGAAACCGTCACACATTCAAGTAACAATATTTTTATATAACTAGTTTTCAAGTAGCATATTGGGTGATACGTTTTCAAAATCATGCATTCACGACAACATATCATAACTCAAGTCATAACATTCATTTTAGGTCGCGGATAGTTTCGGGCCTCACTTTCGTGCATTTCATTTTGTTAGCATATCAATCACACCAGGTGAGTTCATACCCCACTTTTACTCGTTTAAATTCCTACAAACTATTTGGGGGAGATACATGCTTAAATACTTGTTTCACTCTTGCGAATACTCAAACCATTTATACAATTTTGTTACAATATACTTCTTATACACTTTGGACATTATGTGTGGTTTATTGCGATATGTGCCTTAATGTGCTAAACTAGTTTTCAATTGTGCAACAACATACAAACTTTAGCAACTGGTTAACTCCTGCGGGAGCCGGCAGAGAGGTATTGATAGTACTATCGGGCTGACGCCCCCACCCTTGTGTCCTTGATAGACGAGACCTTGGGTGAATATAATCTGTTATTCAAGTGATTCAATGTAACACAACAAACAAGTTAGACTTCGTCGTGAGGTTCAGTTGGCTGTGATTCTTTGCATTAAGTTTATGTATATATCGTATGCACCTATGTCCTACTTACAAACAAGATTGACAATTACATACTTTGGCAATGGATTGTAAACACACAGGTTGCAAGTTTTGTATGGGCGGAACTTGGAACTGAGTGGATTTGCACGGCCTTTGCTGCATCAACATTTCTTATAGACTTTTTCAATTCATTTTCAACAAACTTATGAACTCACCAACCATTGTGTTGACACTTTTTAGCATGTTTATCTCAGGTCTTAAGGTGATAGCATTTCATGGAGCTTTTGGGTCGCATGGCATACATGGAAGTCTTGTGTTTTTAACAATTACCATTCGACATGTTTTGTAAACTCTTGTGTATTATCAAACTTTGGGATTTCTTGCTTGTAAACTTTAACTTATTAAATCGAATGGTAAACTTTTCAAAACGTCTCATTATAGAGGTCGTTTTCTGTATCCATACTTTGTGCTATGACGTTATACCCCAATGACACTATCGTTCCGCTGCGATATTTTGGGGGTGTGACACACATGCTTACAACGAACAGAATATCAGGTCTACTGGCTGTGAGGTACATCAGGGATCCAATCATACTTCGATATTTTGTTTGATCTACCATGATCCCTGAGTGGTCCTCATCCAGTTTGGTACGCTCCACCATGGGAGTGTCAACGGTGTCACAAGTGTCAAATCTAAATTTCTTTAAAATTTCATTAGCATATTTAGATTGATTGATAAAAATGCCTCCGGGACTTTGTGAAATTTGTAATTCCAAGAAAAATGACATTTGTCCCATCATTGACATTGAAATTTGGAGCCCATCTCTTTAGAAAAGCGGTCACATTCATTGGGGTCAGTTGAGGCAAAAATAATATCATCAACATAGATTTGAACGTGAATTAAATGTTTGCCTGACTTTCTGGTGAACAATGTCGGATCAACTGCTCCTTTGCTGAATCCAGTAGATAGAAGAAACTTTGATAGCGTATCATACCATGCCCTTGGAGCTTGCTTCAAACCGTAAAGAGCTTTCTTCAAGCGATAGACATGAGTAGGATGCTATGGATTCACAAAACCTTCTAGTTGGCTGACGTATACGACTTCTTTATGATCTCCATTAAGAAAAGCCGTCTTTACATCCATCTGATAGACTATCATATTCTTACTTGATGCATTAGCCAGGAAGATTCTGATTGCCTCGATACGTGCAACCGGAGCAAATGATTCTTCAAAGTCAATACCCTCCTCTTGACGGTATCCTTTTGCAACCAATCTAGCCTTGTTCTTTAATACATCACCATGCTCATCAAGTTGTACTTTGAAGATCCACTTTAGAGCAATGATCATAGCATAGTCAGGAGCAGGTACTAATTTCCATACATCTAGTCGATCGAACTCATGAATTTCTTCTTGCATGGCATTGAACCAGCTGTCTTCATTCATTGCAGTTTTAACGTCTTTTGGTTCGACCTTGGACAGTACAGAGTTGAATAAGCACCATAAGGCATCAGTTGCAAGTTGTTTACGTGTGGATACTGGACGAGAGGGATTTCCAATGATGTTGTCCAATGGATGATCATGTGTCCTTTTTCTAAGGTGTTCGTGTGGTTGTTGTTGAGGAAATGAAGTAGCAGATTCGTTTTCTCCTGATGAAGATGGTTCTGATGATGGTTCAGGAGAAAATATGTTCTTAAAGGGAGCATCTTCGGGAGTAGTAAATGGGTTATCTCCATCATAGGTGCCAGAAACAATTCCATGATGTACACTTGATGATTGATGAATTGAAGATGATACCGAGTGATCAGCAGCAGGTGCTTCTTGACTCAATGACATAGAAACTGAAGGGATATCTATGTTGACAGGGATAGGATCAGCCTCTGTTGATGGATTTGACATATCATTAGCAATTGGCTCATAGTGTTTATCAAACATTGGATCAAATAATTTCTTCAAATCATCTTCAGAAGGTGGTACATATGGAGTTGCTGGTGAGGGATTGTATACAAGAGTAGAAATGATGGGACTACTTGATGAAGGTTGTGATGCGGGTCCAGAACTGGGTTGTCCTGGAGCCATTTGACTTGTCAGCTCATCGAATGTAACGTGAATTGTTTCCATGATATTTCGGGTTCTTTTGTTGTAGATTCGGTATCCTTTTCTGCTTGGTGCATATCCTACAAATACTCCAATGTTCGCTTTAGCTTTAAGTTTGCCTAAGTCTTGACCCTCATTAGTTGGATAACACAATGCACCAAATACACGAAGGAATGAAAGATTAGGTTTTCGATTGTGGACAAGTTCATATGAAGTTTTTCCATGAGATGTGTGAATTAGGGATCGATTTTGAGTGTAGCATGCAGTGGCAATGGCTTCAGCCTAGAGAAACATTGGAACCTTTCAGTAAATCAGCATTGTTCTTGCGGCTTCCACAAGAGTTCGATTTCGTCTTTCAACTACACCGTTCTGTTGAGGAGTTCGTGGAACACTTCTTTGATGACTGATTCCAACACTTTCATAAAAATCACTAAGTTCTTTATTAACAAACTCAGTTCCATTCTCTGTTCGGATGATTCTGACAGTTTTGTTAAGTCGAACCTGCAGCTGTTTGATAAGTTTAATGATGATATCTGGAGTTTCATCCTTGGTCCTTAAGAACTTAACCCAAGTAAACCGAGAGTAATCATCAACCACAACTAACACATATTTCTTCCCGAAAATATTCTGCACTCTCATGGGTCCACATAAATCCATGTGAATGGTATGAAGAACTTCCATAACTGAGTTTGTAGGTTTGGGTTTGTGGGCATACTTCTTGCTTTTTCCCAATTGGCATGCTGAACAAAGATGATCCTTTTCATACTTTAGTCTAGGTAAGCCTATTACTAAATCCTTTCTGGAAAGATCATTTATGGTGCCGAAGTTCAAGTGATTGAGACGACGATGCCATAACCATGACTTTGTTTTCGAGGCCTTTGACAACAAGCAGATTGGAGAAGACTTCATCATGTCTTCGATAGAGATGGTGTATAGATTTGAACCCCGTTTTCCTCTTAAAAGTTCCACACCATCATGTTCTCTAACGAAACAAGTATGTTTTCTAAAAGCCACCTCTAGATCGGAATCACAGAATTGACCCACAGAAAACAGATTATGACCAAGACCTTCTACATAATATACCCTGGAGATTACACTATCACCAACAACATAGTCTCCATAACCCATAATAACACCGAAATGATCGTTCCCGAATCTAACAGTCCCGATGAATTTAGTCACGAAGTTCATGAGCCGCGACCGGTCTCCAGTCATATGCTTGGAACAACCGGAGTCCAGGTACCACAGAACGATTTGAACAATCTGCAGTTGAACACAGACAAGAATGGATAACTGGATAATTGAGATCCCCATGCAAGAATGGGTTCCATTTGGTTAGTAACAATGATTGGAACATCTACATCGGAAGTAGAAACAATGAAACCATTAGGGGTAGATGCTGAGCTAGTGTGTGCATTAGACCTATTCAAAGTATGTTCACTTCTTATAGGAATAGTTCTACCAGTAGGCATCCATTTACTAACGGGCATTGGTCTAGATAATTTAGGGCACAACTCATTAAGATTGAATTTACGGCCAGTAGGTATCCATTGATAGCCTACATTACTAAATTTTCTTCCTGTGGGTTTCCAATGTTTTCTAACCTTCTTCCACCATTGCTTTCAAGCCTTTTTAACCTGTTTGATAGCATTAACATTCTTAACTGGGTATTTAACCCCATTACTCACATCATTCACAACACATTCATGATTAACACCAGAAATCAAACATTCATTACATGTTTTGCAAGTAGTAGTAGAATTCGAATTAATTACACTACGCTTAAAGCTAATACTAGAATCAACACGATTCGTTTTATTCAATTCCAACTTAAAGTTCCTAGGGTGGTCTTCTACTTTCCTCTATTGATTACACTTAGCTTGCGAGGTCCTATCTTGCTCTGTATGGCCTTGAGGCTTTGACTTGCTCGCTATGGTGTCACTTTTTACTCCTGTAGAGGGAATGGGAACATTAGTTGGTTTTGCTACCTTTTGCATTTTAGGTTTAGAAGTGCTGGGATCTGAACTACTTGAAGGCACATTGAAGCCTACATGCTTAACTTTAGGCACTGAGTGAGAAAGATTGGCATTCTTAAAATCAGGCATAGAACAAGGCACAACTATTTTATCCTTCTTACAATCGGATTTAGGGCATGTTGCTCTTAAGCATTCTAACAGCTCTTGAGATTGTTTGGCCTGAATGCAAGCGAACCTAATTTCACTATCAAGGGGCTTATTTATGAAATCCTCCTCTACAATTTCACGGAGACATTCTAGACTATCCTTAAGATGAACGCAATAGTTATGGAATGCCAGTTCGTTATTTCTAAGATGAGGAGGAATGTATTTAACAGTCACAGTATATTCAGAATCTGCAGATGACTTTGATGCAACATTCTCATTAAAGACAAGTGGCATTTTCCCTTTTTCCTGTTTCTTCAGATTCTCAATTTCTTTTTGTAAAGAAGTTATTTTTTCGTTGTTTTTGTCACGAGTGACTTTCATTGAATCATATAACTCTTTAAAGTGTTGTTTAACCTTTTCATTTTCTTCTAGAAAACTCTCATTTTCCTTTTGTAAAACATTAACAAGGTTTTGAAGATGAAAAGTTTGAGAAGATCGAGAATCTAAAGGTGGAGGCATTTGGGAGCCATTCTCATTATTTCTTTCGCCCTTCAATTGTGAGATTTGGGCTCTCAATTTTCTGATCGTGTTACAATGAGCTTGAATTTGTTCATCACGTTTGTTTATTTCAAAAACTGCATCAAACTCAGGAGCATCTGAGGATGTCTTGATATTTGAGGTTTTAACATTTTCTTTGAGATGTTGATATTTTAATTGCAAAGCAAAATGTTCAACTTCTAATTTAGAAAAATGTTTGACCAAGTTATCATGATCATCCTGTTTAATTTTATCATGCATTTTTGAATTTGCTGTTTCAAGCTCAATGACACGATCATGGGAAACTTTCCAAGCAACAGTTAATTCATGAAATTGAGAAGCAGTAATAGATTGCTTAGTAGCAGTATAAAACACATCTTGAGCCACACAACTCAATACTAAGTTCTCATTTAAGATATGTAGATTTTTCTCTTCAATTTCATTATATTTGAGTTCCCGTTCATAGTCATTGACCTCAACAATCATTGCATCAAATTCCTTTTCCATTTCTTTAACATCCGAGTTTATTCCTTTTTGAAGACTTTCAAATTGACCTTTTAATTGTTTAAAGAAAGGCATGACCTCAGTTAAATAACATTCTTTAGTTTGCTCAAAACCCCTCTCCCCTTCAGTTATCCCAGTAGGTGTGAGCCTTTTCTTACATGTTTTCTCAAAATCAACAAATAGTTGATAAACAACATACAGGCTGATTAAGGTCTTGCTCTTAGTGGGAATAGATCTAGGAACTAAATGCATTGGTGTATTAGGGGGATACACAGTTGCTAGAGGCATTTTCCTAAGGGGAGTGTTTGTTTTAACAAGTGCATTAGCTTTTTGCATATCTATGTCCTTTTTCCAAAAAGCTTGTTCTGGGGTTAATAGAGTTTGAGGCTTAAACTTGTTCAGGGAAATCCAATTTTCTTTAGTGTAATCATGGGGTTTATACGTTATGTTTTGCTTTTTACACTCAGGATCCTTTAGCTTCTTATTCATTTTCTCCCTAGTGACTTCATCT
This sequence comes from Chrysanthemum seticuspe, assembly GCA_019973895.1. Lineage (NCBI taxonomy): Eukaryota > Viridiplantae > Streptophyta > Magnoliopsida > Asterales > Asteraceae > Chrysanthemum > Chrysanthemum seticuspe. The sequence continues at coordinate 185,623,101 of BPTQ01000009.1, forward strand.
AATTGCCTATCTTCCTCAGTGCACTCAACGCAACTAGGTTTCTGCCTAGGCTTAAGGATTTCATTTCCATCATATATTACCTTCTGAGCTTCTCTGGCAACTTTACCATATTCAGGATTGGGTTCCTTTACGATGGGAATGCTATGCTTATCGCTGAGAACTCTATGCTTAGTGATCATGTAAGCAGTCTGAATGGTATTCCCTTGTACGTACAACTTATTTTCAAGCTTGTTTTTCAAAGTTTTTAGATTGGAAAAGTCATTCAAAAGTTTTGATTCCTTAGCATTAAATTCTTGTTTAAGCACTTTAACATTATTTTGGAGTTCTTGTTTTTGCTTAACAGTTTTAGAAAGCTTTTCTTGTAAGGAGTTTAACTCTTGTTTTAACACTTCTTTTCTAAAATTAATTTTTCTAATAATTGTATGCATTTGGTCTTCCATTTCCTGCTCACGGGTAGTTAACTCAAACTTAGCACGTTGTTCATAAATAGCAACTTGTTCTTTATAGGCATTCAGTTCAGAGATAACAGAATCATCAGGGGCACATGGAGTGTATTCATCAAAAACATAGTCATCATTGACTGCAGAGGATGTATCACTTGGTACAATCTCACTTTCACTTTGTATCACATATTGATCATATGGGACAGTGTTACTATTACCCACATTATCCATATCTGATTCATTAGTTACATGTGATTGTACTTTGTTATGCATCTCTTGCTCATCAACTTCATCGTATAGTTTTAATACCTCAGAGATGATAGATTCTTTGGAAGGACCAGCCTGCTGTGGTGATGAAACCTTTGAAGAGACTATTGGTGAAATGCTAGCCATGAAGATGGTTTGGGCAGTTGGTTCATCATCAACATCTGAGTCATATGCATCACAACCAGCTACCTGAAATGCATTAGGATGATTCTGACCCATGTCTTGCACTGGCTGTTCATCCACATCAGCATTATAGGTCTTGGCATTTCCCTCAGCAAGAAACAGCAATTCCTCTTCATCCAAAACAGCTCCATTATCCTGAGCTTGTACCAGCAACATCTTCTCCCTAAAATACTCAGCATTTTGTGGGCGTTTTGGAGACGTGTAGTTCCTCGCAATATGTCCTTCACTACCACAGTTGTAGCACTTGATTAGCTTTGCTTGTCCTTGATTGGCATTCCTTCCACAATTCTGATTAGCCTCATACCCTCCACCTACACCACTTTTTCCTTGTTCATACTGCCTTCCTTGAACTGGTTGCACCATAATCTTTCCATCTCTGACAAGAGCATGATTGTGTAGATTGGATGCAGTTCTGATTTCATTGTTAGTGTGTAGTTTGTTGGTGTGTGGAGAGAGGCTCAAGTTTTGCTTAACCATAAGAGCCAGTTGATTGATGAAATGTTCCATGACTGCATCAGCATCAGGTTGCTTGAACCTTGGATCGGGAATGAGTTTGTGATTATCATTACCCATGGGTATGACTTGAGAAGCTTTGGTGGTAATTCCTACATTGGTATAAAAGGCTGTTGAATCATTTGACGAACTTACTTCACCCTGTTTAGATTTGAGTTGTTCAAGAATCATTCGTTCAAACATAGCATGTCTCTCATTCTGAAGCAGGAATGCATACAATTGTTCATAGTTAGTCTTCCTCAAACCCTTAGTTAACTTGACTGAAGTGACAAATTTGTGCCATTCGAGATTCATGTTGTTCACAAACTTTGAGTTTAGCTGAATATTTGGCATAGTCATCTTAATATTCCTCATGTCATTCACAAGCTTGTGGAATCTCACGTAATATTCAGTGACACTCTCCCCTGGTTTCATCTTAAAGTGCTCAAAGTCATCATACAGTTGTGATTCTCTGTCTTCTTTAGTTAATTCAGAACCAGAGAGAAGCATCTTGACATTGTCCTAAACTGCCTTGGCTTCAGTGTTGTGATTGATCAACTTGTAGATGTCTTTTGGAAGACCCTGAAGTATAATGTTTGAAGCCCTGATATCAGCATCGTATATCTTCTTCTCCTTATCACTAAGCTCATCATACGTCTTTGGTCTGTCCAATCCTAAGGTCACTGTACCATCTGCAGCAGTTTCAAGAACATCTCTGGTAGTCTCGATTTGATAAGGTCCTTCATCAATTGACTTGAGAATGTTAACTCCATTTTCCTTTCCCAAGCAATACAACCTAATTCGTTGAGCCCATGAGTCACAATCAGTTCTGTCAAGCATAGGTGGACGAGTATCTGATCCAGCTGCTTGAACGTCCTCAGCTACAGTCGAAACGATAGTAGGTACGTTGTTAGACATGATTATAATTTCTACGGGATTTTACTATTCTTTGATTAAACCGGGAAATTGATTCTTTCACGGGATTTTACTAAACCAAAAGAACAACCGTAAAAATGTAGCACGAAGAAGTGACAAGTCTCAATAGACAAGTAGCTAAACAGTCAACTCGCTTTGGTATCAACTCGCTAAACAGTCAACTCGCTTAAAAGACAAGTCGCTTAAAACTCAAGTCGCTTAAAGAAACAACTCGCTTAAAACCCAAGTCGCATAAAGAGTCAACTCGCTAAATAGCCAAGTCACATACAGAGACAACTCGCTTAACAACCAAGTCGCATAAACCAACTCGCTGCCAATACAACTCGCTTAATAGCCAAGTCGTTTTAGAACTCAAGTCGCTTAAAGAATCAACTCGCTTAATAATCAAGTTGCATAAACCAACTCGCTTCCAATAATAAAGCAACTTGCTTCCGAATGACAAAGCAACTCGCTTCGAAGAAACGTTTTACCGTGGCTTAACTCGCTTAGTACAATATTCAAAAACAACCACTTTAACAATCAAAAACAGCCCAACCACGATGATTCACATATGATGATCCTAAACACAAAAGTACTATCAAAATTCAAACTTTAACACAAGAAATTGACCAAATGATTCAAACTCTTCTAAACACTTATAACCCCATAATCCTTATGAAATCCACCAAAACAAAGAGCATGAAAGGTGAGTGATCAAACCATGGCTCTTGATACCAATTGTAATATAAAGGATTTCACAAACACATTAAACCACAATCCATATGGGGCGTATACAAGTTTTAGAGAGAGAAAGTTAGAGAGAGAAAGGGAAGAGAGTTGGGAACTATGTGAAACAAAGAAAAATGGTATTGAAGCTCCAACCCTCTACCTTGGGAGGTAGAGGGTATTTATAGTGTCTTACAATAACCGCCACCTACGGGCTGTGGATCAGGCATACAGTGGGTAAAGACCCGTCCGTCCTCCACGGTGTTACTTAACTAACTACTTATTAACATAACTTGACTACGACTACGAGCTTTCTAACGAATACATATACTTGAGGTGACCGACTCTTTAACGACTGGATTTTCTAAATCCTAACAGTATGCTTTCTCAAAAATTCAAATAAAAAGTGGAACTCGGACTGTAAATCAATTTAGCTGAAAAACTTTTTTTTTATTGTAACAAGACTATTTGAATGTTCAAAAGTTTGATAACGAGCACATATTTAGTCTGATTAGTTATTGTTGGAATCGCTCCTAACTCGTAAATGGAACGACATTGAAGGGATTACATTATCTATCCTAGTTAGCTAAAACACATGGGCTTGTTATGTCATTTAGTTATAGTTGTATGTGTCTAGCTATAAATACCCTCCTAGACTTTCCTAGGAGGGTGAGATTCTTAGTGTAAGCTTTCATCTTTCAATAATAATACACACACTAGTTTTTCCCTTCTCTCTAGTTTCTCTCTCTAACTTGAAGATGGTGTTCTTCCATCTTCCAAGACCTTCCGATTCACCAAATCAATCCATAAATACGGTACTAACATTGGTATCAAGAGCCCGGTCGGTTTTAGTTATGGTTGATTTTGTGATATTTTCTTGTCAAAAATCTTGTTTTAAAAAGTCTGTTTTAATCGTAAATTTTCACATATTTTCTTGGTTAACAGATTTTTTTTAACAAGCATTGTTATATCAGTTTTATTTTTGGTCTAAAAGTCTTAACTTTTCAAATTTATGTATTTTTTATGACCCTAAACCTACTCGTGAATATGTGGTCATATGGTCAACTGTTAAGGTTCTAGGTCAAACAGGTTAAAATATGCTATTTCTGCAGTCAGTTATCTGGGTTATATCATGAATGGACAGATCTTTGGTCGGAATACATCGCCGGAAAAAAGTCATCAAGGGTCAAAACCCTATTTTTACGCCTAAGGGTCATCTTAAGTCCATTTACGAGTAACTTGGAAAGTTACTCGTAAGCTTTTACGCATAAGGTCTTACGCGTAAGATTTCTTACGCCTAAAGTTCCTGGTTTACGCATAAGGTTTTCATGTTACGCGTAAGTCATGGGTTACGCGTAGGTTTTCTTGACCATTTTACGCATAAGAATTTTCGTCTAAAACCTCTTTACGCATAAGCTTTGGACTTTACGAATAAGGTAACCTTACGCATAAAATTTTATGCATAAGATTATCCTTACGCGTATATATCCGGACAGAAATGAAGAAGAAAGTCAGAATAAAGTAGATGTATGTAAATGACCAACGAAAGCCTTGACCTTAGATATTTAAATCTTCCTTGGCCTTAACTGTCTACAAAAGCATATTGAAGAGGAAAAAATGTGTAGTCTAACAATCCAACAATCAAACATACTTGTCTATCAACTTTTCTACTCATCGTATATCAACAAAAAAACATCAACGAAAACCTCACCTATCCAATCCCTTCTACTTAACCAAGACTCGAACTAATACACTTTCAAGATCTCAGCTATATTCTTTCCGTTATACTCAAAAGTATATCAAGTCCTGAAGTCAAATTAATGAAAGAATATACAACATCATCGATCTAATTTTTTATGAAGTATTACTTCAATTAATGTCTGAAACAGTAAATGAAAAGAATATAACAATTATGTCATCTCTTTTTCATTTGGTTCGTTTAAAGAATCAATACAAACAATTAAACCTACCGTGACCACTTTATGATCTTGAAGCCCTTGACGTGTTCTTGATCCAGATTTAACAACGAATGAAGAATATAGGTAACGGGATGGTTTGTTCGTATTTGTGGTGTTCGGTTTTGATAGATGAAACATGTGATTGATGATGAGATTATGTTGAGAATGATATTATCAAGATCTATTTCTGATGGGAGTGTAAATAATTTGAGAGAGGCAGAGTAAAACACAGATGGGTGTTTTAAGATTAGGGTTAATCTAAATGAGTAGTATTAGGTTATGGTGCTTATATATCCCAAAGGGTGAGGGTTTGTTGAGTTTGTGATGGATTGGGCTTGGTGTATAATGGAATCTGAAATTTGCTTAAGACATGGGCTGTAATACGTTTATGCTTGATTTGTGTTGGTATTGGATCGGGCCTAGGTGCAGTTTGGGCCGTGTGATGTATCAAACCAATTCATGGATGAAAATATTTATACTACACTTTCTATTAACATGTCACACGTTATTTTTGACCTTTCAAAATTACATGTGGTATTTTATTGAAATATGTTACATTCGGGGTTTGTTACATCTACATGAATCATTTCACGGGGATACATTTTTGACAAGATCGGGAACCATTATCAAATTCAATGAAGGCTAGTTTTGGGGATATAACCGCAAGATGTTATTACGGCGAGAATTCATTATTATTTATTTTAGGTTGAAGTGGGATATCACGGGTGCGTGTACTTAGTAACTGAAGACATCGAGGTTGGTTAGATGTATGATTCTTCGAGATCCTTGTTCGAGCTTTAACCGTTACGAATGACAAAGACTTGAGTTGTCTAGTTGTACCTGATGTAAGGAGTTACGTTGTTGTGCTCACAGCGTATAACTATCACATTTAAGGAGTTACATTGTTGTGCTCAAGTGTCACACTAAGGTGTGGATAATTTGAGAAACTTTAAGTTTACCTTTTTTCGATGGTGTTAAGAAAAAAGGGTTCTTCGTCTTACAATAGTGCAAGTTTAAGTCACAAGTTCGGGTTATACTACCTCAGTCTCAAGTTCGTCATATTGGGTTTTCTCCATCAGAAGTCACTACAAAAAGCCGTCTGAATGATAATGGGGTCGGTTAAGAGTTAGCTGAGAAGAGTATACACAAGTAGAGAAGTCTTATCAGCAATTGATTCTCAAATGATATTTATGGTACTTCACAATTGTTCGATTACTTGGACATACATGGTTTCGCTATCTCTAATTCATCTTCAACATACATGGTGTATGATTCTGATTCATTGAAAACATCGGGGGGAAGAGAGTATAGGTGTTCATTGTCTCTTTGATGTTTTTGGATTTTTTTCCGAAAACCCTCTCCTTTCATGAATTTCTTCAATCAGGGGGAAGAAATGAGACGATCAGTGGTTAAAATTTCTCAAGTTGGTGTTATCGTCTCACTTTCACAGAGTTATCGTGTGTGAAGTTACCTAAATAGGATGTTATGATGCCTCACACACGATCATTTTATCGAGTAACTGCATATTCACAAGTGATTATTATTCCGATAGACCGCAACATTTAGGGGGAAGTCGTTTCATTTCGTATTTCACAGTTTGTTTGGTGTGAAGCATCTACATACGTGAGAAGATCTTGTTGATTTCTTGCATGTTACCCCCGAACGGATTTTCCGCAATAAGTCAGATTCACCTTGTGAGGTTTACTGCTCATCTACAAATTCCGCTGCGTACTGAATATTTCAAAAGTTAGAAGAAATGTTTACTACATCAAAGTTTCGAATCTGCTGAAGACGGTTGTCAGTTTGGGGGGAAGCTGATTCAGAAACTTCGCCAAAAAGAAGTGTACGGAGAAGCTGCTAAAGACATGCAACATGATTTGGGGGGAAGTTAATCCAATTCATGCATATTACATCATTTGCCTACAAGTGAAGAAAACGGTTCTCAAGTCGAAGTACAAGAAGAAGACAAAGAGCGTAAACTTTCATAATCCTCAGCACTTGAAGAGCTTATGAAGACCGTTCTTTATTTGTTTTTTTATATTTGTAGGAAATGTTGTAAGTAATCCCTTATGTCGTCCCATTGGGGGAAGATTGTTGGAATCGCTCCTAACTCGTAAATGGAACGACATTGACGGGATTACATTATCTATCCCAGTTAGCTAAAACACATGGGCTTGTTATGTCATTTAGTCATAGTTGTATGTGATAACGCTACACGCGTCGTTCGGGGTCAAGGAAACTTCCTTTTCTTCGAGCAAGTTTTATAACACCCTAGGCAGTGAACCTAATCATTGTAGTGTAGTAATTAGGGTAAGCCACGGGTATTGATATCGTTCTCTAGGGGAATAGTGTCGTTAGGCTGAAGTGTATATCGATTTAAGTCTAAAGGTGAGGGATGATTATTTTTTGTATTTTTATATTTTATGAAATTGAAAGGTACGAATCTCGGGGTTTGGATTTGGGGAGGGTGGAATTAGTTGCTAGTCAACTATCCCAAAAGGTACTAACTAAATTAGGGGTCTACCAGTAACGTGAAGCGTATCTACTTATGATGTATTACTCCTTGCTAGCTATCCAATTCTACCTACTGAATTGTCACGTCCTATTGATGGTTGAATTGTTACGTCCTTATTCTTAACGCGTTGTGTGTCTAAAGTCGTAGGGTATGCATTAATCCCTAACTCTTTGAACTTACCAAAGGGTCTCGTCTACAAAACCCACTGGGGATAATAAACTCTTACTCTAAGGCACTCTTTGGATGGTTTAGCCTACAACTACTCAAGTAATCATATTCTAAGGTTCACAAAGATGAATCAAGCATTAAGTACACAACGAATGACCTATCGCATTACTAGATCATTAATCAACTAAGATAAGAAACAACCAATCAAACAAGAGACAGTAGGATGCAAGAATTATAAACTAAACCAATTAGACTCATTGAAATTGTCACACCCTAATGATGAAGATAGACACAAGCATCACTAAGAAATCAATAAGATCTAATTAATTATATACAAGTTTCATACAATCATAAGCAAACACTAGGTGAATTAGCCAAGCATAATTAATAAAGAGCAAGCAACAATTATGATAATTGAAGACATACCATAGGATTGGATTAACAAACAAATCATTACACGATGTTAATCGGACTTAGGGTTTAGGGCTTACAAAAAGTAAAGTTATAATGTTATATTTATAGGCAGATTTTCTGTCGGCAAAGAGCGACGGCATCACACCTAAAGAGTGATGGCGTCACGATGACTTTTTTTCACCAGACTGTAGATTTTCTCGTTCTGGTCGCGTGGGCTTTTGAATCACCTAAATCCGAGTTCGTATGCAAAAGTTATGGCTAAAACAGTATCAGCTACTTCGCGCGCATATTGTGACTTGATCAGCTTGTGACGGCGTCACCTTATGCTTGTGACGCCGTCCCCTTTAGTCTCTGACGCCGTCTGGATCAAATCTAGGCCGTCTGAGTTGCAACGGCCTACTCTTTTAAAGCCCGACGTCGTCACTTGAAAATAGGGTTTTTGGCTACTGTATCGTCACAAAAATCCTCCGACGGCGTCGCAATTAACACCTGACGCCGTCGCCTTCTGTTTTCAGCAGCTTTGAGTGTCTCGATTCTGACTTTGGCCCTTTTCTTCATATATCGGAGCCTTTTCGTCCAAATAAGTGCCATTCCAGCCTTTTGCCTTCAAGAGACCTAAAAAGTGAAAAGGAACGATATTAAGCAATAACGGATACAAAAGTGATCAAATAAGGATTTAAACGACCCCTCAAAATGGTACCTTTTAAAACCTTATCAAATATCCCTACACTTGTTATTTGCTTGTCCTCAAGCAAATGTGCTTTTAGCCAATTAATTTATAAGTTAAGGGTCATGAAGCATTGATTCAAAATGGTCCACAACACATATAAGCCCCGCAAAAGTCATAACAAGCACGGAAATTACATACTAGCACCTCACATGGGGTGTTTGGATACTCACATCTCTCTCGGGTGTATATATGAAATATAACAAATAGGAAATGGAAGATAAACACTCATTAACCGGTCCTAGTACATAGATTACCAAAGGCTTGAGAATAGATCAAACCTCCATCGCTTTGGCGTAAGCACCTAGGAAAGACTATCAAAGAGGTCTTTTAAAGGGTTGTAACGTTAGGCTTACGGTAGGGAAATAAAGGGTTTGGTGGGATAGCCAATGTAGTGGTGGAAAGTCAAAAATCTCTATGTTAAATGCATACTAAGAATGGCGTTGCTAAGCCAAGACTCGACACTCTAAAACTCTAGGTAACTGAAATAAACAAACATAAATTTAAACATAGATGTAGGATGGTAGCCCGTATGTTTTTTTTTTTTTTTTTTTTTTTTTTTTTTTTTTTTTTTTTTTTTTTCATACACTTTTACTCTACCATCCTCTACGGTAACATCAAAATGATAGGGATTTATAGGCACATCCCTACACTTGAGTTTTTATTACTCTAACACTAATTTGACCCGAATTGAAAAGATCAAAACACTTGGGGTACATTATTACGCAAACAAAGGGAATTTGAATTTAACGTTCCCTTCCCGTCATTTCATAAACTTTAACTTTTCCCATGAATCCCAATCGTCCCAAAACTGTATACAAAGGATATGACTCGACTTAGCAACTCATGCAAGCAACCAGATAATTGAACTAAGGGTTTAGGGTGATAACAAACATTTGCACTAAAAGTGAGTGCATAAGGGGTAGGCTAAGGCGATTTGGGTGTATATTTGGGGGTGGGGTGTAAACAATGCTCTTCATTGATATTCCGGAAAAACCGAAACATCACGAGAACCGCGAAAAGGATAGGCTCTGAGGGGTTAACTAGGGGTATCGTGTACTAAAGATGAGTACAACGCAAAAGGTGTGGGGGAATTACTCAACCGATATGGAAGAAGTAATTATATTACGGGTATCAAACAAGGGTTATCCTAATGCCTCTTATCATTTAGTTATTCCTAACTACACAAGTGTAGCCTCACTTGCGATCTCGGAATGCATCACAAAACAAGTTCTAGAATCTAATATACTACCGGTTCACACTCTAAGCATTAAAGATGAATGCTTTAATTCCTACTAATCTAACGGCGATCCTCACATTTTGGGTGGAATTTGGGTGGTAAAGGGTTTTTTTGTGCTAGTCATGCAACTTTCTATCCATGAGACGCTTTTGTTAAGACTAATGGCCCACTCTTATATGTCATAAAAAATTTTAAATTTGGTGCCAAAATTACCCTAACCGACATTTTCTCATGGTTTATTACACAATCACATTTGGACAAAGCAAATAGTCAAGGATAAGCATAGTTTCAAAGTTCCCGTTTTATTTTCCCTCCCTACACTTAAACTGAACATTGTCCCCAATGTTCCCTGAAAGTATCAAAGTTATGATAAAAGAAGGTAATTAAAAACGAAAGAAACTAGTACTCCCCTGATTAGCTCGGTAGGATCCGTGTAAAGTGGTGGTTAAATCCTTTTCAAGAAGAATTATTGCGTGAAAAGCTCCTTCCAATCTTATATAACTTCTTCTTGACAAACTAAACCTGCACACTTGAAGAAAACAAACGAAACCTTCGCGTAAAATCGGCGGTAATAATATATATAAGACTCGATTTAAACTAGGATATAATGCTTGTGGAATGGATGCTTACAGAATTTCTAAGAAAATTAAGACCTGGAAAATTCCAAAAATTTATAAGTAGCTCAGAAAACGAGAAAAAAGTAATCTGATGTTTTTACTCCTTCCTGACGCCGTCAGGTTGCAATCCTGACGCCGTCAGGTTATCCTGACAAAAACTGATCTACGATTTTCTGGAAAAAATTCTGGAAAATTTACATCTTTAGAATCTGGAAAAATTTCTCCAAAACATCCATTATTACTCGATACAAGCATTTGACTCGAACAAACAAACAAAAATATCTTTTAGTTAATTGTTATTCTCATGTTTACGTTTCTTTTGAAAACGTGTGTAATCCTCCCTACACTTATCCCTTATGTAAAATACCTTTATATGCAATTAAGACGAGGTTAAAAACAAAATAAAGCATTTTACAAATTTAAACATGAGGATAAACAATTAATAAAAGATACATGACACTTGTTAACAACCAAGACCTTGATAGATCTTAAGCACTCGGGGATCGTTAGCTTTGCCTATGTAATCACAAGCAAACTAATAGAAGATCTCTACAACTTGATATTGTAGCGGAAAATAAATACAAGTTATAGTAACTAAGAACACTTTTGATCCTCTATGGATCTTTGATTATAGAAACTCTATGTTTCGGATAGAATACAAGACTTGAGAAACTTAAGAAAAGCTTATCTTTTACAAGATAATATGGTTTCTTATATAGGCAAGAAACCCTAATAAGCGTTGACAATTTACGCTTCTATTACTAAACTAGACTAAGCATGCAACTAGACAAGCATGCAACTAATCATATTGTTTTGTTAATCATCGTGTTTTATTCTGAGTAAGCTCTACATAATACGGCGCCAACCTATACATACGGCGCTGACTTTTACTCTAAAGTGAGCTTATCTCTCCTACGTGGTTCCCACTTTCAGTAGCAACACACTGTCTGCTTTATCACTTCTGCTGAAGTATAACTTCGGCAGCATCATTTCTTCTTCAGCAGAATCTCTTCGACTAAGGCTTCGGCAGAATCAGTGGCTTGTGCTTCGGCAGAATCAGTAGATTACCTTAATTCCCAACAATCCTCCCCTAAACTGGAATTTGACGAGGTTAAGTTCCAGTTTCCTTGATAGATCTATAATGCTGTTGAGGATTGTAACATTTTCCTTGAGGATTGTACCATGATGTGGATTCAGCAATGAGTGGACAGTAACTTGAGGATCAGCAGCAAAAAGTCAGAAGAAAAACATCTCTATGATGACTGAACTGTGAAATACCAGATCTTTGCAGCAACATGTGACAATATGTACATCAAAACATATTAGTTCAAAACTATTCTCATCACTTCCAGGTGTGTAAACTCCTGTGAGAGGTGAATCATCGAAATTAATGGATTTGATGTCTCTTTACCAATAGCCATTACTACTGGAGTAGCCACATGTTTGAGTTCGAAAACTATGGTACATTGATAACCATCTGATTTATTGGCAAACCAGCAACCATATAAACGGATTTGTCTTGTCTTTACCTGTAGCCGTTTGCTCAGGACTAGTCAATTCTTAGGATTGGTGAATTGAGAACCAAATATGGATTCAGTTGTCTTTACCACATGCCATATACATGTGGACTAGCCAATTCTTGGATTCCAAACAGGAGTAGACCATGGTGAATTGATGACCATACAACTCTCAGCAGTTAAGCATGGGTGGTTGCGAACCCTATAGTTTTGAGCAAACCATTACAGCTATCAACAGATTTGATGTGTCTTTACCAAAGCTGTACCCTTTGGACTAGCCAACTCTTGGATATACAAAAAGTACATCGGGTGAGTTAGAGACCATCAGACAAAAATTCTACATAAAAGTAGTTTTTTTTTTTTTTTTTTTTTTTTTTTTTTTTTTTTTTTTTTTTTTTTTTTTTTTAACTAAGAACAAAATCAATGTATAAAACTGAAAAAGCTTAATAATAAGTTGAAAAAATATAAAACCTAATTTTTATTAAATAAACGCTATCACTATTTTTAAAATGATGTTTGTGTGAATTAGTGAGAGTCGTTTACTTTAAAAAATTATACAAAAATAGGCAAATATCACAAGAAAGGTAGATAAAAATGAACAAAACAAAGTAGTGTAGGGAGTACCAATAGTCCCTATGAGGAAGAAGAAGAAGCCTATTGCAGTTGTTGCAGTTGAGTTTTGATCAATCCCACCAGTGTTAAAGCAGTTTGTCTTTCATTTCCCACAGGATCTGGAGGAATTTCCAATTTCTGACTCAACATCTTTTCCATAAGTCTTTTAGGCAGAGGATACTTTCTTTCAGACAACAGGCACACAGTGATTCCACCCTTAGTCTCAAGGACATGCACCCGAGGGAGAGGATAGAATCTCCAGGATGTAAGCTTCCATCGATGTGAGTTTTCCCAAATTGAAGATGCTTTACTATTGGGAATGTGGGAGTTTAGCAAGATTTGAAAATCTCCTGGCAGGTACATTCCAGAGCCTTGCGGTTCGTTGTTGCAATAATGGCGGGAAACTTGAGTAAACAGAGAAAGTAAGTCTGCTCTATCTATTAAGTGTAGAATTTCCTTCAGAAAGGTGAATTCTACTGAAGTAGAGTCCTTACGGAGAAGAACATTCATCTGATCTTCCTTCAATTTCCAGGCTATCCCATCTTCTGAGTTTCCATCAGGAAAATCAGCAGCAGACCCTTCTATGATAAAAGATGAGTCATCAGCTTCAAGATCCAAAGGAGAAATCTTGGCCTTAGTCTTCTTTCTCCTCCCAGGCAGATAGATCTCTTGAGGGGGAGCATTTTCATCTTGTGCTTCTGTAGTGGGGCATGTAACAGTAGATGGAGACATGGTTGAAGCGCGAAATGCTTTTATCCTGTGGGATATCCTTATAGCCTTTTCTGTTTTGGTTTCTGAGAAATCAGCTTCCTTAACTTCAGAATCTTCTACTGTAACAACAGGTGTTGCTGAGAGAGAGGGAGCTGATGCTTCAGGTGCTTCAGGAGGAATGGAAGATGGTTCAGCAGATTGACCCTTGGCCGTAGTAGAAGCAATTTCAGAGGTTGCTTCAGCAGGAATGACTGGAGAGGATTCCTTGGTTGGAGCATCAGCCTTGAGTCTTTTGGCCGTTTGAACAGCTTCATTTTCTGAAACCCTTTTTAAGTTGGAAGAACGTGCGAAAGCTAATCTTCTTTCCTCCATGATTTGGTTATACTTGCGATACAGGACAGAATCAGGATAAGCCTTGACTTGCTTCATTGTTAGACCAGAGTTGGACTGTGAGTATTGGTTTTTCACCACCCTTCTCATTTCATCTTTAGTAGGGGGTTTTGTTTTGGCTTTCTGAGCTTGGATGGCCCTCTTTTGTGCAAGTGCTTCTTGCTTTCTTTGTCTTCCCTGAGCCCTCATTTGCTCCACATAGTTGTCACTAAGAAAATCTCCACCTAGGATAACTTGAGCTAGAGAAGGTCTTGAAATGACATGCTGAGTTAGAACATCCCATTGTGCAGCAGGCATCTGAACCCTTAATTCATCCAGTTCTTTTCTTCTCTCAGGAGTTAGAGATGAGAATTCTTCTGCTTCAAATTGTTTTGCCAATGCTGTATCTTCCTTTGACTTTTCAAACTCTGCCAATCTACTAGCCTGACCCAGTCTTTCCTCCTCAGTCACCAGGTGAGGACCAAGCTCATCTTCAGTGATGACAATATTTTCTTTATCATTAGGCTGCTTAGCACACTCTTCTTCAGTAAGATCAACTATAGGAATTTCTTCTGGAGTTCCTAGATCAACATGTTGATGTAGATTATCAACTGAGGTGCTCAAGACAGTAACATCAGGAAGATCTGCTGAAGGTGAGGGGCCTGATGGTTCTTGAACAGATGAAGATTTTCCAAGGTCTGGAGAAGCATCCTCCATTTGTATATCAGCAGATGCAGCCTTATCAACTACAGGTTCCTCTGAAGCTTCAGAAGAAACCTTGTGAGGATCAGATCTTTTTCTTCTGGTGTATAGAACAGGTTTCATCTTCTTTGATGAAGTGGCAGCTACAGATGAAGGGTCATTGAGAGAAACTTCAGCCAACATTTCTAGAGACCCAAAGGGAGGAACTTCTTGCTCTTCATCAGATGAAACCACCAGTTTCCTTTTGGAAGACCCTTTTAGATTGTGCTCTAAGACCTTAATCTGATTCTGCAGTTCCTCAATTTTCCCTCCAAGAGAAGACTTGGTCTCTGCAAGCTCCTTTTTCAGATTCTTAACCTCTGCAGCATACCTGTTGACAAGAGCATACACAGATGAGAGTGTAATGGGGTCCTCAGCTCCACCAGCAGATTGCTCTGTGGTAAGGGGAGCCTCATTGGACCTTTCAGGAGTAACCTGGTCATGCTCAATGTGGGGAATATCTTCATCAAGAGGATTCCTCACAGGACTTGGTGTAGGAGGTCTATTAAGATCTACCTCAACATGAGTATCAAGTGTGGGTGGAGGACAGGGACAAGGTGGCTGGTCAGGAGCAACGTGAGTTGCTTCAATAGTAGAAGATGGGCCCTCATCAATGTTGACCAATGGATTACCATCAGTAGCAACCGGTGAGGTAGGAGGGACAAGAGCCACATTCTCCTCTTCAGCAGCCTCATTACCTTGTGGCAACATGGCTGCAAGCAGGGGATGATGTTCCCCCTGAAAGTGAGTTTTCATGGTTGCAAACAATTTAGCAGTCAAGGAACTTATAGGATAAAAAGCTTGTGCTTGGGTAGAGGTGTCTAATATGATTTGTAAAAACCTTGGGTACATTAAAAATTTTCCCTTTGTCTTTTGAATATTTTCAACCATGTTTTCGAAAATATACTTAGAAAAATTGAAAGTTACCCCTTGAGAAAGACACACAATACCATATCCCAGTCTGGTTGAGAACTGGTCCCATCCTCCAGTCTTGTTGCTCATGCATTGGAGCAGTGTGTGAATCAAGAACCTCCATTTGGGGCAGAGTTCCTTCTTTAGCCACATATCCGTTCTAGTACCGCGATAGCCAATAGCCCTTAGCCCATTCAACACATCTTCCTGATTAGAGTAAAATGCTCCATCAGCATCTTCCAGGTGAAGCTTCCTTCTGATTAGGTCCTCGGTCACAATGCACTCTGTTTCATCAATCACAGCCCTAATCTCTGTCTCACTCCTTTTCTCAGCAGTTGCCCAAAATTGAGTAACCAGTGATTCATATATCTCATTTGGAGAATGAGTTAGGGCATAACGAATCTTGGACCTTTTCAGGAATTCCACCATTGGTTCGTACAGTTCATAACCTTTGCCATTACCCAGAAAAGCAACTTTGTTGTGATCATATTTAAATTCAAGACCCATGAGGAATATGAGTGTTTAGGATTATGATTTTGAAATGGTGAGAGTTTGTGTAAGTGGAATGAGAGGGAATTTGTTCGTTCTGAAGCGAGTGATGGTGAATGAAGTGTTTTTGCCCAAATTATGGTCAAAGAAAAATGGACCGTTTGGTTGACCATTGCTGACGTGTATGACATCTTTGACCCGACCCAAAATAACACTTCGGCAGAAACACAAGATCAATCTGCTGAAGTTATGGCATCAGTAGAATGCATCAAAGATAAGAATATCAAAGCAAGTTTCTAGAATTACTGTGCCACCCACTTGCATTAAACTCGTTGAACCTTGAATCCGTCTATAAAATGATCCCAATGTAACTCATATTTTCACCAAGATCCCCAAATATTTACCACAAACCCTAGAAGCCAAATAACCTCAATTAACCCAATTGTGCCATGAATACCAAACCTGAGGTCATAAATCTCACTTCCTCAGCTTCCTCATCCTCTTCATCATCATCAAGTGGTGAATCAAACCCATGGTTCTCTTACTTTCCTCAACCCTATCCAAGACCTAAAAAATCGCCCTTTCTTCCTTCTTCAGAAGATGACAGTGTAGTGAATCCAAGTGAATCTGCTGATGATTCTGATGACTCCTATAAGGAGGGAACTTCTTACTCCCAACCTCCAGCACCTCGGTCTCAACAAAGACCTCGTGCCAGGAATCCGCCACTCCCCAAAGATAGAGAGGTGGTTCTTGGTCTTACTGCGCCATCTTTTGGTGCATAAACACCCATCGTATAGAAGAAGGGCTTAAGGAGGGTGGATCGATTGTATTTCGATTGAAATGAGTAGATGAAGCACAAAGGACACGATAGTTCTCTTCGTCATCCTACGTGGTCATCGTCATCATCAATCGTTTGCATCAATCCATCCCTCCATTTTGGTCCTTAGCATCTTCGTCGTCCTGGTCATGCATATCCAACCAGCCAGTTAAGCGGAATGGGTGGTTATGCAAGACTTACGAAGGCAAAGCCAGCATCTAACGCATATCCAGCATTCGATTAGATTTCGGAATGAAAGATATACACTAGATTAGGCTTAGCTTGAGGATGCATAATAGAAGTAGGTTGTCTTTATGTAAGCTGTAAGCTGTAAACTGTTTCTTGAATGAATGAATGAACAATTTGACTTCAATTTCTTTTCTTTCAGTATTATCTTCAGTAGAATCAAATTGTATGCTTCAGCATTTGTTATCAGAAGAAACCAGCAACACTTTTTCAGCTGTCTAACCATGTACAACGAGCCACTTTTGATGAATTTGAACTTGATCATGAGATGTATAAACTGCAGTCCAGATAAGGAACAGACAAAATGCAGTACAGACAACTGCAAACAAACAAACTAAACATACACAACAACAAAAACAAATAAACTAGGCAAATATTAGAAGTTAGTGTTAGCAAAACAAACTAAGATTATAGAAACGAACCCAAAAAAAATCTGCAGAGAGAATATAAAACAAACAAAAATCTGCAGAGTTTGCACAAATCCTCCCCTGAGGCATATGCCTCCCCTGAGGCCTATGCCTCCCCTCAAACTATGCAGTCAAGGGTTTAGCATTCCAATATTGACCACGAGGTGTTGAAACCTTGGTCCATCAAAAGCTTTTGTTAAAAGGTCTGCCACATTATCATTAGTATGGATTTTTGCCACTTTTATCAAATGTTTTTCATAAGCATCTCTTATAAAGTGGTGCCTGATTTCAATGTGTTTCGTTCGACTGTGAAAGACTGGATTTTTGACTATGCAGATGGTACTTTGATTATCTATATGAATTGTAGTGTTCATAAAGTTGTACCCATAGTCCAGCAATTGGTTCTGAATCCAAAGGACTTGACCACAGCAGTTTGCAGCAGCAACGTATTCTGCTTCAGTAGTTGAGGTGGCCACAATGGTTTGTTTCTTGCATTGCCAAGAAATCAACCTCTTGCCTAGGAACTGGCAGCCTCCAGTTGTGGATCTTCTATCCAGATTTGCACCAGCATAATCACTGTCACTGAATGCTTCTAACTTGAAAGGAGATTCTTTTGGGTACCAAAGGCCTAAAAGAGGTTGGCCTTTGAGGTACTTAAAGATCTTCTTTACAGCATTGAGATGGGAAGCAAGTGGAGTGACTTGATGTCGAGAACACACACTCACAGCAAACGTAATATCAGGCCTTGAAGCTGTCAGATACATCAATGAACCAATCATGGACCTGTACAGATGCACATTCACAGGTAGATCTGGTTCATTATTTGCTTTAGTCTTTTGAGCTTCATAAGGTGTGGTGGCAGTCCTAACACCTTCCATACCAAACTTCTTCAGAATGTCCCTCACATATTTATCTTGACAGATAAAGATGCCATCTTGTTTCTGCTGAACTTGGAGACCCAAGAAGAAAGTAAGTTCTCCCATAGCACTCATTTGGAATTCACCCTTCATAAGTTCCTCGAATTCCCTGCACCAAGCTTCGTTTGTGGAACCAAATATGATGTCGTCCACATACACTTGCACCAGAATGATGTCTGAGTAATTTTTCTTGAGGAACAGAGTTTTATCAATCGCTCCTCTCCTATAGCCATGCTTCAGCAGGAATGAAGAAAGCCGAGCATACCAAGCTCTTGGAGCCTGATGTAAGCCATAGAGAGCTTTAACAACTTTGTAAACATGATTAGGGTGATCTGGGTCTTCAAATCCCTTTGGTTGAGAGACATAAACCTCTTCTTCAATCTCACCATACAAAAAAGCACCTTTGACATCCATTTGATACACCATGAACCCCATATAAGAAGCATAAGCCAAGAAAATGCGAATTGCTTCAACTCTTGCAACAGGGGCAAATACTTCATCATAATCTATTCCTTCCTCCTGTCTGAAGCCTTGTGCTACTAATCTTGCTTTGTTTTTAATCACAACACCCCGAGAATCTCTCTTATTCTTCAGAACCCACTTTGTCCCAATGGCATATTTGCCATCAGGTAATGGTACTAAAATCCAAACCTGCTGGTTGTGAAATTGTTGCATCTCTTCTTGCATTGCTTCTAGCCAACTTGAATCATTGAGAGCTTGAGATACACTGGTTGGTTCCACTTGAGAGAGAAAGCAAGCAAACAGACAGTGTTTAAAGTCTGTGTGATTGTCTCTTTGTTGGTTGGAGACATAAGAGAGAAAAGCAATCTGTCCAAATTGAGGACTTGTGATAGCCCTTCGAGTTCTGACAGGTGCCAGAAGATCACCTATGATGTTGGATTGAGGATGAGCAGTGTTGATCCTCTGGGTAGCAGTGGGGTTGACTTCAATGGATGAATCAAGATTAGTGATGGTTGGTTCAAATTCAGCATCATAAGAGGGTGAGGTGAAGATGCCAGCTTTGGGTTGATGATTTCCAAGATCTGAAGGTGTTGGAAAGCGTGTATAGGGTTCACCAAAGTCTAAGGATACTCGAGAGGGAACAGCATAGCCTTCAGCAGATTTGGGGATGGATGGTGTGACAGAGTCAACTTCAGCAGACACATTGTTTCTGCTGACTCCTTCATTAGCTACCCCTTCTTTTAGTTTCTCTGCTTCAAGCTTGGCGGCAAATTCTTGAGTTTGGAGCCTAGCGAGGTCCTCAGCATAGTGAGAGTCATCTTCATCACTCGAATCAGCAGCATCCTTGGAGGTGGTACCTGCAATATTGTTAGGAGAGAAAGAAGGCACAAGTATGGGTTGCTCATCATCTTCAAACTCATTTTCAGAGTCATCATCTAAGGGACTTGCATTGTTAGTTTGAGAGTCTTGAGGACCTGCATTTTGGTTAGCCAAATGTCTGTTGTAACCCAGATAATCAGTTAAGTAGTCAAGATCAAAAGACCATGAATGACCTTGTCCTTGAACATTAGGCTTATTTTCCAAAAATCTTAGGTTCAATGTCTCCTCTATCTTCTTGGCTTGCAAGTTGTACACCCTGTATGCCTTACTATGAGCTGAATAACCCACAATATAGCCATCATCAGCCTTTTCATCAAACTTTCCCAAAGGATCACTAGTGTTCAGAATGGTCACTTGACAACCAAAAGGTTTCAGGTAGTGAATGACAGGAACCTTCCCAAAGAGAAGCTCATATGGGGTTTTGAGTTGTGGTCTGGTAATGGACACCCTATTTAGCACATAACAGGCAGTGCCAACAGCTTCAGTCCAGAACATAGTGGGCAATTTAGAGTCTGCAAGCATGGATCTAGCAGCCTCTATTAAGGTCCTATTCTTTCTTTCAGCCACCCCATTTTGTTGTGGGGTTCTTGGATTACTATAGTCCCTTTTTATGCCTTTTGACCCACAGAGTTCTATAAGAATAGCATTTTTGAACTCTGTCCCATTATCACACCGAATACCCTTAACCTTTCTGTTTAACTGATTTTCAACAAGAGTGATGAATTCAGTCAGCACTTGAGATGTTTCATCTTTGGTTCTGAGAAAGAAAACCCAACAAAATCTGCTATAGCCATCAGTGATCACCAAACAGAAGTATTTATGATCAATGCTTCTGACTTGAGTAGGACCAAACAGATCCATGTGAAGCAACTGAAGAGGTTCAGTAATGATGCTCATAGCATTGATAGCCTTGTAGGAAGCTCTGTGTTGTTTTCCTTTGTTGCAAGCGACACAATTATGATCATTGGTGAATACTTTGGTGGGAAGGCCGTCAACAAGACCCATTTTAGAGAGTTTGTTAATGGTCTTGAAGTTCACATGCGCCATCCTCCTATGCCATTTTGTGGACTCATCTAGAGATGCTTTAGCAACCAAACAGGTGAGGTTACCACCTGGTTGAACTTCATTAAGGTTGAATGTGTATAAGTTGTGAGTTCGAGGAACCTTCAGCAGAATGGAAGTTTCTTCTGGGAGTTTGAAGTCTTTAGACAGCACAAGACATTCATTCTCAGTGAAGAGAACTTTGTTCTTAGTATCACAGATTTGTGACACAGAGAATAAGTTGAAATGCTGAAGTTCCTTAACAAAATACACATTTTCAAAATCCAGGTGAGGAGTCTTTATGGTGCCCTTTCCAGTGATACTACCATCACTTCCTCCAAAAGTCACATTGCCTCCTCCTTCTATAGGGACAAAATTATGCATCATATCCCTGTTTCCAGACATGCTTCTGGAACAACCACTATCAACAATACCAATATTCTTATGCTTAAGGGGATGATCCTACAAACAACAACAAAAATATATACAGACAGTTAGAATTCAGAGGAGGCTCAAGTCATTACTGACTTGAACCTGCCTTGTGGATCACAGGTCTAGGGCATGAAATTTGAGAGGATCCACCATTGTTCTTGGTCCTCCATTGATAATTTGGTCCCTTGTTAGTCCAAGAACAACCTGCTGAGGGCTTCACAGCAGTGTTCCCATATCCCTTCCCATCATACATGGAGTCAACATATGTAGGCCAATAGTCATGTTTAAAGTATGAGCTCGTTGGTTGGCCATAAGGTCTAGTAACTGAACTTCTCCAATGAGAGTCAGTTTTAGCTGCTTGTGGGACATAAGGTGGTATATTAGCAACATTGGTCCAGTTAGGTTTGTGTTTCTGGGGAGTAGCACATGCACCCAATCTTTGTTCATAAAAATCACAATCCTTTATCAAATGAAATTTACTGCCACATACAAAACATGTCTTCTTCTTAGAAGTTTTATTCACACAGGAAGATGTTGGATTACATGCAGAAGTACTTAAAACAGATACTTTCAAGGAATTGTTTTTAACAGACTGATTATTTAAACATTTAAAAGATAAGTCTTCAGGAGAAACTGTCTTGGAAGATGATTCCTCAGCAGCTTCCCTAAAAGGCTCACAAGTAGACTGGGGTGCAGGCTTGGGTGTTGGTTCAGGCTTGGGAGGGTCAGACTTCTCATTTGAATCACAACTTTCATAGGAGGTAGACCCTTGATCCGATGAGTTGTCACTGTCAGAGCAAGAGACAAAATCATTAGATGAGGTGTCAGGGTCTGGCAAGTCTTTTGACTTTTTGCCATATAAGTGATGTGATCCATCAAAGTCAACAGTGATGGATAGGTCTGTGGGCATAAATTCACCTCTAATGGGTCCAGGGACAGCATGTAATTCACCTTCTTTTACAAAGTTAGCTAACCCTGCTGGTGTGGATTTACGACCATCATACTTAGCTTCTACTCCTACATACTTTTGAAAGCCTAGTCCTAAGCCAGAGGTAACTGTTTGACTGTTATAGATTTGACTAGCTAACTTGTTTCCATTTACCAACCATTCTTTATGCATAGCTATTTCCTTAGCTAGTTTTTCCTTAAGTTCTAGGTTTTCAGATACAGCTTCATCCTTAGCTTTCTCAGACAGTTTTAAGTAATTATTTGCAACTTCTAGATCAAACTGTAAAACCTTTATCTTTTCTTCATAAGCAATTTGATTCTTCTGAAACCATACTTTTTGTCTTTCTACTGTTTTTAATGCTAGTTTATGAGCTTCATTATCAATATAACATGCATCAAACTTAGGTTTCATAGCATCAAATTCTTCCTTAAGTTCATTGTATCTAAGACTACAGCCAAAAATACAATTGTGTACCTGAGATAATCCCATTAAGGCAAACTGATCATGCCTTTCATCCAAAGTGCACCTTGCAAGCAGTCCAACCTTGTCAGTATCATGAGCTTCCTCATTAACAGGTTCATGTGTAGTCCAGTTGACCTGTTCATCCATGGTGAGGAGAGCTGCTGAAGCTCCAGCTTCCTGCTGTTTCTGCTGATAGGAAAAATATTTGGCTCCATCTCCATTCTTTCTGTCCTTGCATTCTCTAGAGAAATGCCCCATCTGATGACAAGAGTAGCACCTGACTTTCCCCCTATCAAAACGAGCTGGTTCCTTTCCCTTGAAAACAAACTTCCTTCCAGCCTTCTCTTCAAATCTTTTGATGTCCACTGACAGCAAAGCTACCTGCATTTTCAGCTTCATTTCCTCCATATCAAGAGGGTCCACCTGATCAAAGTCTTCATATGCAAGATACTGCTGAGTATCATAGTCAGCAACAAACGAATGAAGAACATCTTCTATCACACTACTAGACCTAGCTTGAGAACTTGGTGGAGTGGGACGAGGGTTATGTGGTGCAGGGGGGGTTGAAGATGATGATGGAAAGTAGTTGGAACTAGGAGATGATGGAAAATAGTTGGAGCTAGGAGCTTGTACCATCATGTTGGAATGAGATGTCCCAACAAAAGCTGTATGGTTAGAAGAAGATGTACGGTAGGGAGTCCTGACATCTGGTTCAAGGGTTCTGAGTCTGTTGTATAGCTCATCAAAGGTGAGCATATCCAACCCTCCTTTAGCCTTGAGTGCAATACTGACATGCAACCATGATGGTGGCAAGGACCTCAAGAACTTTGAGTTGCAATCTTCATTGTCTGGTTTAGCATTCAGTTGATTCAGCTGACTCAAGATCCTATGGAACCTGTCGTATCCCTTGTGGATACCTTCTTCTTCTGATATGTTGAAGTCCTGAAATTGTTGTCTTAGCATGGACTTCCTCATTCTCTTTGATTCTTCATTTCCACCAAACCTTGCTTTGAGAGCCATCCAAATATCTTTAGCATCATCCATATGATGGAAATCACATAGATGATCTTCAGGTATGGCTTGAAGCAGAATGGTCTTCACTTTATGCTCTCTCTGCATGGCCAGCACTTCTTCAGCAGTTTTTGGTGGAGCCATGATAAATTTCCCATCTCTGTCAGGAATCATCTTCTTTAGACTATTTCCTTTCTTTACTACCTCCCACAGATTCCAATCAATATTGGAAATCCAGTTTTCCATCTTCATAGTCCAAAGTTCATATTCTTCCCTCTTTAAATAAGGAAATTTACCATTGCTATTTGTGAGACTGAGCTGTTGCATGGAAGTGGTGTTGGTGTTGGTGTTGTTTGTGTTGGTGACTTCATTTTCAGTATCTGATCCAGGCATGGTGAATGGATATTTGGTTGTATGGGGGTGAGACTGGTTCTTAGTATCGTAGAGACTTTCCCGAGGCTCTGATACCACTTGTTAACAACCAAGACCTTGATAGATCTTAAGCACTCGGGGATCGTTAGCTTTGCCTATGTAATCACAAGCAAACTAATAGAAGATCTCTACAACTTGATATTGTAGCGGAAAATAAATACAAGTTATAGTAACTAAGAACACTTTTGATCCTCTATGGATCTTTGATTATAGAAACTCTATGTTTCGGATAGAATACAAGACTTGAGAAACTTAAGAAAAGCTTATCTTTTACAAGATAATATGGTTTCTTATATAGGCAAGAAACCCTAATAAGCGTTGACAATTTACGCTTCTATTACTAAACTAGACTAAGCATGCAACTAGACAAGCATGCAACTAATCATATTGTTTTGTTAATCATCGTGTTTTATTCTGAGTAAGCTCTACATAATACGGCGCCAACCTATACATACGGCGCTGACTTTTACTCTAAAGTGAGCTTATCTCTCCTACGTGGTTCCCACTTTCAGTAGCAACACACTGTCTGCTTTATCACTTCTGCTGAAGTATAACTTCGGCAGCATCATTTCTTCTTCAGCAGAATCTCTTCGACTAAGGCTTCGGCAGAATCAGTGGCTTGTGCTTCGGCAGAATCAGTAGATTACCTTAATTCCCAACAACACTAACAAGCAAACAATTAAGCATGGGTTGCCTCCCACGAAGCGCTTTTCTTTATTTAAGAGTCTTGTAGCTAGACTCATAGTCGTGCTCCTACGTACCGATATACGTAAGTCTATCCTCAACAATGTCGTAAGGATCAAACTTATCATTCAAGTTCAAGTAGTACGTTCGGTTAAATATGCCTTTTCAAACATCTCACCATCGGGATCATAGATTTGTATCCTAATGTGCCACTCTCCATTACCATCACTAGGCGGTCTATTCCAATCCCACTTGTGTTCAGATTTCTCAACTTTCCACTTATTCATGACAAGGTTAACGGGCAAGCTTCCTAGGAACTCGGTCATCTTCCTAAATACTAAGGCGTCCTCGAATGGGTTCACTTCTATGTCCCTAGCCATTTCTTTTTCTTGGAAAGTTGCTGCACTAGCGAAGGCTTTATCTAGGTAAAAAGGTCTTTGGGGGCCTATGATGTTCTTATCAATCCAAGGTCCATATCTAGAAGGCTCTCTATCCAACCCTATCTCTTGTGGGATTTCGTCATCCTTGTAGTATGTATGCCTTTTAACATCGTAAACGGATCTAGCACTCCCCTCCCCTACCACTATTTTGGACATCTTACAATCGATGATGGCACTAGCGGTAGCTAAAAATCCTCTTCCAACTAGTAATGGGCATGTCGGGTCCTTATTCATGTCTAGCACATGAAAGTCGGCCAAAAGAGTCAACTCTCCTACATGTACTACCATGTCCTTTATTATTCCTACCGGACGTGCTATACTACCGTCCGCTAGACCTAAGATGGTTTCCGTTGGTTCAATTTTACCTAAGTTAAGGCTTCTATGGAGGGAGAACGGAACAAGGTTGATGCATGATCCTAAATCGGCTAAAGCATCGAGTGGTTTGGAAGTTCCAAGTCTACACGGAAGAGTAAATAGCCCGGGATCGTCTAACTTCTTAGGTAAGTTGTTTCGCACAAAGGCGGACCCATGTTTTCCAAGCCTAAGTTCTAACTCATATTTTTCTTTTAAAGCATTATAGTAAGGTGCATGAGCTAAGACTTCAAGAATCGGTTTTTCTTGATGGAGTTCCTTGTACTCCTCCTCTAAACTAGGTTTGGATTCTTGGCTGACGGGTTTCTCAAGAGTAGGCTCTACCAAAGGTGCCGGGCCTTGGTACCTCTTGGATGGCTTGGAACCCTTTTTGATAGCATTTACCGAGTGAACCGTTGGGTGGGAGGGGCATGGATGTGCATTCTCCCATGGTGAACTAGAACATGAAGTCGATGCAATCGAATTCACTTTTAGGTTCTTTATGGTATCACTTGGGAGTGCTCCAACTTCCCGCTCATTGAAGGCTTTTAAGAGGGCATCAAGCTTGGTTGTCATCTCGCTTTGTTTTTGCTTAAAATCGGCTTCAAGCTTATTAAATCGAGTTTCTTGGGATGACAAAAATCTAGATGCAATTGCCTCAAGATTAGTGGGGTTCCCGGTATTAAAAGAGTTGACCCTAGTAGGTGAACTAGATGAGCTTTGGGATGTGCTTGAGTTTTGGTTCCACTTAAGGTTAGGGTGATTTCTCCATGAGGGGTTGTATGAGTTTCCTAAGTTGTTTTGTTCGGGTTTGAAAGTGTACCACTTCTCTCCCGCTCTGTCGGTACGTATGGAGGCGTAGTCCGCAAAAGCTTGTTCGGAGAGCCTTGTGCAATCACGAGTGTCATGGGGACCACTGCATAACTCACAAGGTAGAGTGATTTGATTCACTTGTCGTGAGGACTTAGGATTTTTGTAGGAACTCATGAGGAATCTAACTTGATCTTCAAGTTCGATCATCCTACGGTCGGAAGGAGGCAAGGAGATTGCCTTAACGGTTTTGGGCAGCTCACGGGGGTTATCCCAACTTTCGTTGTTGATGAGTGTGTAAATACTCATCATTTTTGGTCAAATCTGAACTGCAAAACGTTTAAAAATGCTCAGTAATGCATCAAAATACTGAAAATATCTCAAAATTGCATT
Organism: Chrysanthemum seticuspe; assembly: GCA_019973895.1. Taxonomy (NCBI): domain Eukaryota; kingdom Viridiplantae; phylum Streptophyta; class Magnoliopsida; order Asterales; family Asteraceae; genus Chrysanthemum; species Chrysanthemum seticuspe. Next base: position 185,649,850 of record BPTQ01000009.1, read on the forward strand.
TTATATGTTTCAGATGCAAAATGTTTAAAATCAGATGAAAAACGAGCAAAGTTTGCATAATTGGCAGTTTCAGTCCCCCAAGTTTCAAAAGTTGTCAGAAATAGTCCCTGAGCACTTATTTTTATAAGAAAAGTCACCAAAGGTCCTTTTGGAATCATAAATTGTCATAATTAGTCCTTTGGTGAAAAGTCCAAAAGTTTTGAGAAATTACAATTTTGATCCTTGGATTTTAAAAATGGTCATGTTTAGTCCTTGGAATTTCACAATTGGCAAGTTTGGCCCTTGATCTATTGGAGATTGGCAAGACCAACCCTTGGACTACAATTTCAGAAGTTATAGTTTTGGTCCCTGGAGATTCGAATTATACACATTTGGTCCCTAGATTATTAAATGGATCCTAAGCTATCCTAAAGCCCAAAATCCCATGGCCCATTACCCTTATATTTAACCCGTTCCAATCCCAATATCCTTTAACCCGAATCCAACCCACCCAAAATACCCACGGTTTAAAATAGTCAACTCCCGCCACCTCCTTTTTCCTGTCTTCCCCGACCACTTTGTCTGCAACACCTCCAACTCCAGCCACCCTACTCCACACCATGTCCCCTCCACCTCAAAAACATCCAAAGCAGCATTTAATGCACCCCTCACCTGTCCCAGTTGCAATATCCCACTTTCCCGCCAAAAGTGATCCAACGGCTAAAATCTCTTCAACTCATCCAAGGGTCCTGAATTAAGGTGGGAAATGCTCAGAGGAGAGAGAGAAGCTTTTTTGTGTATAAAGAGAGGTAGAAGAAGCAAGAACCGGAGAGTACTTAGTTTAATTTTCAAATATATGTCGTTTTTAAATTCTTAAGTCTTAAATAGATTATTAGTTGTTATTTCAAGTTTCATTGTATCAAATTAAGTTATCTCAGTGTATTACAACTCTTTTCCAAGTATCAATTCAAGTCTGTGTTAATGATTCATGTTTGCATATTCACTGTCTCAAATTTCAATTTCAAAATCTTATGTACAAGCTTCAACTAGCTTATTTTTAAGTTCAAACAAGCTTATATAAGCTTCTTATAGCTTTTTGTAAGCTTACATTCAAGTTTCAAGTAATTTTGGATTTTGGTCTATGAAAGTCAACTGAATCATCATTTGGAAATGGAAATGGAATTGGGTGATGCAGTGCTGGATTTGGGTTGATTTAGAATCTATTGGGTTGATATATATAGGATAGAGGTTCATTGGTTGACTGATTTCAAGCCATTGTGGCTAGGACCAATTGTAAGTTATTTTCAAGATTTATTGCAAATCTGCACTTGTGGTTTAGACTATTTTTTATTTGTTGATTAAGTGTTAATTAGGTTGGTTAGAGTCAGTTTTAGTGTTTGCAATAACTAGATCAGTAGTTAGCTCATTTAAATTGCATATCAGTAGAAACAGTGGTGTTTGGATCAGTGGGTAGATTAGAGATTGAGTCTGTGTTTGTACTTGACAATTGCATTATCAGACTTAATTTAAGTAGTTAGACTCATTTGAGTCAGTTATTTGTGCCTGCACACTCTCAAAGTCAAACTTCATCTTTAACCTGTCTTAATTCTTAACTATTGGGATTTTGGAAAAGCAAAAACTTGTTTTGTGTTTAAAATTCATAGACAAAGCTTGCAGTAGCTTCATTTCATAACTTAACATCACATTCAGTGGATAAATTGGTTTCAAAGTTCACCAAAGTCAAATAATCAAAACTGCTTTAAAAAGTCAAGAGTGAAAAAGTCAGTTTGTATCCACCTAGGATGATTTTTCATTGATTCATCTTTGGGCCAAACTAAGTGAAATTATGTGTTTTTAAACTTCAACTGGTTTAATTTCTTATTATCATTTTTTTAGATTTTTGTGAATTTTTTATAAGCTCTAAAAATGCTTGTCAAAATGGGTATAAGTGCCCTGTGCAAACTCAGTATTAACTGAGTGTGCACAGGTGTTTTGCAGTCCTTGCACAGAGCTCATCAGAGCTCATCCAGGGCTCATCTTTGGTTTAGACATAGCTAGCCAGGTCTTCTTGAGGTTCCCATATCTGTTTTTCAGTTCTAGCTTATTGTGTAGCTTATTCTTGGGTTGCAAAGTGGTGGCTCAAAACTGTTTTTAGCACTAAGCTCAAAAATCTCAAATCTGTTGAAGTTGCATTTCAGAGGTGCATTTCAGAGGTTTAAGCTTGTGGATACTTGATTCATTTGGGTAATTTTAACATATTATAGCTTCTGTTTCAGTTTGGTGCTTATTTGTAGCTTTTAGCTTATTTAGAGTGCTTATTCATAAGCACTTGTCATTGTAGTTGCATTTTCTTACACACAACCCTCTGTTTTTATATTTTTCTCAGATTTAGAATATTAATTTAGACTTTTCCTGAATTTTTCATATTTTTCTAGGTCTGTTTGGTATTTTTCTTCATTTAAATCAATTTTTAGCACTTTTTAATTAGCATTTAATACAATTAAATCAGAAAAGTTTCAAAAAAATATTTTTTTATTTTTCCTAGGTTAAGATAAATATAAAAAGTCAAAAAAATATTTTTCTAGATTTTTCTTAGTTAAATTTGTATTTTTAAGCAATTTAAGTAGTTTTAAATAGTTTTTAATTCATAGAAAATACAAAAATAATCAGAAAAATACAAAATTAGTTTTGAAAATTCTCTTTTGTTATTTTAGATTTTTCCAAGTCATAATTTCATTTTTCTAGCTTTATTTCATATTTTCTTGTATTTTAGGTTATTATTTAATAAGTAAAAATAGTTTTTAATTAATAATAATTAGATAAATAGTTATAAAAATAATTTTCTTTTTCTAATAATTTTCTCTTATCATTAGGTTTGTAAAAATGTCATTTTCATATTTTTAGGATTAATATTGCTTCAGTTTCACATTTTCTTTTGTACGTCACGTAGTTTTTAATTTAAGTTTTAAAACAGAAAAATCAAAAACATCATTTTGCAAATAGTGATAGCATTTATTTAATATATTTTATCTTTTTAATTTTCTTTAATTTGCATTTAAGCCCTTGTAATTTATATACTTTTTCTGTAGTTATAATAAATCAAAATCCTTTTCCGTTCAAATCCTCTCGATCACTATTCGTTTGATTATTCTCGCACAGCTCGTTGGGACTTAACGACCTGGGGAAACACTATACTCTCCTGGAATTCATTGCATTTGTGTCTGAACTGTTTTAAGTTTCTTACGGTTAGCCATTCACAAGTGGCTAGCTTGTGTGAGAAAACTTGACGGTTTAGCACGAATCAAATTTTGGCGCCGCTGCCGGGGAGCTGTGCTAATTATCTTACGTTTAGCAGATTAGTGATTTGAATATTCACTCTTTGTTCATACCATCTATCTATATCTATATATATTTTCTTATAAAAATCCAAAAACCCAAAAACATCCAAAAACGTATAAAACACAAAAATATTTTTCTTTTGTTTCTATATATATATCAAAAGATAAAAATACAAAAAGATTTGTCGTTTTCTTTGTTTAATAATAACAACATAAAAGATTACCACCGCAAACCAAGGCAGTGTACTACCTAACTGGGGGTACGACCATAATAAGTTCCCGAACCAAAGATTTAAAACTTGCCTTTGTGTCCTTGTGATTGGTGTACCTTTTTCAAAGAAGCCATTCATCTTGTGATTATTGGTTTAAGTTCACTGTTGTTTTGCCTCGATTTTGTTTTAATTGGATTTGTTGTTATATCTACTTGTCAGAACCTGAAAACCCAAAAAGATTCTTCTTACCCCATTTTCATAATTCATCTTCATAATTCCCATTCCTCTCCTTAACTCTGAGATTTCTTAGAGTTAACTCTAGTGTATGCGCACTCGCTCTTCCAGATCTGTAAGCCCATTTCGTGAGCTTGTCAAGATTCCAAGAAGGCGTGTCCGTAGACTTTCTGCTCCATCAGTCGGATCTGAGATCCGGACTGCTCACACTACTTCCGTTATCATGGCGGAAGAACGTCCTATGTGTGAGCTTCTCCAGGCACCCATCGACGGGTATGGAGATGCTATTGTTATCCCAGCCATTGTGGCTGAAAATTTTGAACTCAAAACCGGGTTACTGAATCTTGTAACCTCAAGTCAGTTCTATGGTTTTGAGCGGGATGATCCTCATGCTCATATTCGATGGTTTAACAAGATTGCATCTACCATCAAATACAAGAATGTCCCTACTGATGCTGTTAAGCTTCTTCTATTCCCATTTTCTCTTGAGGGACAAGCCCGGATTTGGCTTGAAAAACAACCCCCTCAGTCAATTGAGACATGGGAAGACCTGGTGAAGAAATTTGTGAATGAGTTTTATCCACCTTCCAAAACCACGAGTCTTAAAAATGAAATCATCAAGTTCACTCAAAAGTTTGATGAATCCTTCAGTGAATCGTGGGATCGTTTTAAGGAGTTGCTCCGCAAATGTCCTCACCACGGTTTCTCCGAGTTGATGCAACTCGATACTTTCTATAATGGAGTGAGTCAATCTGATCAAGATTCTCTCAATTCCTCCGCTGGAGGAAATTTCTTGAGCAAAATTGTCAAAGAAGCTTTAGCGATCATTGAAAACAAGTCTAAAGTCCGCACTGCACGAAGCAAACCTGTTGTTTCCCAAGTCAGTGTTGGTCCTTCTTCTTCATCGCCCGTGAGTCAATCTAGCACCGATGCTAAGATTGACAAACTGACGGAAGCTATTCAAGCTTTGGTTCTCTCCAACCAAAAGAAAGTCTCTTTTCCACAAACTTCACCTCCTGCTGAAGTGAAGAAAGTGGAAGTCTGTGTTACTTGCGGTGGCCCCCATGCTTATTATAATTGTATGGCCACCGATGGTAACCCTTTTGAAGCTAATGCTGTGGGCGGGATTTCTAATCCAGGAGGCAACCAATACCGTGCTCCTATAGACCCGAACCACCGTCCTAACCACTACCCTGGACCTCCCGGTTTCAACAAAAACCGTAATCAAAATCAAAATAGACCAAACCAAGGTTTTCAAAACCAAGGTAATTTTAGTCCAAACAACGGTTTTCAAAATCAAAATCAAAATTTCCAACACCAAGGAAATTTCAATAGAAACCAAGGTCAGGGAAATTTCAACCCAGGGTATTTTCATGGCAATAACCAAGGAAAATTTCAAAATCAAGGCCCTAATCCTAACAATAGAGGCCAGAATTTTCCTACACAAACTCAAGCCATTGTTCCAACTGGACCATCATCTGATGAGTTGTTGAAACAATTCATGAAATCCCAAGAGGAAATGAATCGGTTGTTGGTTAGCCAGATTTCTGACATTAAGAAGTCTTTAAATGATCGACCCTCGGGCTCAGGTACTTTACCTAGCAACACGATCGCTAATCCGAGGGGCGATGCAAAGGCGATCACAACCAGAAGTGGTGCTTCATATCATGGACCCGCTATTCCTACTACCTCTTCTTTTTCTCTCCCGAAGGTAGTGGAAAGTGAACCTGAGGCGACAAAGGACAAGGAACTTCCTACTAATAACGGAGGTACCAACAATGTCCATCCTCAGGTTGTCCCTAAACCCAATACCAAACCTGGAGTTGTTTTTGAACCTCCAGTTGAGAACCCCAAATCCAAAACTTCTATTCCTTACCCCTCACGTTTACATGAGCAAAAGCTCCGCGAAAAAGCTAGTCATCAAATGGAAAATTTTTTCCAAATTTTCCAGGAACTTCATTTTGACATAAGCTTTGCGGATGCTATCATGTTGATGCCCAAGTTTGCATCAACTCTCAAACACATGTTAAGCAACAAGGAAAAGCTGTTTGAAATGGCCAAAACTCCTTTGAACGAGAATTGCTCAGCAGTTCTGTTAAAGAAGCTTCCCGAGAAGCTAGGAGATCCTGGAAAATTCCTTCTTCCTTGTGTTTTTCCTGGGATGATTGAATGCTTTGCCCTTGCCGATCTTGGTGCAAGCATCAATCTGATGCCTTATTCAGTATGGAAGAAACTTTCTCTTCCGGAACTTATTCCTACCTGCATGACTCTCGAGCTTGCAGATCGTTCTATATCGCGTCCTCTTGGCATCGCCGAGGATGTATTTGTGAAAGTAGGAAAGTTCCATTTTCCAGCTGATTTTGTGGTTGTTGATTTCGATGCCGATCATCGGGTTCCTCTCATTGTTGGACGAGGATTCCTGAGAACGGGCCGTGCTCTTATTGATGTATTTGAGCAAGAAATCACGTTACCTGTGGGTAATGAAGCTGTTACCTTTAACCTTGATCAAACTTCGAGGTACTCATCAAATTATGATACTGAATCAATTAATCGAGTCGATTTAATTGATATTGCTTCAGAGGAGTACTCTCAAGAGTTTCTTGGTTATCTTCATAAGTCTGTGAGTGGGGATTCCACCACATCTTCTCAACCAATCATTGCCGACTCTTCCCCCTCTCTCACTCCGTTTGAGGGAGGTGACTTCCTTCTGGAAGAGATCGATGAATTTCTTGCTACTGATGAATCAATTCCGCCTGGAATTGATGGTGTTTATGATTCGGAGGGGGATATTCTTTATCTTGAGCAATTGTTAAATGAAGATCCATTACCTTCACTTCCTCCGAAAGAAATCACAATTGAGGAAATCAAGTCAGTACAAACATCTACTGAAGAATTTCCCGAGGTTGAACTTAAGGACCTACCTCCTCATCTTGAGTATGCATTCTTGGAGGGTAATGATAAATTACCCGTCATAATTGCTAAAGACTTAACTGAGGAGGAGAAAACTGCTCTCATAAAGGTCTTGAAGTCACACAAGCAAGCAATTGCTTGGAAACTCTCCGACATTAAGGGTATCAACCCTGAGTTTTGTACTCACAAAATCTTAATGGAGGATGACTTCAAACCAACAGTCCAACATCAGAGAAGGGTGAATCCTAAGATTCATGAGGTTATCAAACAAGAGGTCCTCAAACTTCTTGATGCCGGTTTGATTTACCCGATCTCTGATAGTCCTTGGGTTAGCCCAATTCACTGTGTTCCTAAAAAGGGTGGCATAACTGTTGTCACAAATGAAGAAAACGAGTTAATTCCAACTCGATTGGTTACGGGATGGCGTGTGTGTATTGACTATCGCAAGTTAAACGAAGCCACCCGTAAAGACCATTTTCCTCTACCCTTCATGGATCAGATGCTTGAGAGATTAGCAGGGAACGAATACTATTGTTTCCTTGATGGTTTCTCGGGTTACTTTCAGATCCCCATTGATCCGTTGGATCAAGAAAAGACCACATTCACCTGCCCATACGGAACTTTTGCCTACAGACGTATGCCTTTTGGCCTATGTAATGCTCCTGGCACGTTCCAACGATGTATGATGGCAATTTTCCACGACATGATCGGGGAAACAATGGAGGTGTTTATGGATGACTTCTCGGTCATTGGGGACTCATTTCAGACATGTCTCTCCCATTTAAATAAAATGCTAAAACGGTGTGAAGACACCAATCTCTGTCTAAATTGGGAGAAGAGCCACTTTATGGTCAAAGAAGGCATAGTCCTTGGCCATAAGATTTCCAAAAACGGGATTGAGGTAGATAGAGCAAAAGTTGATGTTATTGCTAAATTACCTCATCCTACTACCGTCAAGGGTATTAGGAGTTTTCTTGGTCATGCCGGGTTTTATCGTAGATTCATACAAGATTTTTCTAAAATCGCTCGGCCTATGACCCATCTTCTTGAAAAAGATGCTCCTTTTATCTTCTCTCCTGAGTGCATCGAAGCTTTTGAGACATTAAAGAAAAAGCTTACGGAAGCACCCATTCTAGTTGCCCCCGACTGGGATTTACCCTTTGAGCTCATGTGCGATGCAAGTGATTTTGCTATCGGTGCAGTCTTGGGGCAACGCAAAACCAAGCATTTTCAGCCTATCCACTACGCGAGTAAAACTATGACTGAAGCTCAAACCCATTACACCACTACAGAAAAAGAATTATTAGCTGTGGTGTATGCGTTTGAAAAGTTTCGGCCATACCTTATCTTGACCAAATGCGTGGTGTATACGGATCACTCGGCTCTCAAATATCTCTTTGCAAAACAAGATGCAAAGCCGAGATTGCTCCGTTGGGTTCTCCTCCTACAAGAATTTGATATCATTATACGTGATAAAAAAGGAGCTGAGAACCTGGCTGCTGATCATCTGTCCCGTCTAGAAAACCCTCACCAGGATGTGTTCGAAAAAAAGGAAATAAACGAAACATTTCCTCTCGAAACACTCAATGTGGTTTCTTTTCGTGGAGACTCTTCTACCCCATGGTTTGCTGACTTTGCAAATTACCATGCGGGTAACTTTGTGGTGAAAGGGATGTCGTCCCAACAGAAAAATAAATTCTTTAAAGATGTGAAACATTACTTCTGGGACGACCCCTACTTATTCAAAATTTGCGCGGATCAAGTCATCAGGCGATGTGTGTATGGTCAGGAAGCCATTGACATTCTCAAGGCTTGCCATTCTGGACCTACTGGGGGACATCATAGCCCCAACTACACCGCCAAGAAGGTGTTTGATTCCGGATTCTATTGGCCCACGATTTACAAGGATGCCCATGAATTTGTCAAAACCTGTGACGCTTGTCAACGTCACGGGAATATCTCACAAAGAAATGAAATGCCGCAAAACGCCATTCAAGTGTGTGAGATCTTTGACATCTGGGGCATTGACTTTATGGGGCCATTTCCTTCTTCTCGTGGTAATAAATACATACTCGTGGCCGTTGACTATTTGTCAAAATGGGTTGAAGCGAAAGCTTTGCCTACCAACGATGCCCGAGTTGTTGTGAAATTCTTAAAATCTCTTTTTGCTAGGTTTGGAACTCCACGAGCTATAATCAGTGATCGTGGTACGCATTTTTCCAATGACCAGTTTGATAGAGTCATGCAAAAGTATGGTGTAACTCACCGTCTCTCTACTGCGTACCACCCCCAAACAAGTGGGCAAGTGGAAGTTTCCAACCGAGGGATTAAAAGAATTCTGGAGAGGACGGTTGGCGAAAATCGTGCCTCTTGGTCGGATAAGTTAGATGACGCACTCTGGGCCTTCCGTACAGCTTACAAAACACCTATCATGTGTACTCCATACAAGCTTGTGTACGGGAAGGCATGTCATCTGCCGGTTGAGCTTGAGCACAAGGCATACTGGGCCTTGAAAAATGCCAACTTCGATATTCAGACAGCTGGTGATCACCGGAAAGTTCAAATGAATGAATTAAATGAACTCCGTGATCAAGCATACGAGAACTCTTTGATCTATAAAGAAAAGACAAAGAAGATTCATGACTCCAAAATCAAGAACCGCGTTTTCAGCGTCGGTGATCGAGTCCTTCTTTTCAATTCAAGATTGAAGATTTTCTCGGGAAAACTAAAATCCCGCTGGTCTGGACCATTTACCATTACTAAAGTATTCCCATATGGAACCATTGAGTTATCTCAACCCGATGGTCCAAACTTTAAAGTGAATGGTCATCGGTTGAAGCATTATTTTGGAGAGGACATACCTCCTGTGGTTGTCCCGGATCTTCAAACTTTCCCCATGAACCAATGAATGCGGGGATCGAGTCAAGCTAGCGACTCGGGAATCAAAAACAGTAGCATGCCATATGGGTTTTCACCCATATTTCTGACTTCTTTCTACTTTCTACCACCCTAGTGTGGGGGAGATGCCCCCCGCTGTTGTATATAAGTGTTTCAAAAAAAAAAAAAAAAAATTTCAAAATAATGGCCGTAGTATTTCCCTTTTACGTTCTCAGTTTCGGCATAACCGCCGGTACTTTGAATATTGAGGGCAATATTCCTTTCTAGTGTGGGGGGGAATTCTCACGAATTTTATCATGTAATTATACCGCCTAATTCCCCCATTTTTGGCCAAAAAATTTTTTTTTGGAGTAAGTGTTTTGCACTTACTCAGCTTACGGTTATCAGTCCACCATGTCTAATAAACAAAAGGATTGGCTAATCCAGGAGCAAACGGCTCTTGGTAAAGATATCTCAAATCCGTTGACGGCTTGCAATTTGCCCAAAATTGTATGGTATTCAGCTCACCATATCTTTAATTAGTGAAGAGTTGGCTAGCCCACAAGTTTATGGCTTGTGGTAAAGGCAGTGGAAAACCATAATTGGTAATCAGCTCACCAAAGATAATATTGATAATTTATCTAAGAGTTGGCTAGTACAGAAGCAAACGGCTTCTTGTAAAGACAAATCAAATCCGTTGGAAGCTGGTGGTTTGCTCAAAATCACATGGTTATCAGTGTACCACAGTTCTTACTTGAACTGAAACATTTGGCTACTCCAGAAGTAATGGCTTTTGGTAAAGAGATTCAAATCCATTAAGTTTTTCTCAAAAGATTGCTAGGGACTAGCAATAGTTTAGTGTGGGGGATTGATGAGTGTGTAAATACTCATCATTTTTGGTCAAATCTGAACTGCAAAACGTTTAAAAATGCTCAGTAATGCATCAAAATACTGAAAATATCTCAAAATTGCATTTTATATGTTTCAGATGCAAAATGTTTAAAATCAGATGAAAAATGAGCAAAGTTTGCATAATTAGCAGTTTCAGTCCCCCAAGTTTCAAAAGTTGTCAGAAATAGTCCCTGAGCACTTATTTTTATAAGAAAAGTCACCAAAGGTCCTTTTGGAATCATAAATTGTCATAATTAGTCCTTTGGTGAAAATTCCAAAAGTTTTGAGAAATTACAGTTTTGATCCTTGGATTTTAAAAATGGTCATGTTTAGTCCTTGGAATTTCACAATTGGCAAGTTTGGCCCTTGATCTATTGGATATTGGCAAGACCAACCCTTGGACTACAATTTCAGAAGTTACAGTTTTGGTCCCTGGAGATTCGAATTATACACATTTGGTCCCTAGATTATTAAATGGATCCTAAGCTATCCTAAAGCCCAAAATCCCATGGCCCATTACCCTTATATCCAACCCGGTCCAATCCCAATATCCTTTAACCCGAATCCAACCCACCCAAAATACCCACGGTTTAAAATAGTCAACTCCCGCCACCTCCTTTTTCCTGTCTTCCCCGACCACTTTGTCTGCAACACCTCCAACTCCAGCCACCCTACTCCACACCATGTCCCCTCCACCTCAACAACATCCAAAGCAGCATTTAATGCACCCCTCACCTGTCCCAGTTGCAATATCCCACTTTCCCGCCAAAAGTGATCCAACGGCTAAAATCTCTTCAACTCATCCAAGTGTCCTGAATTAAGGTGGGAAATGCTCAGAGGAGAGAGAAGCTTTTTTGTGTATAAAGAGAGGTAGAAGAAGCAAGAACCGGAGAGTACTTAGTTTAATTTTCAAATATATGTCGTTTTTAAATTCTTAAGTCTTAAATAGATTATTAGTTGTTATTTCAAGTTTCATTGTATCAAATTAAGTTGTCTCAGTGTATTACAACTCTTTTCAAGTATCAATTCAAGTCTGTGTTAATGATTCATGTTTGCATATTCACTGTCTCAAATTTCAATTTCAAAATCTTATGTACAAGCTTCAACTAGCTTATTTTTAAGTTCAAACAAGCTTATATAAGCTTCTTATAGCTTTTTGTAAGCTTACATTCAAGTTTCAAGTAATTTTGGATTTTGGTCAATGAAAGTCAACTGAATCATCATTTGGAAATGGAAATGGAATTGGGTGATGCAGTGCTGGATTTGGGTTGATTTAGAATCTATTGGGTTGATATATATAGGATAGAGGTTCATTGGTTGAGTGATTTCAAGCCATTGTGGCTAGGACCAATTGTAAGTTATTTTCAAGATTTATTGCATAATCTGCACTTGTGGTTTAGACTGTTTTTTATTTGTTGATTAAGTGTTAATTAGGTTGGTTAGAGTCAGTTTTAGTGTTTGCAATAACTAGATCAGTAGTTAGCTCATTTAAATTGCATATCAGTAGAAACAGTGGTGTTTGGATCAGTGGGTAGATTAGAGATTGAGTCTTTGTTTGTACTTGACAATTGCATTATCAGACTTAATTTAAGTAGTTAGACTCATTTGAGTCAGTTATTTGTGCCTGCACACTCTCAAAGTCAAACTTCATCTTTAATCTGTCTTAATTCTTAACTGTTGGGATTTTGGAAAAGCAAAAACTTGTTTTGTGTTTAAAATTCATAGACAAAGCTTGCAGTAGCTTCATTTCATAAATTAACATCACATTCAGTGGATAAATTGGTTTCAAAGTTCACCAAAGTCAAATAATCAAAACTGCTTTAAAAAGTCAAGAGTGAAAAAGTCAGTTTGTATCCACCTAGGATGATTTTTCATTGATTCATCTTTGGGCCAAACTAAGTGAAATTATGGGTTTTTAAACTTCAACTGGTCTAATTTCTTATTATCATTTTTGTAGATTTTTGTGAATTTTTTATAAGCTCTAAAAATGCTTGTCAAAATGGGTATAAGTGCCCTGTGCAAACTCAGTATTAACTGAGTGTGCACAGGTGTTTTGCAGTCCTTGCACAGAGCTCATCAGAGCTCATCCAGGGCTCATCTTTGGTTTAGACATAGCTAGCCAGGTCTTCTTGAGGTTCCCATATCTGTTTTTCAGTTCTAGCTTATTGTGTAGCTTATTCTTGGGTTGCAAAGTGGTGGCTCAAAACTGTTTTTAGCACTAAGCTCAAAAATCTCAAATCTGTTGAAGTTGCATTTCAGAGGTTTAAGCTTGTGGATACTTGATTCATTTGGGTAATTTTAACATATTATAGCTTCTGTTTCAGTTTGGTGCTTATTTGTAGCTTTTAGCTTATTTAGAGTGCTTATTCATAAGCACTTGTCATTGCAGTTGCATTTTCTTACACACAACCCTCTGTTTTTATATTTTTCTCAGATTTAGAATATTAATTTAGACTTTTCCTGAATTTTTCATATTTTTCTACGTCTGTTTGGTATTTTTCTTCATTTAAATCAATTTTTAGCACTTTTTAATTAGCATTTAATACAATTAAATCAGAAAAGTTTCAAAAAAATATTTTTTTATTTTTCCTAGGTTAAGATAAATATAAAAAGTCAAAAAAAATATTTTTCCAGATTTTTCTTAGTTAAATTTGTATTTTTAAGCAATTTAAGTAGTTTTAAATAGTTTTTAATTCATAGAAAATACAAAAATAATCAGAAAAATACAAAATTAGTTTTGAAAATTCTCTTTTGTTATTTTAGATTTTTCCAAGTCATAATTTCATTTTTCTAGCTTTATTTCATATTTTCTTGTATTTTAGGTTATTATTTAATAAGTAAAAATAGTTTTTAATTAATAATAATTAGAAAAATAGTTATAAAAATAATTTTCTTTTTCTAATAATTTTCTCTTATCATTAGGTTTGTAAAAATGTCATTTTCATATTTTTAGGATTAATATTGCTTCAGTTTCACATTTTCTTTTGTACGTCACGTAGTTTTTAATTTAAGTTTTAAAACAGAAAAATCAAAAACATCATTTTGCAAATAGTGATAGCATTTATTTAATATATTTTATCTTTTTAATTTTCTTTAATTTGCATTTAAGCCCTTGTAATTTATATACTTTTTCTGTAGTTATAATAAATCAAAATCCTTTTCCGTTCAAATCCTCTCGATCACTATTCGTTTGATTATTCTCGCACAGCTCGTTGGGACTTAACGACCTGGGGAAACACTATACTCTCCTGGACTTCATTGCATTTGTGTCTGAACTGTTTTATGTTTCTTACGGTTAGCCATTCACAAGTGGCTAGCTTGTGTGAGAAAACTTGACGGTTTAGCACGAATCAGTTGTCATAGAGGGCGAGGTCCTCTATTATTTTCCATGATTCTTCTGCGGTGAGATCACTAAGTTTTCCACCGGCCGCTTGGTCAATGGATCGCTTAGTGGGGAAGTTGACATGATCATAAAAGATTTGGACTTGGAGCCAAAGATCAATGCCGTGATGAGGGACTTTATGAAGTAAGTCCTTGAATCGGGTCCATGCTTCGTAGAGAGATTCACCTTGACGTTGTTGGAACATCAAGATGTCATTCCTAAGCTTAGTGGTTCTCCCCGGTGGGAAAAATTGAGCAAGGAAGCGAGAAGTAAGATCATCCCAACTTGAGATGGAGCAGGCGGGAAGTCGCTCAAGCCAATTACTAGCTTGGTCCCGTAGAGAGAATTGGAAGAGACGCAGGCGCGTGGTCTCCCGAGTAGTAGCATCAAGGTCGATGAAATCGACAATTTTGAGGAAATCCCTCAGATGCTGATTTGGATCTTCGGAACGAAGTCCATGGAATGCACATCCGTTTTGCACCAACCGGATGGTGTCGGATCGCAGGGCCGTAGTTTGGGCTTGGTCGGGAAGCTCAATGGTGTTCCTATAGCGTAGGTGGCTTGGTCTCGAATACTCACCAAGAGTACGGGCTCTTGGTGGGTCAATAGGTGGTGGGTTGATGAATGGTGGGTGGTTATCACCTTCCATGATGAAAAGTGATAAGATTACGAACAAAAGTCACGAAGAAGGGGGATAGACTAAGAGAAAGCTAAAAATGAGAAAAAATTTACTTGATAGGAAACAAGCAAAGAACCTAGACGAGGTGGACTACTAACTAGCTATTCTATTCCCCGGCAGCGGCGCCAAAAACTTGATAACGCTACACGCGTCGTTCGGGGTCAAGGAAACTTCCTTTTCTTCAAGCAAGTTTTATAACACCCTAGGCAGTGAACCTAATTGTTGTAGTGTAGTAATTAGGGTAAGCCACGGGTATTGATATCGTTCTCTAGGGGAATAGTGTCGTTAGGCTGAAGTGTATATCGATTTAAGTCTAAAGGTGAGGGATGATTATTTTTTGTATTTTTATATTTTATGAAATTGAAAGGTACGAATCTCGGGGTTTGGATTTGGGGAGGGTGGAATTAGTTGCTAGTCAACTATCCCAAAAGGTACTAACTAAATTAGGGGTCTACCAGTAACGTGAAGCGTATCTACTTATGATGTATTACTCCTTGCTAGCTATCCAATTCTACCTACTAAATTGTCACGTCCTATTGATGGTTGAATTGTCATGTCCTTATTCTTAACGCGTTGTGTGTCTAAAGTCGTAGGGTATGCATTAATCCCTAACTCTTTGAACTTACCAAAGGGTCTCGTCTACAAAACCCACTGGGGATAATAAACTCTTACTCTAAGGCACTCTTTGGATGGTTTAGCCTACAACTACTCAAGTAATCATATTCTAAGGTTCACAAAGATGAATCAAGCATTAAGTACACAACGAATGACCTATCGCATTACTAGATCATTAATCAACTAAGATAAGAAACAACCAATCAAACAAGAGACAGTAGGATGCAAGAATTATAAACTAAACCAATTAGACTCATTGAAATTGTCACACCCTAATGATGAAGATAGACACAAGCATCACTAAGAAATCAATAAGATCTAATTAATTATATACAAGTTTCATACAATCATAAGCAAACACTAGGTGAATTAGCCAAGCATAATTAATGAAGAGCAAGCAACAATTATGATAATTGAAGACATACCATAGGATTGGATTAACAAACAAATCATTACACGATGTTTATGGAGTGTTTGAAACCCTTTAAGTTGCTGGAAAAACACCTACCTAAACCCTGGAATCGGACTTAGGGTTTAGGGCTTACAAAAAGTGAAGTTATAATGTTATATTTATAGGCAGATTTTCTGTCGGCAAAGAGCGACGGCGTCACACCTAAAGAGTGACGGCATCGCGATGACTTTTTTTCACCAGACTGTAGATTTTCTCGTTCTGGTCGCGTGGGCTTTTGAATCACCTAAATCCGAGTTCGTATGCAAAAGTTATGGCCAAAACAGTATCAGCTACTTCGCGCGCATATTGTGACTTGATCAGCTTGTGACGGCGTCACCTTATGCTTATGACGCCGTCCCCTTTAGTCTCTGACGCCGTCTGGATCAAATCTAGGCCGTCTGAGTTGCAACGGCCTACTCTTTTAAAGCCCGACGTCGTCACTTGAAAATAGGGTTTTTGGCTACTGTATCGTCACAAAAATCCTCCGACGGCGTCGCAATTAACACCTGACGCCGTCGCCTTCTGTTTTCAGCAGCTTTGAGTGTCTCGATTCTGACTTTGGCCATTTTCTTCATATATCCGCGCCTTTTCGTCCAAATAAGTGCCATTCCAGCATTTTGCCTTCAAGAGACCTAAAAAGTGAAAAGGAACGATATTAAGCAATAACGGATACAAAAGTGATCAAATAAGGACTTAAACGACCCCTCAAAATGGTACCTTTTAAAACCTTATCAGTATGTGTCTAGCTATAAATACCCTCCTAGACTTTTCTAGGAGGGTGAGATTCTTAGTGTAAGCTTTCATCTTTCAATAATAATACACACACTAGTTTTTCCCTTCTCTCTAGTTTCTATCTCTAACTTGAAGATGGTGTTCTTCCATCTTTCAAGACCTCCCGATTCACCAAATCAATCAATAAATACGGTCCTAACAGTTATCTTCTGGGAGAAAATGCCATAAATTGCTTATATAAGCTCTAAAGAGAACCAACTACTCCACGCTTAGCAATTTTTATTTGCACAACTCGTAAAAACTTAGCCTAAATGTTAAGAGAGCAGCTAGATCAACACTCTAGCAGAGTCAGGATTCCCCTTGTTCTAGCCTAATCAAGACTAAACTTTCATTAACACCGAAGCATTAATGCATTATTTTTGTGCAAAGCACTTCTTTTCATGCAAATACTTAACTTAAGACAATAAAAATTTTAAATTTTTTGTCAAAACGGGGGTGCTAGGGTACTATTAGGTACAAATGTGATCAAAATTCGCTAGAATTCCCCCCACACTTAGAATAGAATATTGCCCTCAATATTCAAAATACCGGCATTATGCCGACACTATAGAACGGAAAAAGTTAATAATACTATCAAAGTGTGGAAACGAATTTTTTTTTCACAAAAAGGATTAATAAGATATCCCTAGATATTTGTTAGCAAAAAGATCAGATATTGGACGGCTAGATTGAAAACAAGAACATCAATCATCACGATATACGGGAATCCTGAAAACAGAGATCAAACACACAACAAGCAAACAACAATAGAGGAATTCTCCCACACTGAGTGTTAGAAAATAGAAAGAAGATAAAAGGATAAGCATGGATTGCCACCCACGAAGCACTTTTGTTTTTGTTCACCAAGTCGCTAGCTTGACTGAACCCCGAATTCATTTGTCCATGGGGGAGCAAGTGGAAGAGAAAATCTCCATCGGACTTTCATTCAAATGGTTTGGATAAACATTGAATGTGCTGAAAATTCCACTCCGATGAGATACACCCAACTCAAAAGTATTATAAACGGTGATGTCGGGGTCAAAGGTGATGTTCTCTCTCCCGTAGGAATGAAGGAGAGGAGAAGTCACATCATATGTGAGGAATGGAAGAAAGATGTTTATAACAATTAAGATCCATTCTTCATCCTCAAAATCAAATTTCATATTTTCCTTAATTTGAAATTCAACATTAAAGCTCTTTTGGTTATTTTCAACAAATACCTCGGGAGGGAGAGGTGGGATGATGTCATCAATAAGTAAACTCTTATGATAGACCATTTTTCTCCCCGGTTCAAGATCAAGATCAAAACAGAAATGGTCATACTCCGGAGGAGATATGATATTAGAGAGTTCACCGGAGAACTCCTCAGGATCTAGATCAAAGCGAAACGAATAATACTTGGGAAAAGGGATATAATCATGAGAAGTGGTACTGCCACGACTCGTATCTTCAGTATGATCGTTATCAAAGCAAAACAACTCATAAGTCGAAAGAGAAAGATCGGGATGAGAAGTGGAACTGCCACTACTCTCCTCTGCCGTATCAAAGATAAAACTTTCAAAATCGGTTAAAGAATCCTTGAGCTCGAGCTTCGGAGGATCTGAAGGCTTAACTTCAACAATTTATTCAATATTAACATCCTTCGGAGGGAGTGAAAGTGATGGTTCATCGTATAGCACTTTCTCAAGTAAAAGGGTTTCTCCCTCCGGATCAAAATAAGTATCATCAATTTTTGTCGAAATTGGGTCATCGTTAGCAAGAAAGGCATCGACCTCATCCAAAAATAAATCATTTCCCTCAACCGGTTTGAGGGAATTTGGGAAGAGTCAGAGATGATAGGTTCTGAAGACGGAATGGGATTGCCACTCGGAGGATTATCCAAAAATTCAAGAACTTCTGGAGCATATTCCTCACCATCTACATAATCGATGTCTCCACAAGATAAAGAATCGCCATCATCGTCAGAATAGGAGATCATCTCAACATGATCATTTACGATATCAAAAGAAGGCTCATCACACATATCATCAAAGATAATCTCGGACTCACTTGGGATTGGGACAAGGACCTCAACACTAGACTTTATTACTTCGTCCGATTCCGTTTTCAGAATGGTGCTAAGATGGTCGTCCCCCATTTTTAGAGAGTCAACGGTTTCTTCGGGTGC
This sequence comes from Chrysanthemum seticuspe, assembly GCA_019973895.1. Lineage (NCBI taxonomy): Eukaryota > Viridiplantae > Streptophyta > Magnoliopsida > Asterales > Asteraceae > Chrysanthemum > Chrysanthemum seticuspe. The sequence continues at coordinate 185,668,356 of BPTQ01000009.1, forward strand.
AATCTCATCATCATCGTCATCGTCACCAAACAAGTGCATCTCGCGAAGGCTAGCTTTTAATTCTTCGAATAGTAATTCTTCCATAGTTTTCTCGCGAGACACCATAAGAATTAAACATAAGAGGGATAAGAAGAGAGAATTAAACGGTTAGGAGGATAAAGAAGACTATTTTTGGGGTTTTATAATATTTTTGAAAACGAGTGCACATACACTAAAAACAACTCAATGAAAATGGGACCGAAGCAAAAACACAAAGAACTTTAACCAATAATCACAAGGGTATTTTCGCAAGTGACACAAAGGCAAGTTTTGAATCGTTTGTTTGGGAACTTATTATGATAACACTCAAGTTGAGAGTGTTATATTATTGATGTATTTTATCTTTATTAAACATAATGAAAACATAATATTTTTGGGTTTTTTTAACTTTTATATATATACAAAAAGAAAAGGAAAATATTTTTGTGGTTTATAGGTTTTTTTGGAAAGCAAATAACTTCACGAGGAAGGATATTCAAGTCACTAATCATCAAACAGTAACGATATTGTTGCAACACAACCTCCCCGGCAGCAGCGCCAAATTGATTCGTTTCAAATAGTATATAGAAATAATACCAAATACGTGATATACACGCGAATCGACGAATCAACCCTTAAGGAAAAAGGTTAACATGCAAAACCCGCAAATATACGATAAGTGATACCGGAAAAAAGATTACCCGGGTCGTGTCCCAATGAGGAGTGAATTGACATTTACGTTTGAGGTTTGTTATTAAAATGCTTGAATAAAGGGGATTTTACGTTTTTGTTTACCGGTTTTCTAAATTTTAAAGCACGGGAAAGTAAATAAGGCACGTAAACAAAGAAAATAACTAATTTAACAACTAATAAACATAAGAAACAATAAAACGATGCTAAATTACGTCCTAAGGTAATAAAACTAAAAAAACGTGAAAACCCGGGCTAATCCCGAGCTCTAAAAGTGAAAATATTTAAATTTAGTACCTACGGGTGAAAAACTAAATTTCCTACGTCCTAAACGACTAAAAATAATTTTATTAAAAAGCCAGGTATTTTTTTTTTGACTTTTTAAATATTTTTTATGAATTAAAAACTAATTTATAGAAATTAAATTGTAAAATAATACAAAATGAAATGGGAAAATTCTGCAAATTTTTTTAAAAATACTTACGCTATTAAGGTTCCTAAGAAAATTATAAAAAGTTTCACAGCTTATGTAAATAAGCTATCAAAATGGTAAACATGGCTGAATGCTTAAACTGGTTAAATATCTATAAAGAATAAATATCAGAAAGTAACACGCAACACATGAGAGCTCAGATGGTAGTGTGTTTGTGTGTGGGGTGCTTAAAAGGGTGGTGGTCCCAGGTTCGAGCCTAGCTCACCTAGGACCCCCCTTTTTGCTTTATTTTTCATTTTTTCTAGTTTGGAACTTGTGAAATAAGTTAAAAATAAGCTTTTGCAAAACCCCAAAGCTTTTATTAAGCTTATATAAGCTCATAAACAGCTTATAAAGCAGCAGTCTAACAAATGGGTTTGTTTGGATGCTTAAATAGCTACTAAGGGATTTCTAAAGGAACTAAAACTACAAAAAGCTTTCAAATAAGCTAATAATTAAGCTAACCTAATCTAACTACCTAAAAAGCACTAGAGGGTTCCTAAATAAGTAAAAAGAACAACTAATAAGCTCAAAAATAGTCACTTATGAACAACTAATAAGCTCAAAAATAGTCACTTATGCTGTTGTGGAAACTGCAGCTCAAATAGGCTAGAGGGCAGCTTTTTTGCTTAAAATTAAGCTAACAAAAAACTTTCAAATTCTACATTAAGCCAAGACAGATTAAGCGAGGACTATGAGGATTACAAAACGCAAATTTGCAACTAAATTAGATCTATTTAGCAGCTTAAAAAGGGCTAGCAAAAGGCTGTTTTGGGGACATTTGTGTTCTGAGATCAAATTCAAGAAGGGCACAAAGGGGCTTTTCAAAGGCATTTTTAAGCTACAACATTTACTCTAAAAACTAAATAAAGCTAAAACATATAATGTTCATATCCTAAAGGTCCTAAAAAACTAAATCTAAGCTATTTTGGAACAGGCTAAGAGCAAAAAAAAAGATTGCAAAGTGACTGTTTTGGGACTGCAAGACCTTTTTTACAGATTGGGAAATTTTGGAAATTACTCTAAAATCTTTTCGCTACTAAAAATTACTTGATATCACTATCAAACACACTAAGTAAAGATTAAATTCAACTATTTTGATACCCAAAATGGGTCAAAACTGATTTTTGACCCAAAATAGTTGCAATTCCAAACACCCCTTTAAGGGCTTAAAAGGGTTAAAAAAATTGTTTTACTTCTAAACTTAGGGAATGCTTGCATACCTTAAACAATAGCTCCAATGAGCTTACAAAAAAACATTACCACAGAATATTTAAAGCAAATGGGAATGAGATTAAAAGACAGAATTGAAAGTATAAAAACTTGGGAATTTCATTTACCAAAAGAATATAATACAAGACTGTGAATGTAAAGATGAATTCAAACTTAAATAAAAGACATTACAATGAATTTAAATAGCAGAAAATAAAAAGCTGGACTAGAACTAAAAGCCTAGACAGTTTTACAAGTTTTCACCACTTTCTTATTTATATTAAGCTTAAACTAGAGTCCTCTTTTGTCTTTCTTTGTCTTGATGTGTTGATAAGGTTTTAAAAGGTACCTTTTTGAGGGGTCATTTAAGCCCTTATTCGATCACTTTTGTATCCGTTATTGCTTAATATCGTTCCTTTTCACTTTTTAGGTCTCTTGAAGGCAAAATGCTGGAATGATGCTTATTTGGACGAAAAGGCGCGAATATACAAAGAAAATGGCCAAAGTCAGAATCGAGACACTCAAAGCTGCTGAAACATAAGGCGACGGCGTCACTGCATATCTGCGACGCCGTCGGGAAGGAATTTTGCGACGGCTCAGAGGCAAAATTACATGTTTTCAAGGGACGACGTCAGGTTCTAAAGGAATAGGTCGTCGCTACTCAGACGGCCTAGATGCAACCAAGACGGCGTCAGAGCTGAAGGGGACGGCGTCACAGTCATAAGGTGACGCCGTCGAAAGGTTTACGTGGCCAAGACGAAACCCTAATGACGGCGACACGACGGCGTCACGAAACATAAGGTGACGCCGTCGCAGATGTAATCTTATATATAGAATCCGAATTTTTCAGTATTTGTGTGTAGTCTTTTGGAGTAAAAACCTAAAACCGAACCAAGGCTTTCTTGTGCAGTATTTTAGGGTTCTAAACCCTATTATACATCAAGATAAGTATTTACTTCATTAATTTAATTATGTCTTTGATTATTTGTGTGTATGCTTGCATGTTCTCCATGTCCGGCTAATTTATTTGTGTGTTTGCTTAGGGAATATGAAACTTAATTATTGAATATTGATTGGTTGATACTTATCTTAGTTGACTAATGATCTAGAGTGCGCTAGATTATTCGTTGTGTACTTAATGCTTGAAATTTCTTTGTGAACTTTAGAATATAATTATCTAGGTAATTGTAGGATAAAGTATTCAAGGACAACCGTAGAGTAGGCGTCTATAAATCACTAGAGGATTTGTAAACAAGACCCTTTGGTAATTTCAAAGAGTTAGGGAAATAAGCACGCCCTATAGCCTTAGAATCACAACGCAACTAGGAATAAGGACGTGACAAATCAACCATCAATAGGAGATAATTAAGGAGTAGTAAAACCTAAGTAAACACATCTTTAAACTATCATACGAGTACACATAAATTAGACATAGACTATCACAACCTTAGCTTAGATAATTAGATAATAGTAGAGTAATCGGTAGCAATACCAACCCCCCAAATCCAATACCCGAGATTCGTACCTTTTCATTTCAAAAAAATATAAAAATACAAAAATAATCTTCCTCAACCTCAACCTTAGCGTAGTAACTTCTCACTAGCATTCCTATTCCCCTAGAGAACGATATCAATACCCGTGGCTTACCCTAATTACTACACTACAACGATTAGGTTCACTGCCTAGGGTGTTATAAAACTTGCTCGAAGAAAAGGAAGTTTCCTTGACCCCGAACGACGCGTGTAGCGTTATCAAGTTTTTGGCGCCGCTGCCGGGGAATAGAATAGCTAGTTAGTAGTCCACCTCGTTTAGGTTTCTTTGCTTGATTCATATCAAGTAAACTTTTTTCTCATTTTTTAGCTTTCTCTTAGTCTATCCCCCTTCTTCGTGACCTTTGTTCGTAACACCCATCACTTTTCATCATGGAAGGTGATAACCAACCAATGTCACTCAAAACCCAATCCAATAACCAACACCAACGTCGAAGCCGCTATGTGAGTAGAAACACCGACCTTCTGGATTTGCAGAAAACATTCGATAGTACAATCAGGGAAGCTGTTGAGAAAGTAGTCAGCGCTGCTATAGTTGGCTCTATGATTAGCAGTAATTCGGACAATGGCATAACCAACAACAAAGTGGACGAGGAAAATAGTGCGTACTTCAATCTTTACCCCACTAAGGAAGAGGTTGCGTACCATCAATACATAATCAATAATCCACGATCACCTATCATTAGGATATGCCCTAAGATTAGGAGAGGAAATCCCTGGAACCTAAAAATTCCTTGTATGATCGGATATAGGAGTATCGACCACGCTTACATAGATACGGAATCTCCCATCAATATAATGTCGTCTGCTGTTTACAATGACATTATGAATGAGCGACTCAATATTAGGAGAGACCCTAAATATCCGGGAGGAATTTGCAACTTTGTGGGAAGAGTCAAAGATGTGCATGTCTTTATAGGAAATTTCACCTACCTTGTTGATTTTATGATCCTAGAAGATGTAGGATGCGTCATTGACTATAGCCTATCCCAAGTAGTGTTAGGGAAACCGTTTGTTGAGACATCTAGGATGGGCCATAACAAGCATGATGGAACCGTTAGGTTTAAGAAGGGAACCGATGAGATTACCTATAGGATGCCTTGGAAAACAACTGAGTATGGCCACTTGTCCATTTATGATCGAGACAACATCAAAGCTTTTGAGGACAAAAGCAAGGAAGATGTTGAAAAGGGTTATAAATTCATGTGGGAAAGAAGGAGGCATTATTATAAGGATTTCTTGACCCTAGGGCCTAGGTATAGAGTCGATGAAAATTTTGTCAACATGATAGAATTCTCATTGAGAATGCAAAACGAGGCAACGTAGGGGTAGGACTTCGAGTCTAGCTACAAGACTCTATAATAAAGAAAAGCGCTTCGTGGGAGGCAACCCATGCTTAATTGTTTGCTTGTTAGTGTCATATATCTTTTATTAATTGTTTGTCCTCATGTTTGAATTTGTAAAAATGCTTTATTTTGTTTTTAACCTCGTCTTAATTACATATAAAGGTATTTTACATAAAGGATAAGTGTAGGGAGGATTACACACGTTTTCATAAGAAACGTGAACATGAGAATAACAATTAACTAAAAGATATATATGTTTGTTTATTCGAGTCAAATGCTTGTATCGAGTCATAATGGATGTTTTTGCAGAAGTTTTTCCAGATTCTAAAGATGTAAATTTTCCAGAATTTTTTCCAGAAAATCGCAGACCAGTTTTTGTCAGGATAACCTGACGGCGTCAGGATTGCAACCTGACGGCGTCAGGAAGGAATAAAAACTTCAGCTTACTTTTTCTCGTTTTCTGAGCTACTTGTAAAATTTTGGAATTTTCCAGATCTTAACTTTCAAAACAAATTCTGTAAACATCCATTCCACAAGCATTATATCCTAGTTTAAATCGAGTCTTATGTATACTATTACCGCCGATTTTACGCGAAGGTTTCGTTTGTTTTCTTCTAGTGTGCAGGTTTAGTTTGTCAAGAAGAAGTTACACAAGTTTGGAAGGAGCCTTTCACGCAAAAAACTCTTCTTGGAAAAGATTTAACCACCACTTTTTACGGATCCTACCGAGCTAATCAGGGGAGTATTAGTTTCTTTCGTTTTTAATTACCTTCTATTATCATAACTTTGATACTTTCGGGGAACATTGGGGACAATGTTCAGTTTAAGTGTAGGGAGGGAAAATAAAACGGGAACTTTGAAACTATGCTTATCCTTGACTGTTTGCTTTGTCCAAGTGTATTTGTGTAATAAACCATGAGAAAATGTAGGTTAGGGTAATTTTAGCCAAATTTAAAATTTTTTCATGACGTATAAGAGTGGGCCATTAGTCTTAACAAAAGCGTCTCATGGATAGGAAGTTGCATGACTAGCACAAAAACCCTTACCACCTAAATTCCACCCAAAATGTGAGGATCGCCCTTAGATTAGTAGGAATTAAAGCATTCATCTTTAATGCTTAGAGTGTGAACCGGTAGTATATTAGATTCTAGAACTTGTTTTGTGATGCATTCCGAGATCGCTAGTGAGACTACACTTGTGTAGTTAGGAATAACTAAATGATAAGAGGCATTAGGATAAACCCTTGTTTGATACCTGTAATATAATTACTTCTTCCATATCGGTTGAGTAATTCCCCCACACCCTTTGCGCTGTACTCATCTTTAGTACACGATACCCCTAGTTAACCCCTCAGAGCCTATCCTTTTCGCGGTTCTCGTGATGTTTCGGTTTTTCCGGAATATCAATGAAGAGCATTGTTTACACCCCACCCCCAAATATACACCCAAATCGCCTTAGCCTACCTTTATTGCACTCACTTTTAGTGCAAATTTATGTTATCACCCAAAACCCTTAGTTCAATTATCTGGTTGCTTGCATGAGTTGTTAAGTCGAGTCATATCCTTTGTATACAGTTTTGGGATGATTGGGATTCATGGGAAAAGTTAAAGTTTATGAAACATAGGAAAGAGAACGTTAAACTCAAATTCCCTTTGTTTGCATAATAATGTACTCCAAGTGTTTTGATCTTTTCAATTCGGGTCAAATTAGTGTTAGAGTAATAAAAACTCAAGTGTAGGGATGTGTCTATAAATCCCTATCATTTTGATGTACCGTAGAGGATGGTAGAGTAAAAGTGTATGCAAAAAAAAAAAAAAAAAAAAAAAAAAAAAAAAAAAAAAAAAAAAAATCGAAAAAAATAGAAAAAAAAAAAGAGTAAAAACCATACGGGCTACCATCCTACATCTATCTTTTAAATTATGTTTGTTTATTTTCGTTGCCTAGAGTTTTAGAGTGTCGAGTCTTGGCTTAGCAACGCCATTCTTCGTATACTTGCAACATAGAGATTTTTGACTATCCACCACTATATAGCCTATCCCACCAAACCCTTATTTCCCTACCGTAAGCCTAACGTTACAACCCTTTAAAGACCTCTTTGATAGTCTTTCCTAGGTGCTTACGCCAAAGCGACGGAGGTTTGATCTATTCTCAAGCCTATGGTAATCTATGTACTAGGACCGGTTAATGAGTGTTTATCTTCCATTTCCGATTTGTTATATTTCATATATACACCCGAGAGAGATGTGAGTATCCAAACACCCCATGTGAGGTGCTAGTATGTAATTTCCGTGCTTGTTATGACTTTTGCGGGGCTTATATGTGTTGTGGACCGTTTTGAATGGATGCTTCATGACCCCTAACTTATAAATTAATTGGCTAAAAGCACATTTGCCTGAGGACAAGCAAATACCAAGTGTAGGGATATTTGATAAGGTTTTAAAAGGTACCTTTTTGAGGGGTCATTTAAGCCCTTATTCGATCACTTTTGTATCCGTTATTGCTTAATATCGTTCCTTTTCACTTTTTAGGTCTCTTGAAGGCAAAATGCTGGAATGATGCTTATTTGGACGAAAAGGCGCGAATATACAAAGAAAATGGCCAAAGTCAGAATCGATACACTCAAAGCTGCTGAAACATAAGGCGACGGCGTCACTGCATATCTGCGACGCCGTCGGGAAGGAATTTTGCGACGGCTCAGAGGCAAAATTACATGTTTTCAAGGGACGACGTCAGGTTCTAAAGGAATAGGTCGTCGCTACTCAGACGGCCTAGATGCAACCAAGACGGCGTCAGAGCTGAAGGGGACGGCGTCACAGTCATAAGGTGACGCCGTCGAAAGGTTTACGTGGCCAAGACGAAACCCTAATGACGGCGACACGACGGCGTCACGAAACATAAGGTGACGCCGTCGCAGATGTAATCTTATATATAGAATCCGAATTTTTCAGTATTTGTGTGTAGTCTTTTGGAGTAAAAACCTAAAACCGAACCAAGGCTTTCTTGTGCAGTATTTTAGGGTTCTAAACCCTATTATACATCAAGATAAGTATTTACTTCATTAATTTAATTATGTCTTTGATTATTTGTGTGTATGCTTGCATGTTCTCCATGTCCGGCTAATTTATTTGTGTGTTTGCTTAGGGAATATGAAACTTAATTATTGAATATTGATTGGTTGATACTTATCTTAGTTGACTAATGATCTAGAGTGCGCTAGATTATTCGTTGTGTACTTAATGCTTGAAATTTCTTTGTGAACTTTAGAATATAATTATCTAGGTAATTGTAGGATAAAGTATTCAAGGACAACCGTAGAGTAGGCGTCTATAAATCACTAGAGGATTTGTAAACAAGACCCTTTGGTAATTTCAAAGAGTTAGGGAAATAAGCACGCCCTATAGCCTTAGAATCACAACGCAACTAGGAATAAGGACGTGACAAATCAACCATCAATAGGAGATAATTAAGGAGTAGTAAAACCTAAGTAAACACATCTTTAAACTATCATACGAGTACACATAAATTAGACATAGACTATCACAACCTTAGCTTAGATAATTAGATAATAGTAGAGTAATCGGTAGCAATACCAACCCCCCAAATCCAATACCCGAGATTCGTACCTTTTCATTTCAAAAAAATATAAAAATACAAAAATAATCTTCCTCAACCTCAACCTTAGCGTAGTAACTTCTCACTAGCATTCCTATTCCCCTAGAGAACGATATCAATACCCGTGGCTTACCCTAATTACTACACTACAACGATTAGGTTCACTGCCTAGGGTGTTATAAAACTTGCTCGAAGAAAAGGAAGTTTCCTTGACCCCGAACGACGCGTGTAGCGTTATCATGTGTGCTTCTTGTGTGAGAGGGAGAAAGAACTTGAGCTTGTTGTGTTTTCTTGAGCAATCATGAGCCGTTGGATGATCTTGATCCCCAAGGTGAGAAATCTCTGCCCTTGATCTCCTTGTCATCATTCCGAGGCAATAGGGGGTAATGGGATTGCTAGGGTGGCTTAGGGACACATGTGATGTAGGTTTGGCAGTATCTGGGATTGAGAGTGACAGGAAGAAGAAGCTTCAATAGGGTTTGGCGCGTTTTAATTTGTTTGACTTGGTTGCTGGGTCAAAGAGGTAAACAAGTAAAGGAGGGTTTAAGGTAAAAACGTTTTAAGGTTTTATGGGTTAAAAAGCAACGGTTCAAAGAGGGTTTAAGGTTAATTTCAAAAAAGTTTAGTTTTTAAAAGTTAGTATTAATAGTTTTAGCTTTAGGATAATTAGGTTTATTTAGGATTAGGTTTAGGTTATTAGTTTTTTAGGTTTAGTTTAAAAAAAGTTTTAGGATTAATTAAAAAAAGTTTTTAAAGTTTTTAAAAGGTTTTAAATAAAAAATTTAGGTTTAGGGGTAAAATAGGAATTTTGGTTTTGTTTAAGGGGTAAAATAGGAATTTTGGGTTTAGGGTTCGGTTTCGAGTCCGTTTTCCCAAGCTCAGTCCAAAAACGCGTCCCGAGATCCAAAAATATAGAAAATCCACTCCCGGCTCCGTCCTTAACTCACTTTTTCCATTCCGAGCTCATATTTGTCTGTTTTTGCCCTGTTTTCAATCGTTTATACCTGAAATACATAAAAACACACTCCACGGATATCTGCAATATAAATGGGTATATTTAAGTGTTTTTAGACATTTTTGTGGGTTTTATGGGCTTAAAATGATGAGTAAAAGGCCACTCATCAAAACACTTGATGTTATTCATTAATGTGATTAGGGTTCATTATTGTAATTAGGCTAAAGTAATGGCGATTATATATAATTGATGTTTAAGTGCATTTTTGGGAAACATACTATATGGCATTCGGTTTAAGGAAAATCCTAACTTTCTTCTTATCCTAGATTTTAACTCATTTTGAACCAGTTTCTCACGAATTTATTAGCATCTAAAAAGGGCTCAAAATATTCTGATAAAATTCACAGAGGATCCCGCATTAATTAAGTTTATTCAAAAAATTTACCATATTTTATTTCCAAGTGAAAGTGTTGAATTAAAATCCATCTTTCCAGAAGTGTCTAGAAAGTGCACTGCAAGTATACCCCAAAAGCTTGGACTCAGTTACCTAATCAAATCGATTAATAAAAATCTACCAAAATTCATAGAAGTCACCCATATCCCAGACATCAACCCTGTCAAAGGATAAGTCTTAATTCTTTATGGTGTGAAAATGAAAAGTCAAATACTACAACTGATTTTAAGTTTCCAAAACTCAGATTTGACACATGATCTCTTAAAATTCAAAAACATGACCAAATGAACTCAAAAAGACTCCAAACCAATTTGATCAGTTAGTAAACTCTTTAAACTTAGTTTTAGACTCAAAAATCATGCAAAGACATGCTGGTATTATCAATTTGGGCTCGCTTGAACTCGACTAATTTTCTAGACAACATACTCACATATAACCATAACAAAACTCCAAACCCTTTAAACCCTAATTGACCTATATCTAACCCTAGGGTTTCCATGTTTTAAGTCATTATTAAAGTGTCGTCAATGTTAAAATTAGGGCTTGTAGTGTCATGGTCTAGGGCGGGAACAACTTATTTGAATTTGAGGAGAGAGCAAGGTCGACCGACATGATTTTATTATTTCATGAGGCGCCAATCTTTTACATATGATACATACTTTAACGTGGCACTTAATTAACACCACACATGGTTATATTAACTTTTATACACATAAATATAGCACACACAAAAGATTATAAACTCTCTAAATCGTGGTTTTTGCTTAATTCCAAAATGATCCTTAATAATTCGCATCCTAGGGTTTATATTGCTTCCACTTCATTAAATGTGTATAAATTTCCAGCTAGGGCTTGAAAGATCAAGCTTAGGGTGGAAGGTATTGGTTTGAATAAACAACAACCATGGGTCTAATTCAAGATAATCATGGGTCGAATTCAGAAAAATCATGTTGACACAACGTGATTACAAAGTTTACATGTGATTTATGTTATGTTATACTTACGATACATATGTTTATATTAACGAGACCACAACATTAAATAAATGACATCATGAATAATGAAGACTAATGAGCAGCCACTAACTTTTTGATTAAGGTTTAATATAGTTTTAGGTCGTATAATTTGTGAGAAAAGAAGAGGACATAGGAGTACCTAGAAGCTGTAAATGAGGGAAAACAAAAGAACAAGAAAAAGAAGCACCGCACCAACTCTGCGATAATCTGCGAATCACTTTAACACCACTAAACCGATCACAAGCGCTGCAACAATTTGACCTCTATATCTTGGAATGGAAGTGATTTGTAACTCTTATTGTTTAGGGTTTTCTGTTTGTGTTTCGGTTTGTCAGGAATGTGAGAAAAGTTTGCAGACGATGTAGAACAGATTGGATGGGCTGGAAAACTTCTGTCAAAACGTGTAAAAGGGAAAAGGAAGTCGTGTGTTTTTAATTTAGGAAAACAATAATATTGATTTGTTGTGATTGATTGAATATGGCGTGAATTAAGGGCTGAGTAGGGGGAGGGAATCGACTATTAACTAGGATTAGTAGTTTCTTAATATAAGAATTTTATTATTTAAGTTATTTAGGTTTAAAATTATATACTACCTCCGTCCCATATTAATTGTCCTGTTTTGACTTTTTAAGTATTTTTTTCTTAACTTTGACCTTAAATATTTTTATTTGTGTTATATAATATTTAATAAAAATTTTACCAATAAAAAATACATTTAAAACTCAATCTATTCATATATTTTGCATCAAGTATTATATAACACAATTAAAAGTATTTAAAGTCAAAGTTAGAAATGAAAGACCTAGAAAATTCAAAGTGAACAGTCAATATGGGACGGAGGGAGTAATAAGTATTCTTTATATTGTTTAGGTTAATTTATTTAGTATTACAAGACTTTAGAAATAATTTTGATATGATCAGATTATTAATATAAAAGAGACGTGTAGAAATATTAGGTATAAGGAAACATATAAACATATTGAGATCCTACGCTCAAAACAAAACAGAATTCTTGTCTAGTCTTAAAAAAACGTATAAGTTGTTTATGTTAGTTTGGTTTAGAACAAGCATTACTAACTTATATTTATTTTATAACATATAGTATTCACGCTACTTATTAACAAAAATATTTAATTAGGAATCGAGTGTCGGGTCAATGGTCAACGATGACTAATATGATTTGGTGACGGTTCTCACAGTATCACCCCGTTAGAAATTTTCGTCCCGAAATTTGATCGATTCTACTACTAAGAATTTTGTTACCAAATATGATTGGGGTATTTAGATTTTCATATAATCAGTGCGTCTCTCAAGTATACTCGATGTCCACTGATTGAGCTTCAACAACTTCTATAATCAAAATTTTAGTGCGTAAAGATTATTTAACTTCCCGAATGAGCATTTTGGTTGGTTCCCAGATTGAGGTTAATCATCAAACTTAAAACCTTATGGACCGATAATCATTTAATCATTGGTATGTGTTTTTTGAGGCTCAACCCCATGATAACCACAAAATTTCTGAGAATGTTCTAACAAGGAAAGGATGTTTTTTATTTAAGTTGAAAAGTTCGCTAATGAAGTTGCTAGCCTAGATCTAGTTAGTTATAATCGAGCAAACTACTCTAGTTGTACTTAATGCAATTGAGCCAGTTTTTGAATGAAGCATCCAACGAAGGCCAAGGTTATGATGAAAGGACTAGAAATCAAACTAGCACCCCAATGAGGGACGAAACCTATACACCAAAGTAAATACTATTAATAGAATATGAGATGCAATTGCAACTATCAAGTGATTAGATTTGATGGTGTAAGCATAACTTTTGAGGGGTTGCCCCAAGACAGAGCAACAAGCAGGTTCCAGCGACTTGAATTGATGAGATTAGTGAAGAAGGTCACATGTACTCAAGGTAAGAGGGTCGCATTTGTGAAAAATTTGAAAGGCAATGAGAAAGAAGTTTTAGTTCACGAGGTTATGTAGGCAGGCCTTGAAAAATGATTTTCTAAACTTGGAGTAAGGAAAATATTAGCTCCAAGGGCATAAAAAGATATACATAGAACTGTCTCATTATTCAGATACTCAAGTAGCTACAGTGGGAAGAGTAATCATCTGCTCTCTATCCGGTATTTATCAAAGCTCAAAATGATTTGTAAGAATTGCAACACAAAAAAGTAAAGGTACGTAGTGTTGTTGGTATGATTGAAAGGAAATAAGTCGCTTGAAATTAGACTAGATGAACACAATAATGGAAAGATGAAGTAGCCGAAACAAAAGATTTGGCCCGCATCAGACAAAAAGGATGACATAATTGTTAATTATAGCCGCACAATTGAAATATGAATAAAGTAGAGTGATGTTGATTTGGCATAAATGTTTGCTACCAGTGTAGGAGATCAGATATTTCTTTGTTGGAGGTTGAGCCATATTATTAACTGGTGAATATTGTGGTTCTCGAGGGCACACTAGGGTCTATGCGTTCATTAAAAGAAAACGAATGATGATATGATTTGATATTGGAATAGTCAAGAAGAATGAAGCATTTAAGGCAAAAAAAATAATGATCTTTTGAAATGACTATCAAGGAATTGTTTTGTTAGGTAAATTTTCTTGCCAATAACATACTTGCTCGTATTCGATGTTTTGGTGTCATAAGATATTTAGTCTTCTGTTTTGTACTACCACATGAATCGTAATTTAAGAAACTTCGATAAAATGCTAATTGTAAAATTTGTGTATGCAAACAATTGTTCATAAAGAGTGGTTATATAATGTCCATTTATAATTTATAAGAATGTAGTTTTTTTCCTTTTTGTCAGAATAATAATATTTGCCTTTCCGTCATTTAGTCAGGTTTAATTTAAAATGTTTCTATATAATAAAATGTTTTAAGTTATAAAATATTTATTTTAAACGATGATTTCCTAAGTGTGTATTAAGTTGCTATTATAAACGGGTTAAATTTATTGTTTTAAATTCTTAGTCTTAACTAGTTGTGGTAAATATCTAGTTCTAATAAATTTCAACCGTTATTAATCCGTTGAAATCAATTTATCAAGTGTTCCAGTCTTACAAGTTTACAAGTTATTGGTTTTCATATCGGGCTAACTAGCTCGATTAGTCAAATTTACCCAAGAGTTTAGTCCAAATTTACTCATACATTGGTTTCAGTAATAAGCCTAGTAGCAAGTTTTAAATTTAACCCGTTAACTAGTTATAAGTTAGGCCCAATAGGTTTACATATTTTAGGTGGATTCGTTAGTCAAGAACTGAGGCAAGCATAGCATGTGCTAGAAAGATTTATTATAGTTGTATCTATGAATAAAAGGGCGATTACTGTCTATGAAAACCATGAAAGTAGAGGTTTACAAATATTGTATGTTATGAAGGTTACTTAATAGGTAAAGAAATGTTATTTAGCTTATTAGCCATTCGTGTTAACTGCAAAGAATGGGAAAGAAATAGAATTTTGGATGTGCTTAGCATGAAGGGATGTGTTGCTATAGACAGTAATGAGTTGTTGGGGACAACACGTAATCGAATAGATACCACAGAGATACAAGACCTGATGAGGTAATTGCAAAAGTTTGCTAGGAAAAAAAATGTGGTTCATACGTTTTGAATATGTATCTTGAGCCATGTAGTATGCAATAATGGGTTTTTTTTAAGATAGATCTTAAAGGACTTGTCAAATATTGCTTTGAAATTATGGATTTACCTCATATGGTATTTGGTGTTTCATTTATACTGACCATGAAGGTCTTACATACATGCTTTATGGGAAAGATCAATCATTCATGAAAAGTAACTGTAGTTGTTGTCTTCATGAGCCGAAAAGAATGAGGAGTATCAAATAGAGTCCGAACAACGAGAATAAACATTACTACGAGTCTCATAGGACATAAGAGTAATTTAGGGAAATCTGTTTAAGCGAAGTTATCAAGGAAGAACGTGTGTGACTAGTTGAAATTAACGATCTATGAATTAAAAGATTCATGAATAGAATCTGGGTATTAATGTTTGGTTATGTTCAAAATTTATTATTAGTTGAAGTTCTTGAGTTCAAGTGTTCCGCTTATCTAGGCAGTACTTAAGGTGTATAGTGACCTGAAATTGTTTTATTAGTGGTCTGGAAATGAATGAATCAATCAGATACTATGTTGAAAGGTGTTTTACTTTATTACAAGTGAAAGTTTAGACATCATAATCCTTATGGTAATCTTACAGTCTATTGGTATTCCAATGTAAAAGTGATATCATATTGAAAAGTGATTAAGTTGTCTAAAACTCAAGAAAAGAGTACAATACCATAGAGTAATTATTCATTGATTGTTTAATTCGACACATCCTCCAAAAATAAGAGGTTTTTATGAGTTAAGAAATGTTCTTCATCGTGGAAAGTGCTATATCGCGATATCTTATTATTGACAATCTAAGATCAAGGTGTATCCAGGCTTTCTTGATAAGTGAGGGGTATACGAAGACGAGGCATATGTCCTAATGGCATAGGGAAACAATTGATTGGTTGTTAAATTAGCATTCAGAATAGCCAAATAGCTGAATCTATATAGCATTATAAAAGTGAATTCAATATGACCTTCCAACAATGCATTGTTGGGATGCATCCAAAATAGTGTTCAAGTAGCGCAACTGACATAATGACATACTAAAAGCACAGTCACATATCAGATAAGGCATGACAGAAACAAGGTATTCTTAAAATCTAGCAAGAGATCATGATGTAGCCCGTTTAAGAATGTATAGGATGACATATAGAATGTATAACAACACATACAGGAATGCAAGCAAGCTAATAATGCAGTGCGCACATGCACACAACTGATGCAATTTCTGGTGACCTATATTTTGGGTCCAACCAAACATGAACCAAGGCAACTACCCCTATCATTCCATGATCCCTCCTGAATTAGGCATAGTTGATTAGGCTATGCATAATTTAGGAATGATGATGGGATGCTCGGGCTAGCCGACTCGTACCATGTTTGGGGTTTCACGAAAACTTTAGTTCAGTTATAGTTTGGGGTTTTTATTTTAGAAAAACGGCCATTCTCTATAACCTTAGGCTCTGATACCATTCTGTCACACCTCGCTAAGAGCGGAAACACGAGGTGCAACGAAATGTAACCATCGCATAAGATAGTAGAACAACACCATATATGATTTAAGAAATGGGTTTATAATGTTACATAAAGATTTTTATACAATACTAAATACTGAAAACATAACTCTTAAACTTATCAAAGTTAAGTCTAAAATAAATCTTGGCCAGGTCACTCGGTCATTGATTTGAAAACAATGTATTACTTCAATATGCATGCCTCCAAAATACTACTATCGATCACCTGAAAATAATACTCGAAAACGTTAACATAAAGTTGGTGAGCTCGCAGGTTTAAAATAAACAAGATTTAAGTTGTTGTGCATATAATACATGTAGGATAAATGTGCAAATAGATAATAACGTAGGGCAAGTTGTAACAAATAATATCCAACCACGAATGAATCAAGTAACCAATATATAATCACCACGTAGCCTACCAGTTGGAGCTAAAATGTGTGTACTTTTACGGCTATGTGGGATTCAACCACGCTATAAAAACCACAAAGTAAGTACCACACAATGATTGTACCCAGCTAAAGCGTGCGTACTTTCATGGCTATGTGGGATTCTACCACGTCGTAAGAACCACTAAGTAAGTACCACACAAAGCTTGTACCACACAGAATGTACCACAAATGCACCTAACGCAATTATGATTACACATAATTTGTCCAAAGAAAAAAATGTTAAGCACAATATGAAACAATTGAAATATATTTTGAGTATCATTTTCTCCCGAGAAAAATATAAAAAGGGGCCACGAAAACTCACCTTGAAGAGCATGAGACAAGGTGATATGTCTAAATAAGAAATCACTTTAGAGATGCAACAATCACCAGCGAATCATCTATCAGGATATCTACATGAATTAATATTCACTTAACACGTAAGGTTTTATTTATTGACGATCATAATTGATTCCTAAACACTTGTGGAATGGATGTTTGAAGATTTTCTGGAAAATTAAGACCTGAGAATTTCCAAAATTTTATACATAGCACAGAAAACGAGAAAATTTTATAAGCTTTTTCTGCTTGACCTGACATCGTCAGGTTCTAATCCTGACGCCGTCAGGTTGTCCTGATAGAAACTGGTCTGCTGCGTTTTCCTGGAAAAATTCTGGAAAAATTACATCTTTAGAATATGGAAAAATTCCTGCAAAACATCCATTATGACTCGATACAAGCATTTGACTCTAACAAAAACACATATATATCAATTTCACTAATTGTAATTCTCACGTTCACGTTCTTTTAAAAACTTATGTAATCTTCCCTACACTTATCCTTTTGTAAAATACCTTTATATGTAATTAAGACGAGGTTAAAGATAAAATAAAGCATTTTCACAAATTCAAACATGAGAATAAACAACAATGAAAAATATATATGACACACAAACAAGCAAACAATTAAGCATGGGTTGCCTCCCACAAAGCGCTTTTCTTTATTTATGAGTCTTGTAGCTAGACTCAAAGTCGTGCTCCTACGTTGTCCGTGTACGCTTACGTGCCCATATCTAAGCCATTCCAATGTTCTTTCACTTTTCTTGTACTCATCTCCTAACTCTAGGCATTTTTTATAGTACCTTTCATTTTTTTCATAAGTATGCCTAAGTCCCCGTTGTTTGTCTCTTTCACTAAGTATCAGAATGGGAGCCATCCGGTTGCATACCTCTATATCTTTTTGCTTAAACCTAGGGTGCGTACGAGGCATTTGATAGACAAAATCCTCAACTTCATTAGAGAATGTGACTAAACCAGCAATCATCCGTTCATTCAACTTAGTCATTCTCTTAAAGGATGTTCCATATATTACTTGAGTGAGGCTTCCATCAATGAATTCTCCTAAATCTTCTAAGACCATGAATTCAACCAGATAGGCAAAACTTCCAACAAACACATCCAAGTAAGTGACCGCATCAACAACATTGTCCCCTTGATAGGCTAATTCATTCACCTTAATTTTATTATATAGATTCCTCGATATTAAGTTTAAAGGTAAGAATGAATGCAAGTAAGTATCAAAACTTTCAAATCCTATTTTACAAGGGAATTGCATGTTAAAGGGGCCATCAACCTCAATTTTACACCTAGGGTCAAAACATTGGGAGGGGTCTTCTTCCATTTCAAAACTAACTTCATCGATGACCTTCCTGTTATCAAGTGCCTCTCCATAGTCAAATTCTTCATCGGAATCCGAGTCATAGAGAGGACTATATTGTTGCCAATTTATTTCATTATGACCTAGGTGATTTCCAAAGTGGTGAATGGGTGAAAGGTTTTGTGGGATTGCGTTTTCAATTGCGGGATTGGGAGCGGGTAGTGCAAAGTTTCTACGGCAAAAGATGCGAATCATGGTGAGTGATGGGATTTACGAACAAAGTCACGAAGAAGGGGGATAGACTATAAGGAAGCTAAAAATGAGAAAAAATCTTACTTGATAGGAATCAAGGAAGGGAACCTAAACGAGATAAAAATCGAACTAGCTATTCTATTCCCCGGCAGCGGTGCCAAAAATTTGATGCGCGTACGAAGCGCGTTCGGGGTCAAAGGAACTTCCTTTTCGTCGAGCAAGTTTTTCAACTCCCTAGGAAGTGAACCTAATCGTTGTAGTGTAGTATTGGGTAAGCCTCGGGTATTGATATCGTTCTCTAGGGGAATAGGAATTCTATCAAGAAGTGTACTACGCTAAGGTTGGGGTTGAGGATGATTCTTTTTTATCCTTTATATATTTTTTAGAAAGCTAACGGTAAAATCTCGGGGCAATTGGTTTGGGGGTGGTACTTCTACCTATTACTTCTAATAGTCTAATTATCTAATACTAAGGGTAGCTATGTATTTTTGATTGTGTGCTCGTATGATGATTAAAAATGTGCTTACCTAGATACTATTACTCTCTAGCTATCTTTTATTGTTGGTTGAATTGTCACGTCCTTATTCTTAACGCGTTGTGTTTTCTAAGGTCATGGGAATGCTTATGCCCTAACTCTTTGAGAATACCTTTAGGTTATTGTCTACAAAGTCCTCTAGATGATTTTAAAACTAACTCTAAGGTTATCTTTGGATGTTTAGACTACAAAATCCGCTAAATGATTCATAAACTAATGTTTACAAAGATTACTCAAGCATTTAAACACAACGATAGCCTAGTGCACTCCTAAGCCATTTACAATTAAGATAAGAGACAAACAATCAATAATTAACAACTAGGTTTTATAGATCTAAGCAAACACACAAGAAATTTAGCCGGACATGTTAAACAAGCAAGCATACACACATTCAGAAATCTTATCCATCCGTATCGGGCTTAGAGAAAATTCTATCATCTGGCGGTTTGGCAGGCGGACGAGGGGATGATCATACTCGTCACTCTCAATACCCGGAGGTATCGAGTCATCCAAAAAAGAAATGAGTCGACCTCTTCCATAAGAGGGTCACTTGACGAATTATCAGAAGGCCAATTGTATAAAAGATCTTTGAATTCATGAAGATCGGCTTCAAAATTGAAGTGAGCATCATCATCTCCCGATGGAGATGGATCAACGAGAGCGAGTTCAACGGCGAACTCCTCGAGAGGGACTAAAGTTGAAGTGGGATTTCCACTATTCTTTTCTTCAGATGTAAAATCCTCGAGCTCAGGTAAAGAGGGAGATGTAGCGGGGTTTTCAAAGAAAAAGTCACTATCCTTATTCTGAATATCAAATATTGGATTATCTGAATTTAGAGTAAATTCAGAATCAAAATTAAACAGAGGATTAGTGATTTTCAAATTGAAAGGTTTCTCATACACCCTTGGGCTTGGATAAAGGTTATAAATATCTTCATCTTTCGGTTCAAAATCGGTGTCAATCTCTCTATCTTCTAGTTCAAAATCTCTCACTTCCTCTAAGCTGAAGAGCTCAGAAGGTAATTCATCAACATAATCGATGTCTCGACAAGATAAACAATCATCAAACGAAGTACATTCATTTTTAGTATCGGAGAACATCTTAACAGGTTCTTTTAGGGTATAAAGAGGAAAAGAATCATCATCAAGAGGCTTATCACACATATTACTGGAGATACCCTCGGACTCACTTGGGATTGGGACAAGGTTCTCATCACTAGACTTTATTACTTTGTCCGATTTCGTTTCCAGAATAGTGCTAAGATGCTCGTCCCCCATACTTAGAGAGTTAACGGGTTCTTCAGGTGCAGTTTCAGCCGACAAACTTTCATAATATTCTTTCATTTTAATAGTATCCTCATCATCATCGTCGTCAATGTAATCCGTGAGTAACCAGGAACGCCTTTCAGCTGCTCGTTCTTCGATTAATAATTCTTCAATAGATTTTTTAATCTGAGCTGCTCGTTCCTCTTCTAGTAGTAATTCTTGAACAGATTATTCGTCGTGAGCTGCTTGTTCTTCGACAAGTTCTTCTAGAATACTCTTTTCACGAGGATATTGATCAATGACGGAATACTATGGGGGTTGGAAATTGTCAAAACTGGAAGTGTTATAACATGAGTCAGACTCATAGTAATTTTGATTCCATGATTGATATTGATAATCATCATGAGGACCCCCCACAATTTGAACAAGAAAGATATTAAGGAGGAAAATTTTGATTATCATTGAAATTTGGATAGTATGGTTCTTGCTCATATGAATTCTGCGGAGGGTAGTAAAAATCGTTTTGAGGATAATCGAAAAAGTACGGATTAGAATCACACGAGAATGTATTCCCTATTTTAGAAGGTCAACACGTACAAAGTCCATGACTAAATCCACATTCTTTGCAAAAACGCTGTTCACAACGGGAACCATCTCCTAACAGATCTTTACAAAATAGCAATAATCAAGTGAAGTCATATGGGGCTGTGGAGGGTAGTCGGAAAAATTTTGGAAAACCGTAGGTTGGACGTTTTTGGTACTTTCCTTAAGAGTAGGAATTACCGTGTCCTTTGTCACCTCGGTCTCTCGTTCCATTTCCCTTACCAGAGAGGGAATTGGAATCGAGGGTCCATCATAATCAATTCAACATCTCGAAATTTTTTTCACGGCTTGAATTTGTTCAATTAGGTTATTAAAAGCCCTAATTTCAAAGAAATCGTCCTCGTAACCCTCGGTGGGTACTTGGAGTAACTCCGAAATGGTGTGGTTATACGCCATAAGAATTAAACGAAAGAGGGTTGATGTAACACCCCCAAATTTTGTTTAGCGGAAGCATACGTGTAATTAGGGAGCGTTACGGGATTGGTGAATCATAACAAAAGTAATAAAGAACGGAATACATACTCCGTTTGATTTCATAAAATAGTTTTAAAACATTGTCTCACAACATTGTTTAAATAAATGGGTACATCCCATTAGTTATAGTGGTCCCAATGTAAAAACATCATTTTTGTGTAAAAACACTTCTTTAATACTACTACGACCATACATCCGCTTCTTGCCTTTCCTTCATGAATATAACTTAAACACCTGAGAAAATATGCTAAAAGGTCAGCTAAAAGCTGGTGAGTTCATAGGTTTAAGTTAAAATAGTAAGCTTGGACCATAATCAAAGTCATATAATCATTACAACGAATATAATGTTATATGGATGAAAGTCTATTACGTTAGCTCTAAGTTCATGCAACCGATACTACGACAGTTCTGTATGCTAAAAGATGTCATACAATATAGGGGCCCATAGCAAGTGTCTTGTCCCTCAACACTTGATTCCGACATGGTATACGTTTCGCCTTGGCCTAAGCATGGCCAACCGAACGGAGGAGTCACCCTCAATAGACCTATTTATAACATTCGCGTTTCCCAATGGGGAATTGACGGTTCATGAAAAAGGGCATTCTCTAGGGACATAAGGGCTTAGGCTAAACCACGTAATAGTAATCATGTTATAGTTTTGGTTTATAAAATGTTTTGCATATTTCTCACCCCAAAATGTATAAAACAATTTATCAAGTAAAAGTGGGGCTATGAAACTCACCTTAGCAAATGTGAAATCCAAATGTGGGATTAGTGATGGTTGTGGAGCGGCACCGACACGCGACCTAGATAAGGAGGGCAATGTTTTAGTTCATCGTTTTAAGTATCACCTACTTAAAGTGGTTCAATGATTTTTATAATTGTGTTAATACTAGTCATAAGTTTGTAAAAATCATTATGATGGCTTTACTAGTAAGTATACGAAGTATATATACTTTTCATGTTGACATTAAAATGGTTTTAAAATCCAAAGTTTGATTTAAAACAAATAATCACAATGTTCCACTAGTAAGTATATAAATGTATATATACTTATTTAAGTTGACACAAAATGGTTTTGTCAAAGTTATTATTAGTCTATTTATTTTCTAATTGTATTTAGAAAATACGTAAGTCAAAGTTGAAGACAAAATGATATAGTAGCCTTCGTTTAATTATTAAAATTTGGTTCTTACAATGTACGACTAGAAATCTTTATGATATAAGTTGGTTTACACGTTGTCGTTAAATCCTTTATGTATACGTTATTATATGACTCACGTTTTAGACACTTGTTTCATTGTTTGAAGGCCTTTACTCTTGTTTTACTTGTCGATATAAGTGTACATATCTAAGGCCGAAATCTCCAAATATGTGACAAATGAGTTTAGCTTTATAATTTATTTCCGGTATACATTACACGTTTTATTTTGTTGGCTTGTTTAAACTATCAAACGCACCCCCGAACCATCATGGACTGAGGTCCGGTGTCGACAGCAACAAGGCACCAGAATTGGGCCTAGGCCCGAAGTAAGGTTTGTACAAAATAAAAGGCTTTAGCCTATTGCTAACAAACACACTCTTATGGACAAGCTATGGGCTGTGGCCCAACATAGCACAAGAAAATTTTGTTACAGGTTTGTTGTGTAATCATTTCACTAGTAGGTTCTTTACAAGTTTTTGGAGAGTATGATATATCCAACGAAATGCTAGAGTAGTTATCTTTGACACGGAGGTTCGACGTAAATGGTTTTGACTTCAAGATATAACTCGACTCTAGTATGACTTAGACTCGTAAAGCCGAGACTTCTCGACAAGAGCTTAGACTCACAAGCTCCGCGCTATCTTATCAAAACTGTTTTTGACTCTAGTGATTGTACCACAGTAAGGCTTTTCATGATATCAACCCAAGTCTTTCCTATCATTTAGAAATAAAAGAGGAGTACTAAACTCTTTTTGTCACAAGGCTCATGTGCAAGGCCTTCGTCACGTTAGTCTAAGTCATGACACCTACGTTGTGGTACTACCGCAACCTCATCATGTATTCTAAAGTGAAGTAGACTTGTCGGTCAACACAAAGTTTACACACTATTACGCATTCGGTTTGACATGACCATGGTTTACTTGATTAACATATCAACACAAGTTTTCAAACAACATATAACAATAACGAGGGGGTGATTTCCTTAGCACAAATTTCGTATCAAACCAAGGTAAACAATACAAATGTCGACTGTGGATACCACGAGTCTCGAAGTGAATATACATTCAAATAAATCAATAATTTCACTTAAAGGTTTCTGGCAAAACTTAATAGCATAACGCCATGTGAACAACAAATATCGGACATCAAACTAAACAACTCTTCATTCAAGGTTTTAAATACAACAAATTTCATAAGAAGAGAAAAGTTGAACCTTATCAAAGTGGGGCGAAAACAATGAAGATGAGGGCTAACTCGAGAGCTCCACACAAACCGAACCTCCAAATCAAATCTGAGCAACAACCCAACAGTTTCACAACACCCTTAAGAACACTATTCTTTTGTGGTGGGTTTGAGATTTTATTTGTGTGTGCCCTTAGTCTCTCGAGTTGCATAAAAAGGAATTAAAAAGGGAGTCTTTGACCAAGCCTTTACACCTTGCATCGTTGTTTGAAGCTAAAAATAGTTTACTTCCAAAACCAAAGGAATCTCGGATATAAGCTCAAGATAGATTGGTGGAAGATTTGTTTCTTTCTTGTGGTTAACTTGATCTTCCTTGGATTCCATTGAAGGGTAGCGGCGCACCAAGAGAGGCTTGGGGAAGCCAAACTTACATGAATATGGTATGAAAGAGGAAAGGTAGGATGGGTAAATATGTTGGGTTATCTTCTTTTGAAGATATTCGGCCTATGTGAGATCAAGATAGGGGATGAAGAAGATATCTCTCACTATTCCTTGGGAAGGGTTGTTATCTCTTTTTAGAGAGAGAGAGAGATGTAGGTGGAATATTTGGGGGATATGTGACGACAAAATGAAAAGATTTTGTAAAGTTTCATTTACTTATTTTTGTAAAATAGATTTTGTAAAGTTTTATATATATATATAAGGTAGGTATACTTGTTACATATGGTAAGTAATTTAAATTGTATTGTATAGTTTTGGTGTCATGCGAAGATTATACTGTGACTAGACCGTTAAGGTTTGATAATTTTTATAAGGTAGTATCTTATAGATAGTTTGGAAATATTATTATCTTGGTAATATTTTCCATTACGGGGGTTTTTCATTTGTTTTATTTGCCCTTATCATAGTGTCGGTACGCGTGCAGTATCGGTCACTGGGGGAAAATGAGATAACCTCTCGTCTTACAATTTAAGTCATAAGACAAAAATGAAATATTCATAAAATGATATGAATGCAAAAGTGATGCAGTTATCTACTGTATGCGAGTTAACTACTCAAATGATCAGGCAAAGCTTATGCATGCTTAATGACTAGATTTAGTAAATAAATTACTAATCATCAGTTAAATTTTTGTGGAAATTTACCGTGTGTCACATCCTCCCCGCCTTGGAGGAGAAAACCGTCCTCGGTTTTCTGTTAGGATTTCTTGGTGAAGTAGAGAAAAGGTGTGGGTATTTGCGTTTGAATTGATCTTCACGCTCCCATGTGTATTCTGGACCTCTTTGAGAGTTCCAACGGACTTTGACGATCGGGATACGGCTTTGCTTAAGCCGTTTGATTTCTCTATCCATAATTTTAATGGGTTCCTCGACAAAATTCAATCTTTCGTCAACTTGGATTTCTTCCAAAGGAATGGCAAGAGTTTCGTCGGAAAGGCATTTCTTCAAGTTGCACACGTGAAACACGTTGTGCACAGAGCTGAGTTCTTGTGGCAATTCAAGTCGGTATGCTACCGGTCCGATTCTCGCGAGGATTTTGAAAGGTCCAATATAACGAGGATTTAACTTTCCGCTTTTTCCAAAACGGATCACGCCCTTCCACGGCGCAACTTTGAGCATAACTTTATCTCCCACTTGAAACTCAAGTGGTTTCCTCCTTTTATCCGCGTAGCTCTTTTGACGGTCACGAGCTGCTTGTAATCGGCTTTTGATTTGTACAATCTTCTCGGTAGTTTCTTGGATTAACTCCGGACCAGTAAGTTGAATCTCTCCAACTTCGGCCCAACACACAGGGGATCTACACTTCCGACCATAGAGTGCTTCATATGGTGCGGCTTTGATGCTTGTGTGATAGCTGTTATTGTAAGAAAACTCGGCTAATGGCAAGTTCTTATCCCAGCCATTTCCAAAGTCTATCACACATGCTCTTAGCATGTCCTCCAGTGTTTGAATGGTTCTCTCGCTCTGTCCATCTGTCTGAGGATGATAAGCGGTGCTCATGTCGAGGTTAGACCCTAAAGCATCTTGAAGTGATTTCCAGAAGTTTGAGGTGAAACGGCTATCTCTATCTGAAATGATGGAAATTGGTACACCATGGCGTGTGATGATTTCCTTCAGGTATAGCTGTGCAAGTTTTTCCATTCCATCACTTTCTTTCATCAGCAGAAAACGTGCTGACTTGGTGAGACGGTCAACTATTACCCAAATAGTGTCGTAGCCCTTAGAGGTTTTAGGTAACTTAGTGATAAAGTCCATTGTTATACGTTCCCATTTCCACTCGGGGATTTCGGGCTGTACTAGTAGGCCCGAGGGTCTCTGATGTTCAGCTTTAACCTTCGAACAAGTTAAACACCTGCTGACATATGTTGCAATGTCGGCTTTCATGTTTGGCCACCAATATAATTTCTTCAGATCAAGGTACATTTTGTCGGATCCTGGGTGGATGGAGTATTTAGACTTGTGGGATTCATGCATAATAATGTCGTGAATTCCTCCGTAGAGTGGTATCCAACTTCGCTCTTTGAAACACAAAGTTTCATCCGACCTTTTCACGAATCCATTTTCACTTTCTGGCATTCTGTAAAGGTTCTCATTCGGACGATTTTCCTCCTTGAGTGCTTCCAATTGAGCCTCAAGAATCTTGGTTGGAAGAGGTAAACTAATTGTCATACCCAAGGATCTGACTCTAAGAGGTTGTGGTCGCTCTTTCCTACTGAGAGCATCAGCTACTACATTTGCTTTACCCGGATGGTAATGAATCTCGCAGTCATAATCACTGAGTAATTCCAACCATCGACGCTGTCTCATGTTCAGTTCTTTCTGATCCAAAATGTGTTGTAGACTTTTGTGATCGGTGTATACGACACACTTTGTGCCATACAAGTAGTGTCTCCAAATCCTGAGTGCGAACACAACTGATCCCAACTCTAAGTCGTGCGTTGTGTAGTTTTTCTCATGAGTCTTCAACTGGCGAGAGGCGTATGCTATCACCTGCTCTCTTTGCATTAACACCGCTCCTAGCCCTTTGTGTGAAGCGTCGCAATAAACAACAAAGTCTTCACTACCTTCAGGTAAGGCCAGAACAGGTGCACTACACAATTTTTCTTTAAGGAGTTGAAAAGCTTCTTCTTCTTTTTCTCCCCAGTCAAACTTGGTGATTTTCTGGGTTAGCTTGGTTAAAGATTTGGCAATCTTTGAGAAACCCTCAATGAATCTTCTGTAGTATCCAGCGAGCCCTAAGAATTGGCGTATTTCGGTAGGAGTTGTGGGTGTCGCCCAATCCTTTATTGACTCGATCTTAGCAGGATCTACATGAATACACTGACTGTCGATTACATGACCTAAGAATTGTACAGTCGGTATCCAGAATTCACACTTCGAGAACTTTGCATACAGTTCTTCCTTCTTCAATAATTTCAAGATCAATCTAAGATGCTCTTCGTGTTCTTTCACACTCTTGGAATAAATTAGGATATCATCAATGAATACGATCACAAATTTATCCAAGTAAGGTTTACACACTCGGTTCATGAGGTCCATGAACACAGCTGGTGCGTTGGTTAACTCAAAAGGCATGACTTGGAACTCGTAATGTCCATAACGAGTTCTGAAGGCGGTTTTGGGAATGTCTTCTTCCCGAACTCTTAGTTGATGGTATCCGGACCTTAAGTCGATTTTTGAATAAACGCTTGAACCCTGAAGTTGGTCGAATAAGTCATCGATTCTCGGTAGTGGGTAGCGGTTCTTAATGGTTAGTTTATTCAATTCACGATAGTCAATGCACATTCTGAAATTTCCGTCCTTCTTCTTGACGAATAAGACTGGTGCTCCCCATGGTGATGAGCTTGGTCTAATGAATCCTTTTTCCGCAAGTTCCGACAACTGGTTCGATAACTCCTGGAGTTCCGTTGGAGCTAACCGATAAGGTGCTCTTGCCACTGGCGCGACACCAGGCACTAAATCGATCTGAAATTCAACTTGTCGGATCGGCGGGAGTCCTGGCAAGTCTTCGGGAAAGACTTCAGGAAATTCTCTTACTATCGGCACGTCCTCCAGACGTTTTTCTTCCCCTTCTTTTTCGTCCTTTCCGGTGACTTGTGCTAGGAAGATGTGACATCCTTCTTCGACACACCTTAACACCTTGGTACAGGAAATGACATGCAGTCTTGAAGCGTTTCTTCTGTCACTTCTATCTCCTTCTATTGTTAGGACTTCATCTCCATAGGGTATTCGAACGAGCTTCTCGTCACAAATGATGGCAGCATGATATTTTGCTAACCAATCCATTCCGACAATGACATCGAAACTACCCAATGCTACTGGTATCAAGTCGATATTGAATGGGTGGTTTAACAGGTTAAGGGTGCAACCTCTTATGATGGTATCTACCCTTTCTACGTTACCGTTAGCTAATTCCACGTTGTATGCATTTCCTAATGCAGTTGGGGCAATATCGAGTAGTGGACTAAATGTATTAGAAACAAAACTCCTATCGGCCCCCGTATCAAACAATATGGATGCATAACGGTTATTTATAAGGAACGTACCCGTCACAACATTCGGGTCTTCCTGAGCTTCCACTTTGGTTACAGCATAGACTCTTCCACGAGCTCCTTCGCCATTTCCCTGATTACTCGTCTGTCCAACATTTCCCTGAATCCTGCCATTCCCATGGCTTCCTGGATTTCCTCGGTTTCCTTGATTTCCTCCATGGCCATGGTTTCTGGTCTTTCGGCATTCATTCTTATAATGCCCTTTTTCACCACAACCAAAGCACGTTATATTAGCTTTTGGGTCCTGAGCTGGAGCTGTTTGAACCGTTGCCAACGACTTGGACCTGCAGTTTCTGGTTAAGTGTCCGATTCTCTGGCAATTACGGCACTTGACTGTACACTGCCCCTTGTGATGCAGTGTGCATTGATTACACAGTGGTGCAGTCCCTGAGTACAGTTTTCTTTCCCCAACATTCATTGCATAAGCTCTAGCAACATTTTGCCTCTTGCTTTGATTGTTGCTGTTGTTCCTACTGTTGTTGCCACGGTATTCATTGTTGTTGTAGCCTTGAGGATGGTCGTCCCATTTCCTCTTATTGTCAACCACTTTGTCCATGGAATCCTCAATCACTTGGTCCATGAGTTTGTTGGCTACTTCGATAGTTTCATGAAGATCAGCAGCCTTAGAAGTGGTGACATTGCCCTTGATAGGTTGGGGCAGTCCTCCGCTATATCTTTCTAACAATCGGGTCTCAGTGGGAACCATTTCGGGACACAATAAGGCTAGTTCTTGAAATCGCTGATTATAAGCAGCCATATTGGTGCCTTGAACCTTGAGGTTCCAAAACTCATGCTCGAGCTTCTTAATCTCATTACGAGGACAGTACTTTTGAAGTACCATTTCCTTGAAGTTCTCCCATGGCATGGCAAAGGCAACATCGAAACTAGCAGATTTCAGAAAATTGTTCCACCAGGTCAAAGCAGCATCCGTGAAGGTGAATGATGCATACTTAACCTTGGAATCTTCTTCACAATTGCAGATCCGGAACACAGTCTCGAGCTTTTCGATCCATCTAGTCAGACCGACAGCTCCTTCGGTTCCACTAAAGCCTCCAGTCATGGTTTTACGAAAGTCTTGATAAGTACAAGTGCGGCTGTGGGTGGGTGGTCTCGAAGTTCCAGCATTAGTAGATGAGTGATTTGCGGCAGCTAAAGCGGCGTTCACTCGCTCGTTGACTAGTTGGTCAATCATGGCTTGATTCATGATAGGTTGGATTGGAGTAGCCCTAGCAGGAGTAGTGGCTTCAGTAGTCTGATCGTGTGTGACTCTGTTTGGAATAGCAGCATTTGCAGCTTGGTTGCGAGTGACTCTCGCTGGAATTGGAGCATTGGAAGCTCCACCAGGGTTGGTACGTTTTGATCTTCGTTTTGGCGGCATTTCTGCAGTAGGAAAGGTGATAAGATATATGACCTTTTAAATCAAGGTAAGTGCCAAATAATAGTGTAAATATCGTAGATAGATCATATGAGCAATCTATAAAAGAAGAGACAATTGGATAGGAAAATAAGTTTGACATAGATAGAATTTCGGTTACAAGGTTCCTACGGTACATGATGAGATACTAGCTGGAATACAACCGAAATACAACGGAAATACAACTGAAGTACAAGAGTAATAACTAACACTAACTGTTATAGATCCAGTTTTAGTGTGATACATCATGACATCATATCTAGGGATATCCACGCTCGGTACGGAGTCGCTCAATGGTAGCAATCAGCTCTCACTGTGTATCCTCCAAACTCGCGATACGTCTCATCTGCGATGCTAACATAGACTCTAACCCAGTAGTCCTCTGCCATCCTTCTCTGACAGTATCTCTCGCAATCCACTGGACACTCTCTAGCTCCTCTAGTCGTCCGTGTATCTAAGCTTGACCTCTACCCAAGGCTCGTACTCTGCTGTCCAACTCTCTGACGTCCTCAACCTGAGCCTCAACCCGAAGACCCAGTCGAATCCGCTCGTGTCTCTCGAGCTCCACACTCTTATACAATACATCAGTAACTCGATCTAAACCCTCAACACGCTGCTCGCAAGCTTGCAAGCGTGTTGGATCGACTCTCTCTAGCTGATCAGTATGGACTCCTAGCAGAGTCTCATGAGAGTCCAACTGAATAAATATCCTCTCAGTGAGGGTCAGATCACCTTCTGGAGATCCTGATAGGTCTGGCTCGGACTGTGCCTCAACCGGTGCAGCTTCCTCAATGGTCTCAAGCTGTCTAGTGGCGCGCTCAAGGCGCTCCATGTCTGCTGCAGATGGTATGAATGAAGGTGATGACGGACTGTAGCTCGGACTGGCGATGTGTGGTACTAAACTGATCAAGCAATCAATATCTCTCCAAGCAATCTCACTACTCTCCTCCTGACTGTGGAGAAAAGTGGCTCTCTGCCCTAATCCAAATGGTGCATCAATATCCATGTCCTCGCCCAACCTCTGAGCCATCCTGGAGCTCTGTCCTATATCTCGAATACTCTGGACAATCTCCAGACCCAGTATATCCATATCTGCTGTTGTGCTAACATGTCCAGGGACACTCTCAGTCGGTATAGGCTCTGGTAGTTCCTCCTCAGGATCCTCTTCCGGATCTTCTTCTGGGTCTTCCTCTGAGTAGGAATCAGTAGATCTCCTGAGTCTCTGATGAGGTGGTGACTCAGTGGGTGATGGTGTCAGTGACTCTGAAGTAGTAGAAGGACCCATGTAAGCAGCGCGGGTCATCCGAGAAGCTAGTGCAGGCACATATGAATACCGCTCTCGATGTCCAGGTACTCTCACAATCATGCGGGGTTTTTGCCTGCGCGTCAACAAAGCTGATGGAGTGGTGGTAAGGGTAGGTATGGATGGAGTAGGTGCAATAGCTGGCTGGACTGCTAGTGTGGCCTGCACGTACGGATTAGTGGCTAAGTGTGCAAGCTGGCGGATGGTAGGTGAGTGAGCTAGTAGGATGTCCTCCTGAACATCGTGAGGAAAGGCTGGTGAAGGCATAGTCTGTGACAAGACGGTGCATATGTGTAAGTATGTGGAAAAATATGCTCACGATGAATATGAAATAGTGCATAAGTAAATAGGAAATAAAACATGTAATCCTATTTAAATGAATCTTAAGTAAAATGGCAAGTAAGGCAAGCGGCAATCGGCGGTCGTAGTATGATGTTTTTGTGAAAAGTAGTTATAGTTTAGGGTTTATATGTACCTAGTTCTCTATAACTTAGGCTCTGATGCCAATCTGTAACACCCCCAAATTTTGTTTAGCGGAAGCATACGTGTAATTAGGGAGCGTTACGGGATTGGTGAATCATAACACAAGTAATAAAGAACGGAATACATACTCCGTTTGATTTCATAAAATTGTTTTAAAACATTGTCTCACAACATAGTTTAAATAAATGGGTACATCCCATTAGTTATAGTGGTCCCAATGTAAAAACATCATTTTTGTGTAAAAACACTTCTTTAATACTACTACGACCATACATCCGCTTCTTGCCTTGCCTTCATGAATATAACTTAAACACCTGAGAAAATATGCTAAAAGGTCAGCTAAAAGCTGATGAGTTCATAGGTTTAAGTTAAAATAGTAAGCTTGGACCATAATCAAAGTCATATAATCATTACAACGAATATAATGTTATATGGATGAAAGTCTATTACGTTAGCTCTAAGTTCATGCAACCGATACTACGATAGTTCTGTATGCTAAAAGATGTCATACAATATAGGGGCCCATAGCAAGTGTTTTGTCCCTCAACACTTGATTCCGACATGGTATACGTTTCGCCTTGGCCAAAGCATGGCCAACCGAACGGAGGAGTCACCCTCAATAGATCTATTTATAACATTCGCGTTTCCCAATAGGGAATTGACGGTTCATGAAAAAGGGCATTCTCTAGGGACATAAGGGCTTAGGCTAAACCACGTAATAGTAATCATGTTATAGTTTTGGTCCATAAAATGTTTTGCATATTTCTCACCCCAAAATGTATAAAACAATTTATCAAGTAAAAGTGGGGCTATGAAACTCACCTTAGCAAATGTGAAATCCAAATGTGGGATTAGTGATGGTTGTGGAGCGGCACCGACACGCGACCTAGATAAGGAGGGCAATGTTTTAGTTCATCGTTTTAAGTATCACCTACTTAAAGTGGTTCAATGATTTTTATAATTGTGTTAATACTAGTCATAAGTTTGTAAAAATCATTATGATGGCTTTACTAGTAAGTATACGAAGTATATATACTTTTCATGTTGACATTAAAATGGTTTTAAAATCCAAAGTTTGATTTAAAACAAATAATCACAATGTTCCACTAGTAAGTATATAAATGTATATATACTTATTTAAGTTGACACAAAATGGTTTTGTCAAAGTTATTATTAGTCTATTTATTTTCTAATTGTATTTAGAAAATACGTAAGTTAAAGTTGAAGACAAAATGATATAGTAGCCTTCGTTTAATTATTAAAATTTGGTTCTTACAATGTACGACTAGAAATCTTTATGATATAAGTTGGTTTACACGTTGTCGTTAAATCCTTTATGTATACGTTATTATATGACTCACGTTTTAGACACTTGTTTCATTGTTTGAAGGCCTTTACTCTTGTTTTACTTGTCGATATAAGTGTACATATCTAAGGTCGAAATCTCCAAATATGTGACAAATGAGTTTAGCTTTATAATTTATTTCCGGTATACATTACACGTTTTATTTTGTTGGCTTGTTTAAACTATCAAACGCACCCCCGAACCATCATGGACTGAGGTCCGGTGTCGACAGCAACAAGGCACCAGAATTGGGCCTAGGCCCGAAGTGAGGTTTGTACAAAATAAAAGGCTTTAGCCTATTGCTAACAAACACACTCTTATGGACAAGCTATGGGCTGTGGCCCAACATAGCACAAGAAAATTTTGTTACAGGTTTGTTGTGTAATCATTTCACTAGTAGGTTCTTTACAAGTTTTTGGAGAGTATGATATATCCAACGAAATGCTAGAGTAGTTATCTTTGACACGGAGGTTCGACGTAAATGGTTTTGACTTCAAGATATAACTCGACTCTAGTATGACTTAGAATCGTGAAGCCGAGACTTCTCGACAAGAGCTTAGACTCACAAGCTCCGCGCTATCTTATCAAAACTGTTTTTGACTCTAGTGATTGTACCACAGTGAGGCTTTTCATGATATCAACCCAAGTCTTTCCTATCATTTAGAAATAAAAGAGGAGTACTAAACTCTTTTTGTCACAAGGCTCATGCGCAAGGCCTTCGTCACGTTAGTCTAAGTCATGACACCTACGTTGTGGTACTTGATATGTGCTTATTCACATATCTTTTCACTATCAAAACTGACCCAAAATAACCAAGAAAGGCCGTTTATTGCTTATATTTGTGGTTTTCTTGAGTTTGTGTATGTGCAGGTACGGATATGCAAAAACACGCAAAAAGGATCCAAATCAGATGTAAATCCGAGCACGAGAGATCGAGAGAGTTTTAGCTGAGCTGAAAGGTCGGGATTGCATATTTTGGAAGATATTATTCTCAGAAGATGATTTTGGAAGTTTCAGCAAAGTTTGGAGAAAAGACAAGTTTAGTCCCTTAAGTTTGAGCTTTTGACAGATTTGGTCCCTCAAAGATTCAGAAAAGTGCAAAAGTCACCCTTGGATTATTGAGCTTTACATGATTAGTCCCTGATGAGATTTTCAGAATTTCACTTGTGGTCCCTTGGAAAATTCAAAGTGTACAAGTTTGGACCCTTAACTATCTCTTATATCACAAATTAAATCCAAGTCCAAAACACTAATAAATCCATTCGGCCCAAAAGAGTGACCCGAGCCCAACCATAAACACTAGCCACCCGGTTTAAATCCTAACCCGAAAAACAAACTAAACCCGAGTAATAAACCCAGGTCAACGCCCCAACCCCGGTCAAACACCCGAAATACAATTAAAAAATAAAACCCGCCAAACATTTACCCCCCTTTCCCTTTTACCCAGATAGTTAGAACCCTAATTCACCCCACCCGTGTAAATTGCCAAATTGACAGCAATTAAGGGCACAATAGTACTTTCCACTGACATGGGACTGACACATCAGTGATCCGTGTGCTTGAGGCCACGTGGCGCTCTCTTATTGGCTGAGCAGTGTCATCAGGATTGATCCAAAGGCTATGATGAGATGGGAAGCGGTTATCTTTGATCCAAGGGTGTATATTAGCTCAAAGAAGCACAAAAGAAAGGAATTCGAGATCTTTCCAAGCTCAAGCTCATGTTATAAATAGACCTTCATTCTCTTTCACTGAATGTATCTTATTTCTGTATTTTTTACTTCTCTCTAGACTTAGTTGTAGTGGTTTCAAATGTTTTCAATGTTTTTGTAATTCATAATTTGTATTCAACATTTCTCCATATTAATAGAATTTATCATTTCCTTTTCAAAGTATTTGTTTAAGTTCTTAAATCTGCTTATTATATCTATCTATTGCTTATTTCAGTGTTTTCATAAATGTTTGTAGCTTAACTTTTCAAAATCTCAAAAATACAAAAAAAATCAAATAAATCATTCAAAAATAAAAAAATCACTTTAGATCTTTGTTCTGTAGTAATCTACCTCTGATCTATTGTTTCAGATGTTCATTTAAGCTTTCTAGTAGCTTATAGTGAGCTTATATTAGTTTTATTCTCAAAATCACTCAAATCTCAAGGTTATGCAGAATCTACAGTAGCTGATATGGAATTGATGTTCTGGTTTTGGATCTGGTTTGGAATGGAATAGTTGCTGGTTTTGGTTTGGATATGAGCTGGAATTGTTTAGGTTAGGGGTATAAATAGGTTAGAGGTTCTTTTGTCTTCAAAGTGCAAGCCATAGTGGCTGTGGAAATTTTGTAAGTTCAATATCTGTTTCTGATCATTTAGTGGTGTTTGAATCTGCTCAATAGTTGTTATTTTTACTGTTTGATTGGTATTAGATGTTCGATTAGCTTAAATATAGTATAAATCTGTTGTTGCTTCATTAATTAGACTGTTAAGTAGTGTTTGGCATAACTATCTTATCTTAGTTAATGAGTGGTTTAACTGTTAGTGATAGTTGATACAAGTTTGAGTAGTTTATTGGAGGTTAATTGAGGTATTTGATAAAGCATTTTAGCTCTAAAAGTCAATATCACCTGTTAATTAATCTAGATACTGATTCTGTCAAAATCAGTAGGCAGTAATAGTTGCAAATTGGTTTGGATTTGTTAGATCTAGCTTGTTGTTATCATAAGTAGTGTTATAACATCATTTTCAGTTAATTAGATTGAATCAAAACTCATTTTGGTCAAAGTTCATGTGATTCTTCAAAAGTCAAAATCTGTCAATGTCAGTTTTTCACAAAACTTTGTTAGAAGATTTCTTGTTCATCACTGAGTTTGAGTACTTGAAACTTTGGGATCTTAAATTTCACTTGGTCTTAATCTGATAATCTCTTTTTGTAAAACCTGGTTGGGACATTTTAAGTTTCAAATAAGCTAAAACTTTAGCTTCTACATGCCCTGTTCACACTTAGTTGTGAATCAGGCAGTTTTGAAATTGGTACATTTGTTTCATTTCTAGGAGTTAAGGTCTGGATTTTGGTGAAAGTGTAGTTGGCCAGGTGTTTGTTAAGACTGCATAAGTGGATTTTGGATTAGCTTATTAGTTAAGCTGGTACATAAGCCCAAACAGTGGACCTGAACCACTGTTTGGCTGAGTTTGGCAGATGGCTTGAATCTAGGTTCTGACATTATAGCTTGTTAGGATTGGTTAGAATTAGTTGCTTGTAGTTCATTTTAGTATAATTTAGCTGTGGTAACTGTTTGGTTAGCTTAGTAGCTTATTTGCTTATTTTCTTAGCTTATTCTAGCTAGCTGTTACACTACATCATTCATATTCTACACATAAGCTGTTTCTTTTTCATTTTTCATAGCTTCATAATATAATTTTAGATTTTTCCTGAAAGTTTCATAATTTTTGGTCTTCATTTGCTATTTTTCTTATTTTAAATAGATTTTAATCACTTTTTAATTAGATTTAATTGAAAATAATTGAGAAAAAGCTCCAAAAAATAATTTTTCAATTTTAATAGTTTAAGAAAAATATAAAAAGCATAAAAAAGATTTTTCCCTATTTTTCTCCTTGATTTTTTATAATTTTTAGAATTTAAATTAGATTTAAATAGTTTAAATTAGTTTTTAATTTTTATAAATTCAAGAAAAGTCCTAAAAAAATAGTTTTAATTTTAAAATAGTTTTCTTATTACATTTTTAGAGTAAAAGTAATTTTAGATTATTTTTAGGAGTTAGATTAGTCGTATTTGCTTTTTATTCGCGTTTCGTTGGATTTCCGTTTTTGCGTTTTAGTGTAGAATTGCGTAGTTTGCCTTAGTTTTTAGGATTCCCCGTAGATTTTATGTTCCATTTACTTTCCTTATCCCGTAGTTTAGATAATATCATCTTATGCCCCTTTTCTTATTCGAATCCCGATATTTGAGACGTGAGTTGTTTACTCCATTCATCCCTCGTTGGGAGAACGACCCGGGAAATACATTCCTTTGTATTTCTTCGGAAAATATCTGTATGAAAATGAATTATCAGTACTACCGCAACCTCGTCATGTATTCTAAAGTGAAGTAGACTTGTCGGTCAACACAAAGTTTACACACTATTACGCATTCGGTTTGACATGACCATGGTTTACTTGATTAACATATCAACACAAGTTTTCAAACAACATATAACAATAACGAGGGGGTGATTTCCTTAGCACAAATTTCGTATCAAACCAAGGTAAACAATACAAATGTCGACTGTGGATACCACGAGTCTCGAAGTGAATATACATTCAAATAAATCAACAATTTCACTTAAAGGTTTCTGGCAAAACTTAATAGCATAACGCCATGTGAACAACAAATATCGGACATCAAACTAAACAACTCTTCATTCAAGGTTTTAAATACAACAAATTTCATAAGAAGAGAAAAGTTGAACCTTATTAAAGTGGGGCGAAAACAACGAAGATGAGGGCTAACTCGAGAGCTCCACACAAACCGAACCTCCAAATCAAATCTGAGCAACAACCCAACAGTTTCACAACACCCTTAAGAACACTATTCTTTTGTGGTGGGTTTGAGATTTGATTTGTGTGTGCCCTTAGTCTCTCGAGTTGCATAAAAAGGAATTAAAAAGGGAGTATTTGACCAAGCCTTTACACCTTGCATCTTTGTTTGAAGCTAAAAATAGTTTACTTCCAAAACCAAAGGAATCTCGGATATAAGCTCAAGATAGATTGGTGGAAGATTTGTTTCTTTCTTGTGGTTAACTTGATCTTCCTTGGATTCCATTGAAG
Organism: Chrysanthemum seticuspe; assembly: GCA_019973895.1. Classification (NCBI taxonomy): domain Eukaryota; kingdom Viridiplantae; phylum Streptophyta; class Magnoliopsida; order Asterales; family Asteraceae; genus Chrysanthemum; species Chrysanthemum seticuspe. The sequence goes on from BPTQ01000009.1 coordinate 185,706,328, forward strand.
GGTAGCGGCGCACCAAGAGAGGCTTGGGGAAGCCAAACTTACATGAATATGGTATGAAAGAGGAAAGGTAGGATGGGTAAATATGTTGGGTTATCTTCTTTTGAAGATATTCGGCCTATGTGAGATCGAGATAGGGGATGAAGAAGATATCTCTCACTATTCCTTGGGAAGGGTTGTTATCTCTTTTTAGAGAGAGAGAGATGTAGGTGGAATATTTGGGGGATATGTGACGACAAAACGAAAAGAGGAGAGGGGGGGGGGCGGATTTTCCAAGGGAAAGGGATAAAGTTTCATTTACTTATTTTTGTAAAATAGATTTTGTAAAGTTGTATATATATAAGGTAGGTATACTTGTTACATATGGTAAGTAATTTAAATTGTATTGTATAGTTTTGGTGTCATGCGAAGATTATACTGTGACTAGAGCGTTAAGGTTTGATAATTTTTATAAGGTAGTATCTTATAGATAGTTTGGAAATATTATTATCTTGGTAATATTTTCCATTACGGGGGTTTTTCATTTGTTTTATTTGCCCTTATCATAGTGTCGGTACGCGTGCAGTGTCGGTCACTGGGGGAAAATGAGATAACCTCTCGTCTTACAATTTAAATCATAAGACAAAAATGAAATATTCATAAAATGATATGAATGCAAAAGTGATGCAGTTATCTACTGTATGCGAGTTAACTACTCAAATGATCAGGCAAAGCTTATGCATGCTTAATGACTAGATTTAGTAAATAAATTACTAATCATCAGTTAAATGTTTGTGGAAATTTACCGTGTGTCACAGTTGAGGAGGGAGAATTAAACGGCTATGAGGATAAAGAAGTGTATTTTTTTGTTGTAGGTTTTATAATGAAAACGAGTGCGCATGCACTAAAAACAAATCAATCAAAATAGGACCGAAGTAAAAACAAATCAAGCGTATTTTCGCAAGTGACACAAAGGCAAGTTTTAAATCTTTTGTTTGGGAACTTATTATGATAACACTTAAGTTGAGAGTGTTATATGATTGATGTCTTTTATCTTTATTAAACCCAATAAAAACAAAATATTTTTGGGTTTTTTAACTTATATATATATATATATATATATATATATATATATATATATATATATATATATATATATATATATATATATACACACATAAAAAGAAAAGGATAATATTTTTGTGTTTTATGATTTTTGTGAAAGCAAATAACTTCGCGAGAAAGGATCTTCAAGTCACTAATCATCAAACCTTAACGATATTGTCGCAACACAACCTCCCCGACAGCGACACCAAATTGATATTGTTTCAAATAGTATAGTAAAATATCAAATACACGTGATACACGCGAATCGACGAACCAGCCCTTTAGGAAAAAGGTCAACACGCAAAACCCGCAAATACACGATAAGTGATATCGGGAAAGTGATTACCCGGGTCGTTTCCCAAAGAGGAATGAATTGACGGTTACGTTTAAGGTTTGTTATTAAAATGCTTGAATGATCAGGATTTTACGTTTTTGATATTGTTTTCTAAGTTTTAAAGCACGGGAAAGTAAATAAGGCATGTAAACTAAGATTTAATTTCACAACTAATAAACATAATAAACAAGAAAACAATGCTAAATTACGTCCTAAGGCACTAAAACTCAAAAACAGGCAAAACCGGGAGTGTCCCGAGTCTTAAAAATGAAAATTTTGCAATTTAAATCCTACTGGTTCAAAACTATTTCTCCTACGTCCTAAACGACTAAAAATGATTTTAGAAAAAAGCCGGGTATATTTTTGACTTTAAATAATTTATTATGATTTAAAAACTAAATTAAACTAATTAAATTACAAAAAATACTAAAAGTAATTGGAAAAATCTAAAAAAACTTACAGAAAATACTTTAAGTTAAACTAAATTTAAGAAAAATAAAAAAGGGTGCAACTGCTTTTGGAAATAAGTAGTTAAAAAGCTACTAAGTTTGATAAGCTTAAAACTGTAAACGTGTTTAATTGTGCATGATTGGACTGAGACAAGTCCCAAGGACAGATGGTTATGTGGTGGTGTGTTGGGTTTGTGAGTGTAGAGACCAGGGTTTGACCCCTGGTTTTTACACTTTTTGGATTTATTTATTTATTTTTTTTTGAAATTTTCTTTTGAAAACTTTTAAAAACATAAAAATAACTACTTTTTATAAAAGCAAACTTTTTCTAAACTTACAAATAAGCACATGAACAGCTTATTTACACAGCATATCACTATAGTGGACTGTCTGGGTATGGGATAGCCAAAGTTGAATAAGCTATATGAATCCTAAAAAGACTACTCTGAGATTCTGTGATGTTGCAGATCAGAACAGGCCAAAAGGCTACTTTTGGCTTAAAAATAAGCTACCTAATAGCCTCCAAAATCCACATAAGCTAAGACATATATAAAACATATGGAAAAGAACTTAAAAAACCAATTTGGAGCAGCTATGAAGCTATTTAAGAGGCTTTTAAAGGCTTTTGAAAAGGCTGATTGGGGACATATGACAGATTCAAAAATAACACTAAGGGTGACTGATGTGGGACTTTTAAGAGCTTCCAAAATCTATCAAAATCTATCCATTTTGCATCTAAGCTAAAAACATATGAAGTGTGAAGACCACAACTTCATAAAATCCAATTTCTAAAAACTTTTAACAATGAAATTAGCTTAAAAATTAGTTGTTCAACAGTAGACTGCTGTTGTGAAGTCTGCAACTCTGTGGTACTCTTGAACTTTGAAAACTTGTTAAAATTTGAGTTTGTGATTGAAACCTCAATAAAAAGCATGAAGCAAGGGTTGTTAAACTAAATTGACCCAAAAAAACTATAACAACAATTGAATTTCTAAGATATTTGGAAAAGGGCTATTTGACAATTTTTTAAAGCTTAAACTTGAAAATTTAAACTAAACTTTATCAAATCTAAACATAACTACTTAAGTTGCTATAAGAACTACCAAAACACTTAAATAAAGTCAAAACAAAGCTATTTCAAAGGTCAAAGATGGGTAAAAATAGATTTTGGACATGGGTTTTCCATAATGTCAAACACCCCTTTAAAATTGAAACTGCTTTTTTAGAACTATTTTAAGACTTGAAATTTATGGAACTAGATTGAAACTTTTAAACAACAGCTCAAAGGAGCTTAAGAGAACTTATAACATGTAAATGAAACATTTTAAACACCATGGTACTTTAGATAAAATAAACAGATTTTTACCAGGAACTGAGTTTTCATTCACTAAATAAATACAAGACTGATAATTTTAAATTGAATTTAAACATAAATAAAAGACATTACAAGGAATTTTAAAGTTCGGAAAATAAAATGAGGACTAGAACTAGAAGTCTAGACAATTTTTTAGGTTAATACCAATTTCCTATTTATACACAATAAAACTTATGCTAGGGTCTTCTCTCTTTTTGTTTTTGTGCCTTCTGTGCTTGTTGTGAGAGAGAGTCGAGAGATGTTGTTCTTCACAGCATCACAACCATTGATTGGAACTTAGAGAACACTCCAATGCATCTTGTCTATCCACTTCTTTGTATTCAGTCTTTACCAAATGAGGAGGTAGGATTGCCAAGCTGGCATGGGACATGTGACTATGTTCTTGGATTGTTCTGGAAGTGAAAGTAATGGGGGGAGGGGAGGGTTTTGGCGGGTAAAGTTATGCTTTGTTTATGGGTTTGAATGAGGGAGTAGTCAATAAATGGGTGAAAGGGTAAAGGGGTAAAGTACTTATGGGTTAAGGTTTTGGGTTGGGGGGTTCAAGGGGTGTGACAAGGGTTCAAAGATGATTATGGTGGGGTTCAAAAGGTTTAAAGGTTTAGTTTTTAATAAATGATTAGGTTTAGTTTTTAATAAGCTTTAGATTTAGTTTTTAATAAGGTTTAGTTAAAAGAAAGTATTTAGGTTTTAATTTTAGGTAAAAAGATTTTTAAAAAAATGATTTTAATAAATAAAAATGGTTTCTATATTAAAAATGGTTTTTAATAAAAATGGTTTTAATAATTAAAAAATTGTTTTTAAATGAAAAGCTTAGGTTTTAGGGGTAAAATGGGAAATTTACGGTTTAGGCTAAAATGGTAATTTAAGGTTTAGGTAAAAGGGTAAAATGGTAATTTGGTTTAGGGTAGGGTTTCGAGTCCGTTTTCCCAAGCTCACTCCAAAAACGTGTCCCGAAATCCAAAAATGTATAAAATCCACTCCCGGCTCCGTCCTTAACCTGAAATACATAAAAACACATTCCAAGGATATCTGCAATATAAATGGGTATATTTTAGTGTTTTTAGACATTTTGTGGGTTTTACGGGCTTAAAATATGAGTAAAAGGCCACTCGTGATATCTGGACATCATTGGTTGAAACTCGTGATAAGATGAATGAGATAATTTCCCGAATTAAAGACCATATTGAAGAAAATTTCAATGCTGAGAGTACTCTACAGACTCTGGACACCCACCAAGGCACTCAGGGACGCCTCACGGAGATTGAGGAACGTTTGACACTTTTAAAGTCCGCTGCGACAGTATCACTGACTCAGTCTAGGTACCTAGAGGATGTTGTAGAGTTTATGAGGCTTAGTATGGAGCGTAGGGCAGACGATGCCAGTGATAAATTTGCTAGGATAGAGGCTCAGCTTAGGGAGTTTGTGGAATGGAAGGCGGCCCATAAGAGTCAGCCGAGGCAACACCAGAAAGTATTTAGTTTTGTACTATGATAGCCCCAAGATGTTCAGGGTGGTAGTAAAGTAGTAGTAGTTGTGTTGTACGAACTGATAGGACCCGTTGATGTTGTCGCTCTATTTATCGGTCTTACGAACCAAAATTTTCCTAAATGCATTAGAATATGTTGTAATGAAATTCTATGTAATATCATTATAGTTATTGCTCATGCGTTAAATCCATCTTCATTAGGTTCTATATTTATATCATCATAAACCCATACACGGAATATACAAGATATGCACTACACATGAATAGTATGACATAATTAAAATATTGATCGACATGTTGTAGATGTCAAAACTATAATTATTCTCATAATGACCCTCATGCTTATATAGAGAACTCACCTCCGTGTTTATTATGGTTGAAGGACAATGTTGCCGGTCAAGCAAAATGAGAACACAACTGACATTGAGAAGCTCATTAAAGAACGGGTTGCCACGAAAATCGCGAACTACATAGCCAACCACCACAACGATTTTTCCAACCAAAGGGCCAGAGAAGATACTAATCGTGAAGAGCTCACGACACGTGATTGCTCTTATCAAGAATTCTTAAGCCAAAAGCCCTTAAACTTCGAGGGAACTGATGAAGCCACATGTTTGGCACAATGGTTTGAAAAACTGGACTCAATCTTCCGTGAAAAGTGTTGTGCAAACAATTGCAAGATCAAGTTTGCTACTTGAACATTCCAACATCAAGCTCGCACATGGTGAAATGCTTATGTCCACTCCGTAGGAGTCGACACCGCATACTATCTTCAGTGGGACACCCTATAGAAAATGATGATTTCTGAATAATTCTCAAGAAGTGAAATATGAGAAATGGAATGGGAATTCTGGGGGCTAACTATGGCAGGAAAGGACCTTGAGAGAGACACCAACCGCTTTCTCGAAAAGCCCGAGGAAAAGAAGCCCAAAGCGTATGATTGGGGACTCTCACCAGAGATCCGGAGGAACATCGTTTCCTTCACACCCGAGTCTACCAGAAGAGCTATACATTCAGTACCTATGATAACTAGACAACTAAGGCTAGGAAAAACAACAGGAAACGATGGTAACGATAAGAGAAACTGGAAGTACAATGGTACCATGAGACAAGTTCAACAGCTGAACATGCACCAAGGGATGGCCCGCGTTGGGACTACTGGCACTGGGGATAAAAAGGGGTATGCTGGGACACTACCCAAGTGCTACTCTTGCTAGTACCATCACAGGGGAGCATGTCTAAAAAGACCAGATCATGAGCTAGGAAAATCTGAAGATTTTTACCAAGTGATCCCGAAGTTCCACAAATGGGGAATGAAAGGTTACACTAGGAAAGTGTATCCAAAGGGAAAGAGCTACCCCAAAGTAAGGACTTTCCAAAATCCCTACTAGAAGGAAGAAAGAAGACTCATCTAGACTACAACTGATAAGGACTTAAAACTTACACTTTGAAGGGGCCATTTAAGCCTTTAATCGCCCACTTTTATATCTGTTACTGCTTAATTTAATTCCTTTTCACTTTTTAGGTCTCTTAGAAGCAAAATGCTGGAATGATGCATATTTGGACGAAAAGGAGTGAATACATGAAGAAAATGGCTAAGTCAAGATCAAAGACACTCAAGCTGCTGAATTTGAAGCTCAAGGCGTCACAATCCAAGGGCGACACCGTCCCTCTATATGTAATTAAATTTGTGACGACTCAGTAGACTTTTTGCTAAAATACACTTGATGGCGTCAGGCTTTGAAGAGGAAGGGTGTCACGAATACTTTTCATCCCAGACGGCCTAGATCCAGAATCAGACGACGTCACTACTGAAGCCCGACGGCGTCACAACCACAACGTGACACCGTCCCAACTATTACTTGGCCAGGATGGAACCCTAATGACGACGATCTGATGGCGTCCCAACTATAAGGCGACGCCGTCGCGAGTGTAAAACTATATATTGAAATTGAATTTTCAGAATTTTAGGAGGTAGACTTGTGGAGTAAAAACCTAAAACGACTTTAGTCCGGTTTGGACAGTATCTTAGGGTTCTCATACCCTATTTTACATCAAGATAAGTTTTTTACTTCATTGATTTCATTATGTCTTTGATTGTATGTGTGTATGCTTGCGTGTTTAACATGTCCGGCTAAATTTCTTGTGTGTTTGCTTAGATCTATGAAACCTAGTTATTAATTACTGATTGGTTGTCTCTTATCTTAATTGTAATTGGCTTAGGAGTGCATTAGCCCATCGTTGTGTTTAGTTGCTTAAGTAATCTTTGTGAACCTTAGCTTATGAATCACGTAGCGGAATTGTAGGTTAAACATCCAAAGATAACCTTAGAGTTAGTTTATGAAACCATGAAACCTAGAGATTTCATAGGCAATAACCTTAAGGTAGTCTCAAAGAGTTAGGGATAAAAGCATACCCTACGACCTTAGAAAACACAACGCGTTAAGAATAAGGACGTGACAATTCAACCACCAATAAAAGATAACTAGGGAGTAATAGTATCTAGGTAGACACATTTTTAATCATCATACGAGCACACATCAATAGACATAAGACTACCTATAGTTTAGATAATTAGATAGTAGAGTAATCGGTAGAAGTACCAAAACCCCCAAATCCAAACCCCGACATTTTACCCTTAGCTTTCTAAAAAATATAAAAAAAGATAAAAAATAATCTTCTTCAACCTCAACCTTAGCGTAGTACACTTCTTACTAGCATTCTTATTCCCCTAGAGAACGATATCAATACCCGAGGCTTACCCAATACTACACTACAATGATTAGGTTCACTGCCTAGGGTGTTGAAAAACTTGCTCGACAAAAAGGAAGTTCCTTTGACCCCAAACGCGTTATACGCGCATCAAGTTTTTGGCACCGCTGCCGGGGAATAGAATAGCTAGTTTGATTTCTATCTCGTTTAGGTTCCCTTGCTTGATTCCTATCAAATAAGATTTTTTTCTCATTTTTAGCTTCCTCATAGTCTATCCCCCTTCTTCGTGAAATTATTCGTAATCTCATCACTTTTCATCATGGAAGGTGATAATCCACCCAAAAACAACCCACCACAAAATAAACCACTTCCACTCAAACCACAACCCATTGACCAACACCCCTCTAACAATCGTCGCAATCGATATGTTAGTAGAAACAACGATCTTCAAGATTTGCATAGGGTATTTGAGAGTACAATTAGGGACGCTGTTGAAAAAGCGGTTAGCGCCTCGATTGTTGGCTCCATGATTAGCAGTAGTTCGGGTAATGATTTAGTGATTGAAAATGTGAATGAGGAAAATAGTGCTTGCTTCAATCTTTACCCCACTAAGGAAGAGGTTCCTTACCACCAATACATAATCGACAATCCTCGATCACCCATCATTAGGATATGCCCAAAGATTAGGAGAGGAAATCCTTGGAACATCAAAATCCTTTGTATGATTGGATATAGAAATGTCGAGCATGCCTACATAGATACGAAATCTCCCATTAATGTGATGTCATCAACAGTTTACAATGACATAATGAATGAGCGACTTAAAATTAGGAGAGACCCTAAGTATCATGGTGGGGTTTGCAATTTTGTGGGAAGAGTCAAGGATGTACACGTCTTTATAGGAAACTTCACCTACTTAGTTGATTTTATGGTCCTAGAAGACATTGGATGTGTCATTGACTATAGCTTGTCCCAACTTGTGCTAGGAAAACCGTTTGTTGAAAAGTCTAAAATGAGCTATAACAAATCCGAAGGAACGGTTAGGTTTATAGAAGGGGACGATGAGATCACTTATAGGATGCCTTGTAAGATGAATGGATATGGCCCTTTATTCCTTTATGAGCGAGATGACATTAGATCTTTTGAGGAAAAGAGCGAAGACGATGTTGAAAAAGGTTTGAACTTCATGTGGGAGAAAAGGAGGCTTTACTATAGGGGTTTCTTGAACCTAGGACCTAGGTATAGAGTAGATGAGAATTTTGTCAATATGATAGAGTTTTCATTAAGGATGAAAAACGAGACCTTGTAGGATCACGACTTCGAGTATAGCTACAAGACTCATAAATAAAGAAAAGCGCTTCGTGGGAGGTAACCCATGCTTAATTGTTTGCTTGTTTGTGTGTCATATATCTTTTTATCATTGTATGTTCTCATGTTTGAATTTGTGAAAATGCTTTATTTTGTCTTTAACCTCGTCTTAATTACATATAAAGGTATTTTACAAAAAGGATAAGTGTAGGGAGGATTACACACGTTCTCAAAAGAACGTGAACATGAGAGCTACAATTATTGAAAATGATATATATGTGTGTTTGTTAGAGTCAAATGCTTGTATCGAGTCATAATAGATGTTTTGCAGGAACTTTTCCAGATTTTAAAGGTGTAATTTTTCTAGAATTTTTCCAAAAAAAATGCAGCAGACCATTTTCTGTCAGGATAACCTGACGGCGTCTGGATTATAACCTGACGACGTCAGGAGGAGCAAAAACAGCTTATGAAATTCCTCTCATTTTCTGTGCTAATTATAAATTTTTGGAAATTCTCAGGTCTTAATTTTCCAGAAAATCTGCAAACATCCATTTCACAAGCATTATATCCTAGTTTAGTTGAGTCATATATAGTTTTACCGCCGATTTTATGCGAAGGTTTCATCTATTTTCTTAAAGTGTGCAGGTTTTATTTATCAAGAAGAAGAAACATAATATTGGATGAAGCTTATCATGCATACATTCTTCTTGGAAAGAATTTAACCACTACGTCACACGGATCCTACCGAGCTAATCAGGGGAGTACTAGTTTCTTTCTCTTTTAATTACCTTCCGTTATCATAACTTTGATACTTTCGGGAACATTGGGGACAATGTTCAGTTTAAGTATAGGGAGGGAGAATAAAACGGGAACTTTGAAACTATGCTTATCCTTGATCATTTGTCTTTTCCTATTTCATTTGTGTAATAAACCATGAGAAATATTTGTTAGGGAAATTTTAGCACCAAATTTAAAATTTTCATGACATGTACGGGTGGGACTTTAGTCTTAATAAAGCGTCTCATGGATAGGAGTTATATGACTAGCACAAAAACCATTTACTACTCAAATTTCACCCCAAAAATGTAAGGTTCGCCCTAGATCTATAGGAATTAAATCATTCACCTTTAATGCTTCGAGAGTGTACCGGTATTTAATAGATTCTAGAACTTGTTTTGTGATGCATTCCGAGATCGCTAGTAAGACTACACTTGTGTAGTTAGGAATAACTAAATGATTAGAGGCATTAGGATAACCCTTGTTTGATACCCGTATTATAATTACTTCTTCCACATCGGTTGAGTAATTCCCCCACACCCTTGCGATATAATCATCTTTAGTACACGATACCCCTAGTTAACCCCTCAGAGCCTATCCTTTTCGCGGTTCTCGTGATGTTTCGGTTTTCCGGAATATCAATGAAAAGCATTGTTTACAATCCACCCCCAAATGTACACCCAAATCGCCTTAGCCTACCTTGTATGCACTCAACTTTAGTGCATTATTGTTATCATACTAAATCCTTAGTTCAATTATCTAGTTACTTGCATGGTTGCTAAGTCGACTCATATCCTTTTTACACAGTTTTGGGATGATTGGGACTCATGGGTAAAGTAAAATTTTATAGAGTGACGGGAAAGAATGTTAAATTCAAATTCCCTTTATTTACGTAATAAAGTACTCCAAGTGTTTTGATCTTTTCAATTCGGGTCAAATTAGTGTTAGAGTAATAAAAACTCAACTATAGGGATGCTCCTATAAATCCCTTATATTTTGATGTTATCGTAGAGGATGGCAGAGTAAAATTGTATGCATAAAAAAAACATGCTGGCTACCATCCTACATCTATCTTTATATTTATGTTTGTTTGTTTCAAAGTATCTAGAGTTTAGTGAGTCGAGTCTTGGCTTAGCAACGCCATTCTTTTCATGCTTCTAACATAAGATTTTTGACTTGCCACCACTAAATCGCCTATCCAACCAAACACTTTGTTTCCCTACCGTAAGCCTAACATTACAACCCTTTAAAAGACCTCTTAGATAGTTGTTCCTAGGTGCTTACGCTAAATCGGTGGAGATTTGATCTAGTCTCAAGCCTATGGTAATATATGTACTATGACCGGTTAATGAGTGTTTATCTTCCATTTCCATTTACTATATTTCATATACACCCAAGAGATGAGAGAATTCAAACACCCCTTGTGATGTGCTAGTATATAGTTTTTGTGCTTGTTATGATTATTGCGGTGCTTTTACTTGTTGTGAATTATGTTAAACCAATGCTTCATATCCCCTAAGTTATAAATTGATTGGCCAAAAGCACATTTGCTTGAGGACAAGTAAATACCAAGTGTAGGGATATTTGATGAGGACTTAAAGCGTACACTTTTAAGGGGTCATTTAAGCCCTTAATCGCCCACTTTTATATCCGTTACTACTTAATTTTGTTCCTTTTAACTTTTTAGGTCTCTTGGAAGCAAAATGCTGGAATGATGCATATTTGGACGAAAAGGAGTGAATACATGAAGAAAATGGATAAGTCAAGATCAAAGACACTCAAGCTGCTGAATTTGAAGCTGACGGCATCACAATCCAAGGGCGACGCCGTCCCTCTATACGTAATTAAAATTTGGACGACTCAGTAGACTTTTTGCTAAAATACACCTGACGGCGTCAGGATTTGAAGAGGAAGGGCGTCACGAAAACTTTTCATCCCAGACGGCCTAGATCCAGAATCAGACGACGCCACTACTAAAGCCCGATGGCGTCACAACCACAACATGACGCTGTCCCAACTATTACTTGGCCAATACAAAACCCTAATGACGGCGATATGATGGCGTCCTAACTATAAGGCGACGCCGTCGCGAGTGTAAAACTATATATAGAAATCGAATTTTCAGAATTTTAGGAGGTAGACTTGTAGAGCAAAAACCTAAAATTACTTTAGTCCGGTTTGGACAGTATCTTAGGGTCTCATACCCTATTTTACATCAAGATAAATATTTTACTTCATTGATTTCATTATTTCTTCGATTGTATGTGTGTATGCTTGCGTGTTTAACATGTCCGGCTAAATTTCTTGTGTGTTTGCTTAGATCTATGAAACCTAGTTATTAATTATTGATTGGTTTTCTCTTATCTTAATTGTAATTGGCTTTGGAGTGCATTAGGCCATCGTTGGGTTTAATTTCTTGAGTAATCTTTGTGAACCTTAGCTTATGAATCACGTAGCGGAATTGTAGGTTAAACATCCAAAGATAACCTTAGAGTTAGTTTATGAAACCTAGAGATTTCGTAGGCAATAACCTTAAGGTAGTCTCAAAGAGTTAGGGATAAAAGCATACCCTACGACCTTAGAAAACACAACGCGTTAAGAATAAGGATGTGACAATTCAACCACCAATAAAAGATAACTAGAGAGTAATAGTATCTAGGTAGACACATTTTTAATCATCATACGAGCACACATCAATAGACATAAGACTACCCATAGTTTGATAATTAGATGGTAGAGTAATCGGTAGAAGTACCAAAACCCCCAAATCCAAACCCCGCGATTTTACCGTTAGCTTTCTAAAAAATATAAAAAAGATAAAAAATAATTTTCTTCAACCTCAACCTTAGCGTAGTACACTTCTTACTAGCATTCCTATTCCCCTAGAGAATGATATCAATACCCGAGGCTTACCTAATACTACACTCTAACGATTAGGTTCACTGCCTAGGGTGTTGAAAAACTTGCTCGACGAAAAGGAAGTTCCTTTGACCCCGAACGCGTTATACGCGCATCAACAACGATCATACGAGCAGGGACGAAGTAGATTGGAGACACTCCTCTATGTAATAAAATTTAGTTTCATGTTCTATGTCCTTGAAATCTATTCTAAGTACCTTCTTATGTAACTTCATGTGCTAAGTATCCTTGTTCAAGGAATTTGTTATCCTTTAATACTATCGTGCTATTTCAACGTTTACTCTCCTTGTTATTCTTTCATAACTCCTGATAACATTAAATAGTCCTAACTTTTTAGTGTCAATTTCCCCCCAGTTATGCTCGGATTTTAAGTCATTTATATGGATTTATGCTTGTATTCCTTTATATTTCACTTCCAGGTAAAATATGAGCATTGGAGCGTAGAGACGCGGATTTAGAGATTTTCCTAATGGTTTTATCTTAATATGCTATTTATTAAGAAGCTACGGCGTAACTCGTATTCTCAATTACGTCGTAGTTAGGATTTTGTCACAGAAGACCAACTCACCTGTAGTTACGGCGTAACCCTCAACTAAAGTTACGTCGTAATCATCTAGGTCATGAAATGTTTCGCGCCACCATCAACTACGCCATAACATTCTCACAAGCATTACGACGTAACAAGCTTCTGTTAAGAGGATGTATTAGTTACGGCGTAACTCTCATCAACACTACGGCGGAGCTGCAATTACGGCGTAACTGTTCTTTATGTTATGCCGTAGTCACCTTAACTAGGCTTCTGTTTTGATGATAATTAAGTGTCGGCGTAACTCTAAAATTAAGTTATGCCGTAACTGTGATCGGGCCTATAAATACAAGCCCTAAAATCTGCATTTCACATCATTCACTCATAAATCAAAGGCAGAGAACGTGAAGATGGTTCCAAGGGCAGATCACAAGGAGCATACGGGCCATCTCAAAGGGAGAAATCACACAATATCGATAAGATTTAGCGATCACTACTATATTTTACTTTAATTCATGTCTTCAATTATGTTAAACATTGAATTTATTGTATCTTTTAATATGATCGGCTAAGCACCCTTGGTGTTAGCCTAATTATGATTCCTTGATTGTATTGTATATGTTTTCATGCTTCCATAAATTGTTTCTAGTGTACGCATGCATATTTCGATGGTAGTTACCTTAGCTTCAGTAGTTTTGAAGTGCGGTCGTATCTAGTTACTTAGGAGAATTGACCAACTGACCCTAAGTAAGTAGGTAGAGAAGGGGCTGGTAACAATTGACCAACTGACTACCTTTTTCTCTTCTGCGAATTGACCAAAGGATCACCTTCAGATGGATGAACTTAAGAAGTAGGGATGAGTGTCTAAGATGCTAGCGCCCGGGCACACATTATTTCGAATCTTGCATGTAGGGTACTTAATGACTTGGCTTAGGTTGCTTAAGACCCTCGACTCCCTAAAGGGTAGGCCTTTGACGTCGGGTAGGAACCTTTGTTGATAGTGTTGGGATTTAGAAAATCCGGTAGTTAAAGACTCGGTCACCACAAGTATATGTGTTCGTTAGAAAGCTCGTAGTCGTAGTCATTTGGTAATAGTTAGTAGTTAGTTAAGTAACACCGTAGAGGACGGACGGGTTTTTACCCACTGTATTCCTGATGCGCGTGCGAAGGCGCGTTTGGGTAAAGGAAACTTCCTTTTCGTCGAGTAAGTTTTTCAACCTCCTAGGCAGTAAACCTAATCGTTGTAGTGTAGTATTGGGTAAGCCTCGGGGATTGATATCGTTCTCTAGGGGAATAGGAATGCTAGTAAGAAATGTATGGCGAGAAGGTGGGGGTTGAGGATGATTCTTTTTTTTATCTTTTTATGGTTTTTTAGAAAGCTAAGGTAAAATATCGGGGAAATTGGTTAGGGGGTGGTACTTCTACCGATTACTCTACTTATCTAATTATCTAATTATCTATTTATCTAGTTACTACGGGTAGCTTATGTCTAATTGAGGTGTGCTCGTATGATGATTAAAAATGTGTTCACCTAGATATTATTACTCCCTAGTTATCTTTTATTGGTCGGTTGAGTTGTCACGCCTTATCTTAACGCATTGTATTCCTAAGGTCGTAGGGTATGCGTGCCCCCTAGTTCTTTGAGGTTATCTCTCGTATGTGACCTACGAAGTCGGCAAGCCTAAGCTATTTCATCCATAGACCACATCATAATAAAGCATACTCAAGAATTAAATACAACGAATGATGCCTAGTTGCACTCCTAAGCCAATTTACAATTAAGATAAGAAACAACCTAACAATAATCAATAACTAGGTTTCATAGATCTAAGCAAACACACAAGAAATTTAGCTAGACATGGTAAACAAGCAAGCATACACACAATCAATCGAATACAGGATATACATAATGTTACTTTGGATTAAAATACTTATCTCGATGTGTAAAATAAGGTATGGGACCCTAAGATACTGTTCAATTCGGACTACAAATGATTTAGGGTTTTTTCTCCAAAAGTCTACCTCCTCAAATACAGAAAAATCAAATTCTATATATAGATTTACAACTGTGACAACATCACCTTTTGCATGGGACGCCGTCAGCTTGCTGTCATTAAGGTTTCGTCTAGGCCAAGTTATCGATGGGACGACGTCACCTTAGAGTTGTGATACCATCAGTCTTTAGTTGGGACGTTGTCTTGATTCTAGATCTAGGCCGTCTGGAGTGGAAACTGTGAGTGACGCCCTCCTTATTGAAAGTGTGACGCCGTCAGGTTATAAGACCAAATTTTTCATTGAGCCGTCGTGTGCATGTTTTGATCAAGTCTTCATAGAGGGACGACGTCGCCCTTTAGTTGGGACGCCGTCAGGTACTGTTGATCAACTTCTTCGATCTTAACTTTGTTATTTTCTTCATGTATTTGCTCCTTTTCATCCAAATATGCTTTATTCCAGCATTTTGCTTCCAAAAGACCTAAAAAGTGAAAAGGAACGAAATTAAGCAGTAACGGATATAAAATTGGTCTACTTAGGGCTTAAATGACCTCCTTAAAGCGTACATTTTAAATCCTTATCAATGCCTGATCCACAGCCCGTAGGTGGCGATTCATGTAAGACACTATAAATACCCTTTGCCTAGCTAGGCAAAGGGTTGGAGCTTCATAATACAATTTTCTTTGTCTCACTAAAAGTTCCCAACTCTCTCTACATTCTCTCTCTATCTCAAGTCTCATTCGAATCCTTGTATGCTTGATTGTGTGTTTGTGAAAACCAATATGTTAAAAATGGTATCAGAGCTAGGTTTGATCATCCACTTTACATGTTCTTGAATTCTTAGTGGTTTTCATAAGGTTTTGGGTTTGAATGAGTTTTGAGACATTTTCATCATTTTGATCTTATTTAGTGTTAAAGAAAAGATTTTGATTGTACTTTTGTGTTTAGAATCATCATAAGTGTTTAGTTTTTGGTTTGGAAGGCTAGAATCATCTTGGTTGTGGTATTTTTGATTGGCTAAGTTTGGTTTTTGAAGTTATTCAAAGAAGTTGTTTGACTCACGGATACATTTTCTTGTATGCGGTTTGATACTTGTCTTGTGCGATTTGTTCTGATTTGTTGGGCGGTTTGACCCATTATCACTACGGTTTATGTAGCTTTTGGTAAAGCGATTTGTTTACTTTGTGCGGTTTGATACTTAGTGTGCGGTTTGAGTGATAAGACAAAGAGACAAAAGTACAAGTAGTGGAAGTACTATTGTCTCCTAGAGGTTTGTCAATATTGTGCGATTTGTATCATAGCGATTTGATAGTCAGCGGTTTGATCCAAAGCGGTTTGACTCAAAGAGGTTTGATCCAAAGCTGTTTGATATTCAGCGGTTTGATTCAAAGAGGTTTGATACAAAGCGGTTTGATCCAAAGCGATTTGATTTAAAGAGGATTGATCCGAAGCTATTTGATAATCAGCGGTTTGATTCAAGGAGTTTTGATCCAAAGCGGTTTGTATTTCTAGCGATTTGAGTTAAGCGATTTGTATTACAAAGCGGTTTGATTGAAGCGGTTTGACACTTCTGCGACTTCTCATTTGAGATTTGTCATTTCTTTGTGTTAAGTTTTACGGTTTTTTCTTGATTTAGTAAAATCCCATGAAAGAATCTTTTCCCGGTTTAATCAAAGGGTAGTAGAATCTCGTGTACTTAGGAATCATGACTACTATCATGTAAAACCCTAGTTTTCCAAATCGTCATTTTATGTGCCATTTTGAATTTTAACCAAGTCGGTGTTAAGATTTGCTTACAATTAAAAAACTATAGGTAATACATTATAATTATACACTAATTACTAACTCCTAAATAAAGATCCTACATATTGTGAATTACACAAAATACCATTAATTTGACTTTCACGTTTTCTTTTGGACCAAAATAATTGCATGATACACTTGTTTGAAATCCCTAAAATCATGGCAATCAACGACACCCCCCCCCCCCGATATAATATTCGGTCCTTTATTACTTGCCTATCATACTATACGGTTACCTCCCATAAAACACACGCTCCTCTCCTTCCTATTTTCATTCACCTCTGAAACAAAACACAAGGGTTCCTGTTACTCTCTTTTCCTCTCAAGATCAGGGCTTCGAAGGTTTATTGTTGTGGAATTCAGTCGTGGGGTTATAACCGTTTTCTCTTGTTCTCTTCTTGCTTGGTCTCGTTATGCAGCAGGTACCACGAATCTTTGTTTATTTTCTTAATCCAGTCGACCACCTAACCATGAATGCAATCTGAATTAATGATTATCTAAACCTATAATCAGTAACATACCTCTATATATGTAACACCCCGCCTTATCAGACCACAATATTGTCCGCTTTGCCCGTAGGCTCACGGCTTTGTTTTTGTGGCCTCATTTGAAGACTTTCCGGCAGGTCACCCAAGCCAATACTACTCTCACATGAGCACGCTTAACAGGCAGTTCCTAAGAACTCCACCCGCAGTAGACCACAAAACGCGTTGTGTCATTGTAAGGCGAATGTTATCTTATGAGCCCAGCATCTCTCTAGGCCACAGCCGATGTGGGATTTGCCTAGGGTGTCACAATCACCCCCCCCCTTAGGGACTCATCGTCCTCGATGAGGTTTGCCCCACCATCCCGAACAGCTCAGGAGTGGCTCTGATACCATTTGTAACACCCCGCCTTATCAGACCACAATATTGTCCGCTTTGCCCGTAGGCTCACGGCTTTGTTTTTGTGGCCTCATTTGAAGACTTCCCGGCAGGTCACCCAAGCCAGTACTACTCTCACATGAGCACGCTTAACTGCCAGTTCCTAAGAACTCCACCCGCAGTAGACCACAAAACGCGTTGTGTCATTGTAAGGCGAATGTTATCTTATGAGCCCAGCATCTCTCTAGGCCACAGCCGATGTGGGATTTGCCTAGGGTGTCACAATATACATCGATCTTCTTGATTTGATAGTTGTCTCGTTAACCTGTAATCACATGTATAAAACGCCAAATGAAATCATATTGATATCTTGATTAAAAAGGGTACTAGTCGGCCATGGTTTTTGTTCTGATCAGTCCACATATATACGACATTAAACCTATAATACAAACCCTAAGAAGAACCACTTAATGAATATTTAATGGGTCTTATAAATATGAAAATTCCAAGAATCTGTTAGCGTGAGAGTAGGGCTGGAATGTCGTAATTTTATGTGATGTATGACTTGTTATTTAATGTGTGTTGTACGTGTCGTTTGCGTGCTTGTGTGGGTGTCGATATTGTGGTGTTTGTGCATGTAATTTAGGTGTCGTCTAGTTAAGTGTAAACATGGATATCTTGGCTAATAAACCTCTAAACCATATGTGTTAATCATGTCTAAAAAGGAGCTAGAAATAAGTGCTTGTTGGTCTCATTAATCTTTTATGTCACGTTAACTTTTTATTGTCAAATGGGCATGCATTGGAGATCTATAGTAATCGTTTAATGTCTCCTAAAATCCGGTTACAACCTGAATAAAATGAGTACCAAGTCACATTATTCGTTGGTTATAATGGGGTTGTTTATGTCCAGAACTTGAGACTTATAAGTTGGTCATGTTTGCATGATAGGGTGGGTCGTTAGTTGGTCCATGAGTAAGGTCGTGTTTGCTTGACAACGGGGTGAGTAAGTGTCGAACTAAAAAGGGGCTGTTGGTATTATGAATATATGTTAATGAGTGTATGTTGTTTTCCTGGTTCTTTGGATGTTTGAATGGTGATTGTGAGTGTGTTTTTGGATGCACCAAATACTGGTTTTAACGAGGGTATGAATGTGCTAAGAACCCATTTTCAAATCATAAGAACAGAGGGTGTGAGTAATACGATTGGTCATTTTAAGCGTGCATGTACGTGTAGTATAGCAAGGGTGTGGTCTAGTCGTGTGTTTGGTGTGTCTCGCATACTTTTATATAAACAATCTGAGGTTGTGTCATTTGCATGTGAAGGATATGATCATGTATAGTATAAGTTGTATGTTGCATGACCATATCAATGGGTCTTCGTTTATTTTACTATTGCATCACATAAAAGAAAAATGGTTGTATAAGTCTTACGAAGAGCTATGTTTAAGGGCGATCGCGGGGCTAATGGGTAAACCGTTTTGTATATTTGAAAGTGTGTTGGGAAGGTGAGTCGGGAGTTAGCCTTTTGGCACGTTTACTTAGTCGTAGATATGAATATTAAAGACCTCGAGCAAGCTCGATGTTAGACTAATATTGTACATGAAAATGTTATAACCATATTTGTTTTCCTTCCTATTAACGTGCATGGCAAAATAAAATAAATAAATAAAATAAAATAAACATTTAAGCTAATTAAATTATAAACCCTATACTTTGAGATATTTACCATGTGAACCCTTGTAACATATTTGTTTTCATAAACACATAATCTAATCCACAAAGTAGGCGTATAGTATGAGTTCTAGAGAGAGAAAGTAAAGAGAGTTGCGAATTTAGTGAGACAAAGAAAAATGATATTGAAAGCTCCAACCCTTTGCCTTGCTAGGAAAAGGGTATTTATAGTTACAAACATGACACGCCCTGCTTCGGGCTGTGGATCAGGCATACAGTGGGTAAAGACCCGTCCGTCCTCCACAGTGTCACTTAACAAACTACTTATTAATACTAAAGTGACTACGACCATGAGTTTTCTAACGAATACATATACTTGAGGTGACCGACTCTTTAATTACTGGATTTTCTAAATCCTAAAAATCTCCCCCTAACGGAGGTCACCTCAATTTACATTGGATACAAACAGATATAACATTTTGAATGTTCTTGGATTCTTGATTAAGTTCTTTGCTCTGTAGCCCGTAGTCTTGGATTCTTCATGTTCCGCATGTTTTGAATTCAAGTGGAGGTCTTTAACTGATCCACGTGATGATGAGTTTTGAGCCAACTTTGAGATCATCAGCCACCATAAATCTCTGACTCAACCTTTGTAGTGTCGCCATCATGTGAAGTTGTGACTTTTGGACCGGCATGCTCACATTCTGGATCATGATTTCTTCTCATCAGAGTTGCGGAAGCTTTTGTTGATTCATGATATTTGCAGCAGCATAGCAGAAGCATGGAGCGAAAATATCAGAGTCACTTGATGAAGATATGCTTTTATCATGATTTCTTCGAAATGAACGTGATGTGTGAGCATGCGGCTATGGATTGACACCTCAATTCTGATCAGCTGCAACCGTCGGGTGTTCCTGCAGACAACAGTTAGCAATAATAGTGCACGAAAGTGTCTTTGATCACTTTCGTTGAATTGAGGTACACGGCCCACGGTTCCTCGTTGATTAGTACAAGTACTGCCTGTGATCAGGTAGAATTCTGAAGAATCTCCTTGACAGGGTTTCACAGCTACTCTAGCTGTTCTCAAACCGGAACGTCTCAAAGAAGACAACAAAGAGTGAGTGAACCAGCGAATTGAGATTCACTAATTGATGAAAAATGATTTGAAAAACAATCATGTATTGCTTAATATAAAGTGTTTTGCAATACAACAAAGGTGATGACGTACCCTCCGATCAGGTCGAAGGACCCCCCTTCGGCCTCAGTCGAATTTGCATTACGAAGACCCAAGTCTTTCTTCATAAGTCAGTGGTGGCGTAAAACCATTCATCATTGATATGGTTACCAGTTGGGAATTTGCCAGCCGAAGGCCTATGCCCTTCGGTGTCTTCTCTTGAAGGCTCCAAGACAAAGGAGAACATTGACTTGGTCTTCCCCCACGTTCCCACTATTTCCTTAACTTCCCCGCCAAGGCAGAGATAGTGGGGATGAAGCCCTAGCGGTTACCACAAATCAGGGGACGCCCCATGATCTCCTAGACGTGTGCTAACACTCTCCAAGCTATTTTCTTCACCTATAAATAGGTTGGACGCGTCATTTCAATGGTATGTTCACTTAACACAGCATTTCACATACTCCATATTACTTACAACACATATCACATACTTACTCTCACGCCGGAGGTGGTTCGCAGGGCCCAACCCCTGCGCAATCACTTAACGAAGTGTCTACTATTTCTTATTGCAGATTTGCTACAAGTTTGGCGCAAGCATATCACCCCTCATACCCTTCGATCACCATCAAAGGCCTGGTCGTATGAATTATTGTACAATCAGTGGCGCCATCTGTGGGACCCGCTACTATTGGTCTCGTTATTCCAAACTTACACCCAGTCAATCACGTTCACTAGCTTCACGGCATGAATGAAGGAAGATAGGATACACCCCCTCCGGGTTTCTCGACCTTGACACCAATCCAGTCAATGATCCTAACAACCTTCCCAATATAACCGCATCCACCTTTACCACACGATCTCACCTTGAAATAACTCCCAACAACCATGCTTCAACCTCGGCTAACCTTGAACCGGTAATCAGCCCAGCGTTTGTTGAAGCCAACATTGAAGCACTAGAATCTTTACTGAGGGCTCGAAGGAGGCAAACTCGGAATGACGAGATGCAAAGGGAGTTAGACTACTCAAGCGATGAGTATGACGAAGAATTGGAAATGGATGCTAGGCCCTTGGCTGCTGGGGCTACACGCTCAGTGCTAAGGATAGGGTCTCCGAACAGTTTAAGGCCGAGTGGAAGGTCGGTTGGTTTTGAAGATGTTCCGGAGAGGGCTCCGACAAGAAGGGAAGGAACAATGGAAGGCTCCAATGGAAGGAGTCTCCGAAGGGAAACTACGGAGGTTACCTTGCCACCACTCTTGGCGGCTCATTTGGGAAGAACTGAGGCAGGGGTTCCGTTGCAGCCTTCTCACGCATCCGGCGTTGAAGGCAATCCACCTCAAACGAATGAGGGAGGAAATCTTCCTCCTCATGGTATGTACCCTCCTTTTCAGGCTCAATCTTACCCTCAAGGGGTCTATCCCCCACCTAATGGGCAGGAAAGCAACCCCAGTTTTACTCAACCTGTTAGCCTTAATAGTTTTTATTAGAAGTAATGGTCATCCACATTTAGGAACTTTGTAACGTGTGTTAGATATCGTATTAGAATATATAAACGTGGGCTTTTTGCATAAAGGTTTGATTTTTACGTGGTTTTAAGGTAAAGTTGTAGACTTTATTGATCTTTAAGTGTTTTGAAAGAAGTTTGTGCAAAAGAAATCGTTTGGAAACGTGTTTTTGGTGAAAAATTCGTGTTTTTGAAAAAACTGGGCAGTTTACGCGTAAGAAACATTTTGGTCAAAACCCTCTTTTTACGCTTAAGAAAGTCAAAACCCTAATCCTACGCGTAAGAATTTCTGTTTTCTACGCATAAGCTTTTGGTGCAGATTCTTCGAGCTTCAATGGTTACTCAGTGCTTCCCTCACTTGGATAAGTTTGTGGAACACTTCTACATGTGGATATCTTTCACGCTTGGACAAGTGTGAAGGATTTTGGTTTTAAACCTAAACTTACGCATAAGCATAAACGCTTACGAGTAATACTCTACGCCTGGAATGCTGATGCAACACCTCCCGTCCCACCATCTTTTCGTGTTCAAAAGGAATCAGAATACAGTGAAGAGGATCAGAAACAAGTCGAAGCAGATGACATGGCAATTCATATTGTCCAACTGGGTTTACCAAGAGACATCTTTGCTGCTGTAGACAGTTGTGAAACTGCTTTCGATATGTGGGAACGTGTTAGACGGCTTTGTCATGGAACAGAAATTGGTCAACAAGATACGGAGAACAAGCTGCTAACTGCAAGGGAGAAGTTTACATCTACTCCAGGAGAATCCATTGAATCCTACTATGGATGGTTCTGCACTTTAATGAATGAGCTGACCAGAAACAAGTTGACACCCAGACCTATCGTGAGCAGCATCAAGTTCCTGAACAATCTACCAGAAGAATGGGGACGATATGTCACTATTGTCAACCAAACAAAAGACTTACATCAAGGGAACTTTGATCAACTCAACGATTTTCTGAAACAAAACCAAAATGAAGTGAATGAAGTGAGGAAAGAAAGATTAGCAAAGAATCATGATCCATTGGCACTCATTGCAAAGACTCAAACTCCAGTGAATACACAACAACAACCTTCATCATCTTCCACTAACAACAACTTGCAACAATACATCCCTCAACAACAAAACTATCTACCTGAACAACAACATTACCAGAAACAAGGAATCACTGATCTTGAAATTGAACAAGAACAAGCTTTGCTACATGCATTTGCATTTTTGGGTAAAGCATTCAGAAGTCGCTATTCCACACCAACTAACAACAACCAAAGGATTTCATCAAACACTCGCAACAGGCAAATTGCACAGCCGGGTGTGAACATGGGTCATCAAGGACAAATGGTTGGAGTTATTGCGAACCCACAGGGATATGCTACTGGATTTCAGATGGGTAATCAGGCGGTTCCGAATCAGGGTAATCAGATGGGTCAGAATGTTGGGAATAGAGCAGTGGGTAATCAGAATGGGAATGTTGCAGCTCCAGTCATTGGGAATTATGGAAATGTGAATCAGGGTAATCAGGTAAAGTGTTATAACTGTCAAGGATTGGGTCACATGGCAAGAAACTGTCCTACTAAGCCCAATAAGAAGACTGTTGAGTACCTTCAGAAAGCTATGTTGTTAGCACGAAAGACAGAAGCATGATTACAGTTGAGTGCTGAGGAAAATGACTTTTTCGCTATTATGGACGATTTGGAAGACCTCGAGGAAATCAATGCGAACTGCATTTTCATGGCAAATCTTCAGGAGACTAAGTACGACACTGATTATGACGCACCTCCTGTCTATGACGCCAATGCAGTATCTGAGGTACCAATCACTGATCCACGCTATAACAATGTCATATTTGATGTGTTTACTCATGACGAACAACATTCTATGACATCAGCACCTACTTATGATACATACCTGGACAATCCGAGTTGTAGCAATACTAACTCTGAGACTCCAGATGTGGATCCTAGTGGAGACTGTGTGGCACAAAATACTGAGACTGATGAGGAAACACGTGCTTATTTTGAATCATTAATCAATAGCTGTGGCATTGAAATCGATAAAGTTAGAACGGTCAATCGCGAAGTTAAGGCCGCGAATGCTAAATTGACCGCTGAGCTTGAGAGTTACAAGGAGAATGCAAAAGCCTTTGAATTTCATAAAAACAAAGAATCAGAATTAGAAATTGGTTATCGAAATTTGGTTTCTAAAGAACAACTATTGCAAATCAAGTATAACACACTTGATGTGAATTTGAACTTGAAAATTAAATTTTTAAACAAGGAAATTTCTGATTTAAATGACCAACTTTCTAAACAAAAAGAAATGTTTTCTAATCTTGAAAAAGAGAAGAAGCAGTTGATTACTGATTTTTCAAAATGAGAAGATTCTCTTCTTGATGAAATTCTTGATAAAAATGAAAAAATCCAAACTTTGGAAAATTTGCTTCTTAAAACGGGTCATTCTGCTCAAACAAACAAGATGCTTTCTAATCAAGTAAATCCGCGTTTTCATACAAATCATAGAATGGCACTTGGTAACGACCCTTCTTCGTTCCTCAAGAAAGCTCAGAAACCTCAGAATGTGTTAATCAATGGAAATGTTTTACATGAACCCATTATTGTTCGTGATTCTCTTGAAACGTTAGAACTATCTAAGGAGAGTAGAGAAAGAATGAAACAAAAACATCCGGAAATCAAACCTATCGACTATAATAAATGGAACAAAATTTCTGGAATTACTTTTGTTAATCAAAAAGAAAAGTCAAAGTTTTCCATCACACCATGTGTTTCAAACAAAGAGTCAACACCTGTTTCAAAATCTATTTCAAAACCAGTTGTTGTCTCAAATTCTCTTTCGAACATTGAACAAATGTCTTCAAACAATCCTTTTAACACAAGTGATGCGAGAAGTATTTTAGAAAATGAGAAAACTAGAATTGTTGATCTTCAAGACACTGTTAAAACTAAAACCAATATTACAACAAACATCTGGTTTAATAGTTTTGATAATGAAAATAAAAAGTATTTTGAAACTCAAATTGCCCCTCAGCTGAATAACATCAACTCAAGGGTAATTCATTTTGAACAAGCGTTTTTGAAAGAAACAGCTGACTTTGTCAAGGACCATAAATCCCTGGTAAAGCAAGCTAATGACTGTGTTGAACACATCAAATTTTTGGAAAAGTTAAATGACTCTCTCTTCGAAGATGTTCTGACTACCGATATTGTGTCCATTATTTTACAAAAATATTCTGTTGAAGATCATGAAAGACTCCAGTCTGAGACCTCCAAAATTGTTTCAAAATATGAAAAAGCACTTGAGAAACTTGAAAAAGAAAATGTCTCATATTTTAAACAACTTGATCGAAAAACTGAGGAATGCAAGTATGACAAACTGTCGTATGAGCGTGCCTACAATGACATGAAAGCGAAAAACGATCTTTTGAGGGCTCAGCTGGAATGTCAAAAAGGAAAGGCAGTGGATACTAAGATTTCAAAACAATTAACTGAGGAGAAAGCAAATGTTCCCAAACCGGTTTTAAAACCAAAAATGTCTGTTTCAATGCCTCCTCCAAAAGTCAATGAGAAAAAAGATTTATCAAAACCAGTCACTCTACCTGCTTTGCCTATACAACATGTTGAAAAAGGAAAAGCGGTTATTGAGAAACCAAAAGTTTTTGCTCCTGGCCTTTTTAAGATGAGTACCACTAATGCGTCTGCCTCCACATCTAAAACATATGGAACAAACGACATAAGTTTAGATAAGCACTCCAAAGAGACTAGGAAAGCCGAAACCACTTCTCTTGATAAAAATGTGAATCCTAATGCGTGTGCCTTACCTTCTACAGGACTAGAAAGCACCTCTAGGAGCAGCAGACTAAAGCCTAAGAGCAATACAAGGAACAATAGAGTCTAATGAATGTGTTGAATCTCTTTGTTTAACTTGCAAGAAATCTTTAACTAATGTTCATGATGATTGTGTTTCTAAGAATGAGATTGTTAAGCCTGTTAAAAAGAATGTTCCCAAAAGAACTTATGCTAAACGAATAGGAAGACTAGTTGCGAGACTTAGGCTTTACACTACTGATAGGGAGCATAATGTTTACTTTAGGGATGACATTTGGAAACCCACAGGTAGAACTTTCACACGCCAGAATGGTAGAATGAGTGATGAACCTGTCTTACCAATAGATAACTTCTATGAGTGTGATCAGGATTTTACCTCTAACCTAAAGGAACCAAAATCAAAACGGTTTCCAAAATCTTCTTCTTCTGTTATTGGCAGGTTATCGAAATATGTCTTTGGATCGTCGACTCGGGTTGCTCCAAGCACATGACCGGGAATCTGAAGCTGCTGATCAATTTTGTTTGGCAATTCATGGGAACCGTACGTTTCGGAAATGATCATGTAGCAGCTATCATGGGTTATGGAGATCTACCTTTTGGAAATTATTTGATCACTCGGGTTTACTATGTCGAAGGGTTGGGACACAATTTGTTTTCAGTCGGGCAGTTCTGTGATGTAGATTTAGAGGTTGCTTTTAGGAAAAATGCTTGCTTCGTTAGAAACTTGAATGGCACTAATCTCTTAACTGGGAATCGTGATACAAACCTGTATGCTATCGACATTAACCAAATGGCCTCCTCATCACCAATATGTCTTATGACATGAGCATCTGGAACAAAGTCCTGGTTGTGGCATAGACGATTATCCCATCTCAATTTTGAAACCATCAACAAACTGGCCAAAGACAACATCGTCAACGGACTTCCAAAGTTCAAATACACCAAGGATCACTTATGTCCATCATGCGAACAAGGAAAAAGCAAAAGAGCATCATATAAACCCAAATCCGTACCTAGTTCGGAAGCAAAGTTGCATATGTTGCACATGGACTTATGTGGCCCAATGAGAGTTGAAAGCATTAATGGGAAAAAGTATATTCTTGTTATCGTTGATGATTATTCAAGATATACATGGTTAGATTTCTGAGATCAAAAGACGAAGCACCAGGCATCATCATCACCTTCCTGAAACGTATTCAAGTACTTCTTCAAGCTCCAGTAAGAGTTGTAAGAACAGACAACGGCACAGAATTCACAAATCAGGAGTTAAAAGCTTATTTTGAAGATGTTGGAATAACTCATCAGACATCAGTTGTTAGAAATCCACAGCAGAATGGGGTAGTTGAATGAAGAAATCGTACTCTTGTGGAAGCTGCTCGCACAATGCTCATTTATTCTAGTGCACCGTTATTTCTATGGGCTGATGTTGTTGCCACTGCTTGTTTCACTCAGAACCGATCCCTCGTCCATCCAAGATTCAATAAAACCCCATATGAAATAGTGAACAACAGAAAACCTGATATCTCTCACTTTCACGTGTTTGGCGCTTTGTGCTATCCGAAAAGCGACAGAGAAGATCTAGGGAAACTGAAAGCTAAAGGTGATATTGGAATCTTCATTGGATATTCAGACAGCTCGAGGGCATTCAGGGTGTATAACAGGAGAACTAGGAGGATCATGGAGACGATGAATGTGAATTTTGATGAACTTTCAAAAATGGCTTCTGAGAGACTCGCTCTAGAACCCGTACCAAACCCGCAGACTTCTGGACATATCAGTTCAGGACTCGTACATCAAAGAGCTCCATCAACTTTTGCTGACACACCTCATGAACAAGAATGGGAGAAATTCTTTGAGTTAATGTTCGATGAATACTATGGTGGAACTTCGACAAATGCATCAAACCATCATTCTGCTGCACCCGCTCAAAATCATCCACCACCACCAACAGAAGATGCATCTACAACGGTCGAAACCAATGCACCAACTCCATCAACATCATCTACATCTACTCCAGCAACTCCAATTCTTCAAACAGTTTTACCAGCAGTTGAAGAGCAAAACCAAAACATATCATTTCAAGAAGAACCTAGTGATAAGGTTTTAAAATGTACATTTTTGAAGGGTCGTTTAAGCCCTTATTTGATCACTTTTGTATCCGTTATTACTTAATATCGTTCCTTTTCACTTTTTAGGTCTCTTGAAGGCAAATTGCTGTAATGGCACTTATTTGGATGAAAAGGCGCGGATATACGAAGAAAATGGCCAAAGTCAAGAATCGAGACACTCCAGCTGCTGAAAACACAAGGTGACGGCGTCACTGCTTAACTGCGACGCCGTCGGAGAATTTTATGACGGGACAGAAGCCAAATCTCTTATTTTCAAGTGACGGTGTCAGGCTTTAAAAGAGTAGACCGTCGCAACTCAAACGGCCTAGATTCAATCCAGACGGCGTCAGAAGCTGAAGAGGACGATGTCACAAGCACAAGGTGACGCCGTCGCAAGACTAACGTGGCCAAGACGAAACCCTAATGACGGCGACCCGACGGCGTCACACAACATAAGGTGAGGCCGTCGTATATGTAATCTTATATATAGAATCCGAATTTTTCAGTATTTATGTGTAGTCTTTTGGAGTACAAACCTAAACCGAACCAAGGCTATCTTGTACAGTATTTTAGGGTTCCAAACCCTATCTTACATCAAGATAAGTGTTTTACTTAATTAATACAATTATGTCATTGATTATTTGTGTGTATGCTTGCATGTTCTCCATGTCCGGCTAATTTACTTGTACGTTTGCTTAGGAAATATGAAACTTAATTATTGAATATTGATTTGTTGTCTCTTATCTTAGTTGTTAATGATATAGTAATGCGATAAGTCATTCGTTGTGTACTTAATGCTTGATTAATCTTTGTGAACCTTAGGTTATAGCACCTTGAGCTGTTGTAAGCTAAACTATCCAAAGAGGCCTTAGAGTTAGAGTTTATGATCCCTAGTGGTATTTTGTAGACGAGACCCTTTGGTAACTTCAAAGAGTTAGGGATAAACGCATACCCTACAACTTTAGACACACAACGCAATTAAGAATAAGGACGTGACAATTCAACCACCAATAGGAGATAATTAAGGAGTAGTAAAACCTAAGTAAACACATCTTTAAACTATCATACGAGCACACAATAATTAGACATAGACTACATACACCTTAGATTAGATAATTAGATTAGTAGAGTAATCGGTAGAAATACCAACCCCCAAATCCAAACCCCGAGATTCGTACTTTTCCATTTCCTAAAAAAACATAAAAAAGATAAAAAATAATCTTCTTCAACCCCAACCTTAGCGTAGTAACTTCTCACTAGCATTCCTATTCCCCTAGAGAACGATATCAACACCCGTGGCTTACCCTAATACTACACTACAACGATTAAGTTCACTGTCTAGGGTGTTATAAAACTTGCTCAAAGAAAAGGAAGTTCCTTTGACCCCGAACGACGCGTGTAGCGTTATCAAGTTTTTGGCGCCGCTGCCGGGGAATAGAATAGCTAGTTAGTAGTCCACCTCGTTTAGGTTTCCTTTGCTTGATTCCTATCATGTAAATTTTTCTCATTTTTTAGCTTTCTCATAGTCTATCCCTCTTCTTCGTGACCTTTGTTCGTAATCACATCACTTTTCATCATGGAGGGTGATAACCACCCACCATTCATCAACCCACCACCAATTGACCCGCCAAGAGCCCGTACTCTTGGTGAATACTCAAGACCAAGCCACATAGGCTATAGGAACACCATTGAGCTTCCCGACCAAGCCCAAACTACGGCCCTGCGATCCGACACCATCCGGTTGGTGCAAAACGAATGTGCATTCCATGGACTTCGTTCCGGAGATCCAAATCAACATCTGAGGGATTTCCTCAAAATTGTCGATTCCATTGACCTTGATGCTACTACTCGGGAGACCACGCGCCTGCGTCTCTTCTAATTCTCTCTACGGGACCAAGCTAGTAATTGGCTTGAGCGACTTCCCGCCGGCTCCATCTCAAGTTGGGATGATCTCACCTCTCGTTTCCTTGCTCAATTTTTCCAACCGGGGAGAACCACTAAGCTTAGGAATGACATCTTGATGTTCCAACAACGTCAAGGTGAATCTCTCTACGAAGCATAGACTCGATTCAAGGACTTACTTCATAAAGTCCCTCATCACGGCATTGATCTTTGGCTCCAAGTCCAAATCTTTTATGATCATGTCAACTTCCCCACCAAGCGATCCATTGACCAAGCGGCCGGTGGAAAACTTAGTGATTTCACCGCGGAAGAATCATGGGGAATAATAGAGGACCTTGCTCTCTATGACAAAGAAAGTTGGAATGACCCCCGTGAGTTGCCCAAAACCGTTAAGGCAATCTCCTTGCCTCTATTGACTCACAATCTTCCGACCGTAGGATGATCGAACTTGAAGATCAAGTTAAATTCCTAATGAGTTCATACGAAAATCCTAAGTCTTCACATCAAGTGAATAAAATCACTCTTCCTTGTGAGTTATGTAGTGGTCCCCATGACACTCGTGATTGAACAAGACTCCCCGAACAAGCTTTTGAGGACTACTCATCCATGCGTACCGATGGAGCGGGAGGGAAGTGGTACACTTTCAAGCCTGAACAAAACAACTTAGGAAACTCTTACAACCCCTCATGGAGAAATCACCCTAACCTTAAGTGGAACCAAAACTCAAGCACACCCCAAAGCTCATCTAGTCCACCTAATAGGTTCAATTCTCTAAACACCGGGAACCCCACTAATCTTGAGGTAATTGCATCTAGATTCATGTCATCTCAAGAGACTCGATTGACTAAGCTTGAAGCCGATTTTAAGCGAAGACAAGGAGAGATGACAAACAAGCTTGATGCCCTCTTAAAGCCTTTAATGAACGGGAAATTAGAGCACTTCCAAGTGATACTATCAAGAATCCAAAAGTAAGTTCGATTTCATCAACTTCATGTTCTTGTTCACCATGGGAGAGTGCACATCCATGCCCCTCACACCCAACGGTTCACTCGGTAAATGCTATCAACAAGGGTTCCAAGAAATCTAAAATGAGATACCAAGGACCTGCACCATTGGTAGAACCTACTCTTGAGAAACCCGTCAACCAAGAACCCAAACTTAATCTAGAGGAGGAGTACAAGGAACTCCATCGAGAAAAACCGGTTCTTGAAGTCTTAGCTCATACACCTTATTATAATGCTTTAAAAGAAAAATATGAGTTAGAACTTAAACTTGGAAAACATGAGTCCGCTTTTGTGCGAAATAATTTACCTAAGAAGTTAGACGATCCCAGGCTATTTACTCTTCCGTGTAGGCTTGGAACTTCCAAACCTCTCGATGCTCTAGCCGACTTAGGATCATGCATCAATCTTGTTCCGTTGTCCCTCCATAGAAGCCTTAACTTAGGTATGATAGAACCAACGGAAAACATCTTAGGTCTAGCGGATGGTAGTGTTGCACATCCGGTAGGAATCATAAAAGACATGGTAGTACACGTAGGAGAGTTGACTCTTTTGGCCGACTTTCATGTGCTAGACATGAATAAGGACCCGACATGCCCATTACTTGTAGGAAGAGGATTCTTAGCTACCGCTAGTGCCATCATCGATTGTAAGATTTCTAAGATAGTGGCAGGAGAGGGGAGTGCTAGGTCAATTTACGATGTCAAAAGGCATACGTACTACAAAGAAGAGGAAATCCCACACGAGATTAGGTTGGATAGGACGCCTTCTAGATATGGACCGAGTTCCTAGGAAGCCTTAGTATTTAAACATTCGAGGACGCCTTAGTATTTAGGAAAATGACCGAGTTCCTAGGAAGCTTGCCCGTCAACCTTGTCATGAATAGGTGGAAAATTGAAAAGCCTAAACATAAGTGGGATTGGAATAGACCACCTAGTGATGGTAATGGAGAGTGGCAGATTAGTATAACAACCTATGATCTCGATGGAGAAAAGTTTGAAAAGGCATATCAAACCGAACGTACTGCTAGGAACTTAAATGATAAGTTTGATCCTTATGACATTGTTAAGGATAGGCTTACTTATATCGGTACGTATGAGCACGACTACGAGTCTAGCTACAAGACTCTTAAATAAAGAAAAGCGCTTCGTGGGAGGCAACCCATGATTAATTGTTTGATTGTTAGTGTCATATATCTTTTATTAAATTTTTATTCTCATGTTTAAATTTGTAAAAATGCTTTATTTTGTTTTTAACCTCGTCTTAATTGCATATAAAGGTATTTTACATAAAG
This sequence comes from Chrysanthemum seticuspe, assembly GCA_019973895.1. Classification (NCBI taxonomy): domain Eukaryota; kingdom Viridiplantae; phylum Streptophyta; class Magnoliopsida; order Asterales; family Asteraceae; genus Chrysanthemum; species Chrysanthemum seticuspe. Next base: position 185,738,452 of record BPTQ01000009.1, read on the forward strand.
GATAAGTGTAGGGAGGATTACACACGTTTTCAAAAGAAACGTAAATATGAGAATAACAATTCATTAAAAGATATATTTGTGTGTTTGTTCGAGTCAAATGCTTGTATCGAGTCATAATAAATGTTTTGCAGGAATTTTTTCCAGATTCTAAAGATATAAATTTTCCAGAATTTTTTCCAGAAAATCGCAGACCAGTTTTTGTCAGGATAACCTGACGGCGTCAGGATTGCAACCTGACGGCGTCAGGAAGGAGTAAAAACAACAAATTACTTTTTTTCTCGTTTTCTGAACTACTTATGAATTTTTGGAATTTTCCAGGTCTTAATTTTCCAGAAATTCTGTAAACATCCATTCCACAAGCATTATATCTTAGTTTAGTAGAGTCTTATATATATTATTACCGCCGATTTTACGCGAAGGTTTCGTTTGTTTTCTTTGAATGTGCAGGTTTTATTTATCAAGAAGAAGAAACAAAAGATTGGAAGGAGCTTTTCACGCATACATTTTTCTTGGAAAGGATTTAACCACTACTTTACACGGATCCTACCGAGCTAATCAGGGGAGTATTAGTTTCTTTCGTTTTTAATTACCTTCCATTATCATAACTTTGATACTTTCGGAGAACATTGGGGACAATGTTCAGTTTAAGTGTAGGGAGGGAAAATAAAACGGGAACTTAGAAACTATGCTTATCCTTGATTATTTGCTTTGTCCAATTGTATTTGTGTAATAAACCATGAGAAAATGTCGGTTAGGGTAATTTTGGCACCAAATTTAAAATTTTTCATGATATATAGGAGTGGGCCATTAGTCTTAACAAAAGCGTCTCACGGATAGGAAGTTGCATGACTAGCACAAAAACCCTTTACCACTTAAATTCCACCCAAAATGTGAGGATCGCCCTTAGATTAGTAGGAATTAAAGCATTCATCTTTAATCCTTAGAGTGTGAACCGGTAGTATATTAGATTCTAGAATTTGTTTTGTGATACATTCCAAGATCGCTAGTAAGACTACACTTGTGTAGTTAGGAATAACTAAATGATAAGAGGCATTAGGATAACCCTTGTTTGATACCCGTAATATAATTACTTCTTCCACATCGGTTGAGTAATTCCCCCACACCTTTGCGTTGTACTCATCTTTAGTACACGATACCCCTAGTTAACCCCTCAGAGCCTATCCTTTTCGCGGTTCTCGTGATGTTTCGGTTTTTCCAGAATATCAATGAAGAGCATTGTTTACACCCCACCCCCAAATTTACACCCAAATCGCCTTAGCCTACCCTGTATGCACTCACTTTTAGTGCATTATTGTTATCACCCTAAACCCTTAGTTCAATTATCTAATTACTTGCATAAGTTGCTAAGTCGAGTCATATCCTTTGTACACAGTTTTGGGATGATTGGGACTCAATTGGAAGGGAACGTTAAATTCCCTAATTTGCGTAAATAACATACCCCAAGTGTTTTGATCTTTTCAATTCGAGTCAAATCAGTGTTAGAGTAATAAAAACTCAAGTGTAGGGATGTGCCTATAAATCCCCATCATTTTGATGTTACCGTAGAGGATGGTAGAGTAAAAGTGTATGAAAAAAAAAATCGAAAAAAATAGAAAAAAAAAATACGGGCTACCATCCTACATCTATCCTTTAAATTTATGTTTGTTTGTTTCAGTTATCTAGAGTCTAGAGTGTCGAGTCTTGGCTTAGCAACGCCATTCTTCGTATGCTTGTAACATAAAGATTTTTGACTTGCCACCACTAAATAGCCTATCCCACCAAACCCTTTGTTTCCCTACCGTAAGTCTAACATTACAACCCTTTAAAGACCTCTTTGATAGTCTTTCCTAAGTGCTTACGCCAAAGCGATGGAGGTTTGATCTATTCTCAAGCCTATGGTAATCTATGTACTAGGACCAGTTAATAAGTGTTTAATCTTCCATTTCCAACTTGTTATATTTCATATACACCCGAGAGAGATGTGAGTATCCAAACACCCCATGTGAGGTGCTAGTATGTAATTTCCGTGCTTGTTATGACTTTTGCGGGGCTTATATGTGTTGTGGACTGTTTTAAACCAATGCTTCATGACCCCTAACTTATAAATTAATTGGCTAAAAGCACATTTGCTTGAGGACAAGCAAATACCAAGTGTAGGGATATTTGATAAGGTTTTAAAATGTACCTTTTTGAAGGGTCGTTTAAGTCCTTATTTGATCACTTTTGTATCCGTTATTACTTAATATCATTCCTTTTCACTTTTTAGGTCTCTTGAAGGCAAATTGCTGTAATGGCACTTATTTGGACGAAAAGGCGCGGATATACGAAGAAAATGGCCAAAGTCAAGAATCGAGACACTCCAGCTGTTGAAAACACAAGGTGACGGCGTCACTGCTTAACTGCGACGCCGTCAGAGGATTTTGTGACGGGACAGGAGCCAAATCTCTTATTTTCAAGTGACGGTGTCAGGCTTTAAAAGAGTAGACCGTCGCAACTCAGACGACCTAGATTCAATCCAGACGGCGTCAAAAGCTGAAGAGGACGGCGTCACAAGCACAAGGTGACGCCGTCGCAAGACTAATGTGGCCAAGACGAAACCCTAATGACGGCGACCCGACGACGTCACACAACATAAGTTGACGCCGTCGCATATGTAATCTTATATATAGAATCCGAATTTTTCAGTATTTATGTGTAGTCTTTTGGAGTAAAAACCTAAACCAAACCAAGGCTGCCTTGTACAGTATTTTAGGGTTCCAAACCCTATCTTACATCAAGATAAGTGTTTTACTTCATTAATACAATTATGTCTTTGATTATTTGTGTGTATGCTTGCATGTTCTCCATGTCCGGCTAATTTACTTGTGTGTTTGCTTAGGAAATATGAAACTTAATTATTGAATATTGATTGGTTGTCTCATATCTTAGTTGTTAATGATCTAGTAATGCGATAGGTCATTCGTTGTGTACTTAATGCTTGATTAATCTTTGTGAACCTTAGGTTATAGCACCTTGAGCGGTTGTAAGCTAAACTATCCAAAGAGGCCTTAGAGTTAGAGTTTATGATCCCTAGTGGTATTTTGTAGACGAGACCCTTTGGTAACTTCAAAGAGTTAGGGATAAACGCATACCCTACAACTTTAGACACACAACGCAATTAAAAATAAGGACGTGACAATTCAACCACCAATAGGAGATAATTAAGGAGTAGTAAAACCTAAGTAAACACATCTTTAAACTATCATACGAGCACACAATAATTAGACATAGACTACATACACCTTAGATTAGATAATTAGATTAGTAGAGTAATCGGTAGAAATACCAACCCCCAAATCCAAACCCCGAGATTTGTACTTTTCCATTTCCTAAAAAAACATAAAAAAGATAAAAAATAATCTTCTTCAACCCCAACCTTAGCGTAGTAACTTCTCACTAGCATTCCTATTCCCCTAGAGAACGATATCAACACCCGTGGCTTACCCTAATACTACACTACAACGATTAGGTTCACTGTCTAGGGTGTTATAAAACTTGCTCGAAGAAAAGGAAGTTCCTTTGACCCCGAACGATGCGTGTAGCGTTATCACCTACACAAAACCAGAACGATGGAACGTTAGATGAAGACTTATTTGAAAACCCGTTTGTTACGGAATCAGCTGAATCATCTTCAAGCTTACGAGAACCATCTAACTCGCATACGTATAACATACGGTATCCTTCTACTCTGAAGTGGACAAAAGACCACCCAATTGAACAAGTTATTGGTGAACCTTCAAGGCCAATTCAAACGAGACGCCAACTTGCCACCGATTGTGACTTGTGCATTTACCTTTGCTCAATCAGCAATATTGAACCGAAGAACATTTGCTAGGCAATGGCAGAACCCGCATGGATAGAAGCGATGCAGGAGGAACTTCTCCAATACCGTCTACATGACTCTTGGGATATGGTTCCAAGACCAATTGACATTCACGTCATTGATCTCAAATGGTTATGGAAGAACAAAAGGGATGAAGAGATGACTGTAATTCGCAACAAAGCTCGTCTTGTGGCCAAAGGATACAGACAGGAAGAAGGGATAGACTTTGAAGAGTCATTCGAGCCGGTAGCTAGACTTGAGGCAGTCAGGATATTCTTAGCCTATGCAGCTCACAAAAACATCACGGTTTATCAGATGGACATTAAGCTGCGTTCTTGAATGGAACTCTGAAAGAAGAAGTGTACGTGAGTCAGCCAGAAGGCTTCATAGACATGGAACATCCAGACTACGTCTACAAACTCAAAAACACAATCTATGGTTTAAAGCAAGCTCCGAGAGCGTGGTATGACGAACTGCCCTCTTTCTTTATTCTAAACAATTTCACCAAAGGAACTGTTGATCCTACCTTGTTTACACAAAAATGCAAAAACGATATTTTGATTGTTTAGATTTACGTGGACGACATCATTTTTGGGTCCACTAATCCGAATCTTTCAAAACATTTTGAAAATCTCATGAAAAGCAAATTTGAAATGTCCATGATGGGGAAACTAAAATTTTTTCTTGGTTTACAAATACATCAGTCCCCACGTGGAATTTTTATTAATCAAGCGAAATATACAACTGAGATTTTGAAAAATCATGGTATGGATAATTGTAACTCTGTCGGAACACCAATGGTAACATCACCAAAAATTGGAGCCGATTTGTTTGGGAAACCTATTGATCTGAAGAAATATCGGAGCATGATTGGTTATCTCATGTACCTCACTGCTAGTAGACCCGATATTCATTTTGCTGTTTGCTTATTAGCACGGTTTTAGGCAAAGCCTACCGAACTGCACCTCAAAGAGGTTAAAAGGATCTTTCGGTACCTGAAGACATCCATTCACAAGGGTCTTTGGTATCCGAAGGAATCCGGATTTGATCTAATTGCCTTTTCAGATGCGGACCACGCAGGTGACCAAGTTACAGCAAAAAGTACATCAGGAGGAGCACAATTTTTGGGTGAAAAGTTAGTAAGCTGGTCTTCAAAGAAACAAGATTGCACTGCACTTTCAACCGCTGAAGCTGAGTATGTGTCTCTATCTGCGTGTTGTGCTCAAGTTCTATGGATGAGAACACAACTCACAGATTATGGCTTTACTTTCGATAAAATACCTATGTATTGTGACTCGAAAAGTGCCATAGCCATATCATGCAATCCTGTTCATCACTCAAAGACTAAGCATATCAGAGTCCGCTATCACTTCATAAAAGAACATGTGGAAGAAGGTACTGTTGAATTATTTTTCGTGAAGACAGATTACCAACTCGCCGATATATTTACTAAAGCCCTTCCAAAAGAAAGGTTTGACGATTTAGTTCGACGAATTGGAATGCGAAGCCTAACCCCTGAGGAGTTAGAACGTCTTCTCGAATCTTCGTGAAAATGATTTTTCCAAAAAGCTTCGCCGTAAATATTTTTGATAAACAAAATACAAAATTTGAAAAACCAACAAAAGCAAAATATAAAAATATAAAACTTTCAAAAATACAAAAATATTAAAAAATAAAAAATCCAAAAATATTCTTCTCACGACATGTCTCTTGTATAATCGATATTCTGTACGTTTGTAGAAATGTCATTCAACAATGATACGGGCATGTACAGATGCTTGAGCGAGATTTCTTTTTATGTTTGTCTAAAACATGTCGTTTCTCAAAATTTCTTCATAAAATGACTTTCGTATACTTCTGTACGAAACCCGGACTAAAATGATGACTTTTGATTATTTTCAAATCAAAACTAGTGTTTTTAAAGAAAAAATCAAGTGTACGCTTCAGTGCACTACATTTAAAACTGGTGAGAAATCATCATCATCTTGAGCATTTTTTTTCAAGATTGTTCAAAAAGATTTTCAAAATCTTTCAAAATATTTTGTGCTTAAGATAACTCCCTCTAAAACCCTTTAATTGATTATGCTTTATTAAAGGGGGAGTATAAAACTAAAATGTTCCAAATTCATGCTTAAATCAAATCCGTTTGTCTTCCCAAAAGATTCTAAAAATGTTGTTTAATCCGTTGATATCAAAAATATTACGAATATGCTATTTTTGAGTGGGAGGAGACGTGATTAAAATGTGATCAAAAAGTTTAATGATCGTTGTTTGATTCTCAAAAGAGCTCGACTCAGTCGTAACCATTGAATTGACGAGGAATCATGTATCATCTCGAGAAACTTTATATGGACTTGACCAGGATGGGTAATAATTTCAAGCTATTTCTCTAGTGATGTAAACGTGTCTCGAATCGGTCTAGCTCATTTAAAGCCGATCAATTCAAAAAGTGCGAACTCTACCATCTATGTGCAGATTTCTGTCAAAACATATAAGCACATATGAAGGGGGAGTGTTTCTGAAAATATAAAACTCTCGGAATGTTTCAAACATGTTTTTAATCATAAACACTTTGAGAGATTTTCAAGAAAAATGGTTTTAGGGCAACAATAGGACATTCATGGAGTTATAAGGTGACTAAGGATAGGTTAATCCGTCCTATGATCCGCCAGAGCCAGAGGGATCTACCCAAGGACATCACAAATAGTTAGTATTAGAAGTCCTTAGGAATGATTGAAAAAAGGAGCAATGTGAGAAAGGAGAAAGAAGGGGTTGAAGAGTTAAAAAGAAATGTAATGAAAAAGGGTGAAAAGAAATAGCCCTCCATAATCAACCTTAGGGCAGAAACCGGGTTCAATTCATCTGCTACTGGTTGTCACTAGATGACACTGGTATTGAAGACAAAGACGTCATGGACCCAGTGGCGCACTGCACTAAACCATCTTGCCACTCAATTCCTCTCAAAAGGATTTGTTTCATTCTCACAGGGAACCCTACATAATCTATCGACTTTCTCTTAGAGATCGTTGGTATTGAAGAAGGAGACCCTCTCCCTAGTCTCCACTTAGGAAAACCAATATGCACTATTGATTCTAGAGCCACGAGATTCATCAAAAAGATCTCATAGGAACACTTGACATGACATCGCTTGTTGTTCATCAATTAGGACACAAGTGATATATTATAGAGTCCTACGCAGATCTTAGCAATCTGCCAGAACATTTATGAGAAGTTTCACTTCTGTGATCTTCAGTGATTGAATGGAAACTCCTGCCAGGGTCAACATCAAGCAGCCCTGACAGCAGGCCACTTCGGTAACTCCCCGTGGATTACGCTTAGTGTGTCTCAAATGTTCTACAGTCGTGGAGTGATGCATCGGTGTACTTCAGCGACTCATCTGAATTGTAGATGTACTTTGGTATATCGCGTTATCTCACTTGTGGGACTCCAGTTCAGGAATGGCTTTTGTGAGAATTAGAGACGTGTTTTCACACTATGCTGTTAACACCCTCGAAATTCAAACTTGTAAGTGCCGGAATCCGCTTATTACTAACCTGTTTTTATGTTTTCTTCTTATGGAAGCACCGGAGCGGATTGATCGTGCAGATTCTCCACATGCTCATACCAACAACACATGAAAGTTCTCATCAAAATCAAATGCAACAAAACTTTAAGATGATTCTTCGTCAATGTCAAAGAATCTACAAAGTTTAAAGACTCGAGAACTACATCATTGGTAACCAAAAGACAAATAGAAGTGTGAGCATGGTGGAGAAAGGCGTGGAGACACCTAACCAACGAAGTTGACAACGGCAGACAACCACATTAACTGATTATAAAGCATGAAGGAACAATGAAACAAGACTATTCTATATCTACACACAAAGTTCAAGCTCGAGAAAAGTAAAGACCTAATCAAGTGGAGTATCTTTTGATTGACCACCCCTTAGGGGGAGATTGTTAGCCTTAATAGTTTTTATTAGAAGTGATGGTCATTCACATTTAGGAACTTTGTAACGTGTGTTAGATATCGTATTAGAATAGTCAACGGGCTCGTAGATTGGACTAAGATAAATGGCTAGAAGTTATGTTAAGCTAGCCTTGTATAAGTTGTCATCCAATCCATGTCCAACCCATATCCACGAAGCCCATGAAAAGCCCATTAAGGCGTTTATGTCTTGTACTATATATACCCCTCAAAGTCTCATTTGAGCGGTGTGCTTGTGTGTGTATGTGTGTGTTTTATTTAAGCAATATAACAAGCTTTCTTTTCATCTTATACGCATAACATATCAAGTCACCAACATCTTTCCTTTCTTCTTCTTAATCTTTTACGCATAGTGTTTGTGTTTGTTACGTGTTCATCTTGTGTGTTGAAGGTTGTTACGCGTAAGCTTGGTGTAAAACGTGGTCCTACACAACCATATGGAAGCATGCCCTACGGGCAACCTATGGTATATCCTTCGTACCCTGTCGGAAGTCACCCACCTTATATACCTACTGCTTACCCTCAATATGTTAACCAAAACCCTGTTGGAATACCTCCAAATCATAACCCGTACAATGCTGCCCCTACCTACATGCCACCTTATAACTGCCTTTATTCGGAGCCCATGGGTTCCACAACACCCTTCGTAAGATGGATAGAAGACTACCCTTTGCCTGATGGGTTGAAAATGCCCTCACATATTGGTACTTATGATGGGAAGGGGGACCCGGATAACTTTTTACACCTGTTCGAAGGGGCTATCAGAATACATAAGTGGGTCATGCCCGTTGCTTGCCACATGTTTACATATACCCTACGAGATTCTGCTCGTATATGGTGGAACGGGAAAAAACCAGGTAGCACTGTGAATTTGGATGATCTCAAGGCCAAGTTCAGGTCACACTTCAGCCAGCAGAAGAAGTTCACAAGAACACATCTAACAGTGCACAACATTAAGCAGAAGGAAAATGAGAGCACCAGGGCTTTCATCACCAGATACACCGATGACACCTTACAGATACTGGGTCTGCACGAAGACCAACGCATCTCAGGTTTCGTGCATGGCCTACGAATAGAAGTCTGGTGGAATTACTCTCCACCGACCTTCCTGCAACCTACAAGGGCTTAGTGGAGAAGGCTTACACATGGATCGAAGCGAAAGAAGTGTCTACCAACGGGGCTTCGGTCGAAACTAAAGAAAGTCACAACAAGGTTCCGAAACATCCTTCGTGGGAAGGATCAAAGAACAAACACAAAGGCAGGGACATGTTTACGCCCTACCACAAAAACATCAACCATGGGCTCTTGGCTAATCTGTCTAAATCTCCAAGGGAGATACTCGCTACAGAAAAGGCGGCGAAGGCCTTTGATCCTCCTCCTCGTTTGGCAAGCAGAGGAAGGACCAGGGATACCACCAAATACTGCTATTTCCATGACGATTACGGGCACAACACCAATAATTGCAGAGAGCTCAAGAAATAAATAGAAGAGGCCGTGAAGTCTGGCCAATTGGGACATTTGGTGAAGGGTATAAAGAAAGGTAAAGAAAATTTCTCCAACACACAGTTGGGGAAAGACACCACACCTGCCGAAGCACCTATCCTCATGGTATACAAGGATGACTCTAGTTTAAAATGGAAGGAATCGGAGGAAGCATTATGCAGAGTAGGAGATGTCACCTTTCCGTCAATCACATGCAAAGTTCTTTCAAATGACCCCGTGGTCATCAAGGTCTTGATCTCTAACAGAGAAGTAAACAGGGCCTACCTCGACTGTGGTAGCTCTTGTGAAGTGATCAACGAACATTGTTTTCTAAAGCTCAAGCCTTCGATAAGGTCAAAGAGAGTAGATTCAAAGGTACCTTTAGTAGGGTTCTCGGGGGAGCACTCATGGCCCTTGGGAGAAGTCCCTCTAGAGGTTACGATTGGAGAAGGAAGGTTAAAAAGAACGGAAACCCTGGTTTTCGTGATTGTAAGGTCTGACTCTCCCTATAACCTGTTAATAGGAAGAAACGCAATGTAGAAGATGGGCATCGTTGTCTCCACTATACATGTCGTAGTCAAATTCCAAACACCATTCGGTATCAGAATGGTTTTCTCCAGCTACAACGTGAAGAAGCCTATGGAAGTAGGCAAAAGGGTCAAACAGGTCTCGGAAGAACCTCCAAGAGATATTCTCAGCTGCACTGATGCTGAAGAACACATTGTAGTAAACGATCTCTACCCTGATCAGACGGTGGTAATCGGAAAGCAGCACCCTACCTCTTTTAAAGCCGAATTGGAAAAGTTACTACGGGCCAATGCAGATGTCTTCGCATGGACCTACTCTGACATGACGGGAGTCCCCAGAACTCTCACCATAGACGGAAAGCCCTTCGGCACTGAACATAAGCTTAATGAGTTCAAACACATTGAACCTATCAAACAAAAGCGTCGAAGCCTGGCTCCTGAAAGAAACGCTGCAGCATGCAAAGAAGTAGATGAGCTTGTAGCAGCAGGCATACTCAGGGAGGTGAAGTATCAAACCTAGGTAGCCAATCCGGTAATGGTCAAGCAGAATGACGGAGGGTGGTGGATGTGTGTGGACTTCACAGAAATCAACAAAGCCTGTCCAAAGGACTGCTATCCTCTACCAAAAATCGATTGGAAAGTAGAATCCTTGTCAGGGTTTCGGCTGAAATGTTTTCTGGACGCTTATAAGGGTTACCATCAGATACAAATGGCGGAAGAGGATGAAGAAATGACAGCCTTTTTTACAGGAAAGGGCGTTTACTGTTACAAAAAGATGCCTTTTGGTTTGAAAAATGCAGGTGCTACCTACCAACGTTTAGTGGACAAAGCCTTCCACAAGCAGATAGGTAGGAATCTCAAAGCGTACGTAGACGATATGGTTATCAAGAGTAGAACGGAGAAGGATATGCTCTCCGACATCAAGGAAGCCTTCCATCAGCTTCGCGCCATCAACATGAAGTTAAACCCCAAGAAATGTTCCTTCGGTGTAGAGGAAGGACAATTTTTGGGACATTTGATCACCAAGCAAGGTATTAAGGCCAATCCTTCGAAGGTTAAGGCCATCATGGATTTGAAGCCTCCTAAGTCCCTAAAGGAAGTACAAAGTCTAAACGGAAAGCTAGCAGCCTTCAGCAGATTCTTATCAAATGGTGCAGACAGATCTTTGCCGTTTTTCAAGACACTCAAAGGATGCACAGATAAAAAGACATTTCAGTGGAGTACAGATGCAGAAGCTGCCTTCCAAAAACTCAAGGAGTTCATGGCTATTATACCTACACTTACTGCCCCAATCAAAGGAGAAGTGTTGTTTATTTATATCACAGCCTCCTTTGAAAGCATCAGCGCTGTGTTATTAGTGGAAAGGGAGAAGAAGCAAATCCCTATCTACTTCGTTAGCAGGGTCCTACAGGAAGCTGAGCTAAATTATCCAGCATTGGAGAAGCTAATCTTGGCTTTGGTCCATGCTGCGAGACGCCTTCGAAGGTACTTTCAAGCTCACCCCATAACCGTGCTTACTGACAAGCCTATTAAGTAGATACTTTCGAAGCCAGAGAAGTTTGGAAGGATAGCTAAGTGGGCTATCGAGTTAGGAGAACACGAAATTGAATACAAAGGTAGAAACTCGATCAAAGGGCAAATATTGGCAGACTTCTTAGCAAAAACACCCTCCGAACCAAAGCAGGACACAAAAGTTGCTGAAAATAAACATGATATGGCGATCAAAGGGTGGAAACTTTATACTGACGGAGCCTCCAGCTCCGATGGTTCTGGCGCATGTCTAATGCTTGTTGACCCCAAAGGGAAGGAGTGCACTTATGCACTACGCTTTGAATTTAATGCTACTAACAGTGAAGCAGAGTACGAAGCCTTGCTAGCAGGCCTCCGATTGGCTAAGGATATGGAGGTAGAAGACTTGGCTATTTTCGTTGACTCACAACTGGTGGCCAATCAGATAAAAGGCTCCTACGAAGCAAGACAACCTGTGATCAAGCAATACCTGGATATGGCCAAGGAAATGCTCGAAGGGTTTACCTCCTACAATATAGAGCATGTTCGAAGAAATCAAAACAAGAAGGCGGATGCACTTAGTAAACTGGCATCAATGGCATTTGCTCATTTAACTAAGGAGGTTCTGGTCAAAGTGTTGGCAGATAGGTCCATCATCCGAAAGGAGGTGTCTGACGTAATACTAGAGGAAGACTCAAATTGGATTACTCCAATTAGAGAATATCTAATAAGTGGTATACTGCCGGAGGACCAGAAATTAGCTCGAAAGGTCCGCATCAAAGCACCATAGTACAGAATCATGGGGTACTATCTATACCGAAGATCCTTCTTGTCTCCATGGCTTCGTTTTGTTAGACCTAGGAAAGCCGCTACCATTATTCAAGAAGTGCACGAAGGATCCTGCGGACTTCACGCAGGACCCCGCTCAGTTGTTTCAAAAATCATGAGGGTCGGATATTACTGGCCTTCGATGCACAGGGATGCTGTCAACATCATTCAGAAGTGTGAAGCTTGTCAAGTTCACTCTAGAGTTCCAAGGTTACCAAAACAAGATATGACCTCTGTGACGTCCGCATGGCCCTTCAGCCAATGGGGGATAGACATAGTAGGTCCTCTACCAATTGCTCCAGGAGGAGTAAAGTTCTTGGTCGTAGCCATCGACTACTTCACGAAATGGGTGGAAGCGAAGCCTTTGGCATCCATCACAGGAAGGCACATGGAAAAGTTTGTATGGGAACACATTATCTGCCAATTCGTAGTACCCTACATCATCATCTCAGATAATGGGAAGCAGTTCGCCGAAGGAGTATTCCTAGTGTTTTGCAGAGGTCTGAACATAAAGCAATCTTTCACTTTTGTCTACCACCCTCAAGGTAACGGCCAAGTGGAAGTCACTAACAGGGACATAATCCAAGGCATAGAACGAAGGCTGGGATACAGTCACCACGGTTGGGTAGATAAACTACCTCAAGTACTTTGGGCTCACAGAAGGCACACAAAGTCAAGCCATGGGGAAACGCCTTTTAGCTTGACATATGGCACGGAAGCTGTCATCCCTTCGGAAGTAAGTGTCGAAACAGAAAGGGTCATGAACTTCGAAGCAGCAGACAACGAAGAAAGACTCCGTAGCAACCTAGACCTACTCGAAGAACGAAGGAAAATAGCCTCAATCAGGGAGGCTATCCATAAACAAAATATTGAAAGGTACTACAACAGTCGGGTTCGGCCTTCGACCTTCAAGCCAGGGGAATACGTCCTCCGACTCAATAGCACAAGTAAAGCTGAGTACCAGGGTAAACTGGGACCTACATGGGAAGGGCCCTACGTTGTTAAGGAAGCATATGGCAACGGAGCCTACAAGCTGGAAACCTTGGATGGAGACGCTATTGATAGAACTTGGAATGGCACTACTCTTCGTAAGTTCTACGTATGAAACTTACAATGTCCAAGGACATTTTTTTATTTTGCTTACAATCAATGTATTTGCGTTCTTCTCACTTGGGGAAAGAAGCATTAATGGTAGGCGTCTAGTATTCATTTCTTAAAATGATGTAATCCTCCCTACCCACTTAATGATATAACGCATTTCCCTTAAATCTCTTGTTTCGTTCAATACAACAAAGATTTGTCCACCAAGTCGCTTTATAAGTTTCAATGTCGAAGGGATGTACAAAGACTAACAACATGTCTCGCTCATATGCAAAACATCCATCTCAACTTCACATTAACTTTCTTATATGGCCTTAAGGTATTTTAAGCCTTTCGCTGCCCAAAGGATTAAGATGGAGTGGGTCGCAACCCTCTGTCAGCAGTCAAATTATACGATTGCTAATATTCTTGGTGAAGTAATTACACACAATGAGGCTATGCATCTACCATACGCCTTAGGTTGTAAAAAAAATTACGCAAGTAAAATGAAAAGAAAAGAATCACACATGGAAAAATACAAGCCCTAGTGGCTTTGATGTTGATATTAATTCATGACTAGTTTAACTAGTCTAAACAGGCCGTAGCCTTCACGATCCAACCAAGCAAATCATTGTCTAAGGCCGAAGCCTACATCACACACACCAAATGTTAATTGTTTCATCAGGCACAAAGCCTGGAAAGGAACACAGACAAATTGTTTTAAAACAGGGTACATACCACCCTGGGGATCAAATTACAACCACATGGTTGCCTTCATCAAACTTTGGAATTAGTGGGATCAGCTGAACCTGGGGATGGAGCCTTTGGTGATGGAGTCTTCTTCGAGGGAGATAGGGGCTGGACTTTCCTTGGCTTCTTGGCCAGCAAGTCCTCAATAGAGGCCGCTAGGTCCTTCGTTACTTCGGCAAGGAAAGGGAACTCTAAAACAGCTAAATCATTACCTGCATCATCATACTCTTTCTCATGAGTTATCCTGTAGTATGGAACCTTCTCCAGTTTCACTGGTTCCTCTGTTGCAGCTATCTCCTCCAAAGTGGTACACTTACCATGAAATATGGCTGCATTCACCAGGTTCCCAATTGCAATCCCTACATCATCACTATGGTAAATTTCCATGGAAATGTAGGGGATGACCTTGGTTACCAAGTCCACCCTATCCTTCTTTAGCATTTTCAGATGAAGGTTTAACCCATCTACCTTTTCCCTGAGCTTGATCTCTTGGTCCATCAGCTTAACTGTCTCTCCTTCGAGACCTTCACACTTGGACGAAAGAACAACTATATGCTCTTTGTAGCCCACAACCTTTGAGCCTTCAAGAGTTAACCTGTTACGTTCAGCTTTGCTTGCGGCTAGTTGACCTTTGAGCTTCTCAACATCAGCTCTGAGATCTTGCACCAAGGGGTTCTTGTCAAAATCTTCCAATGCATCTTCACATTTTTTCTCCAGGTCTGCATACTTCTGATCCCTAGCCTTCTCCCTTGCAAGCATAACATCCATTTCTTCTAGAGCCTTGGTGACAGCATGGAGTAGCTCCCTTGTCCTAGTATTGAGTTGGTTGTCCAGCATGCATTGTCGGACATAACTCTTGTCATGAAGGTCGTAGAGCCTTTCCATGGACATGTTGTTCATCACCCCCTTCCAGCTGGGTGGGATTACACGGTCCACAAGTAGATGACAAGCTAAGGGAGAGGAAAGCTACTTCGTATCAGGAAGTCCTACAGTATATGTAATTTTGTTAATATATTATTACTGGTATCCCATTTTTTATAACAGGAAAGAAACATTACCAAGGATATCATCTCCGCTGGGCCCTTCGATGGCTGGAAACACCACAGCCTTACCCTGGGCACTCTTTTGCCGGGTAGTTCGAGAGGTAGGAGTAGGCAGGATAAGCTTCCTCTTCGAGGCGGACTTTGCAGCTTTTGCACTGGTACCTTTCCTATTTCGGACCCTCTCACCAATGCTGGAGGGTCCTACGATTGCCAACTGTCCTTCGGAGACTGGTTCATCTGATTCTGCAACGTTCTCAACAAGTTGTTCTTCAACATCTATGGGTTCCTTTGATGGAGGAGTAGAGGAAACAGGTTCGATGGGCTGGGATTCCACATCATTGTTATTTATCTACACTGATGGAGAGCCCACACCATAGCTCGTCTCCTGGAGATTCTTCGGAATAAAACTGACCTCCTTTGCACCACCAGCTACCACAAAGTTTCTAAATGACATTTCTGCACGAAGGAGCAAATAAGATAAATATCGGAAATATAAGTTTTTATCTCTTATTTTAATCAAAAAAATACATACTTTCTCCATCACAAATAATCTTAGGTACCAAAGGAGATCCCTCCCATCTTTCAGCAAGGCCAGCCATGAAAAGAACTGGCTCAGGGAATGTTTGACAATCAGCTGGATGACGAGCCAAACGCTGATACAATGGAGTCCTCCTCACAGTATAGGGCAAGGGATCGTTGAAACTTTTTTCATCATATTGAAACTCTGGGTTTAACAATGCAGGAAAAGTTGGAGGGATGATGGTGTTTTGGATGTAGAAGAACTTCCCTTTCCAGTTCCTGATGTTTGTAAATGGCCTATCTATGAGAATGGGCACATCCCTTTCACCCCTCTTAGCCAAGGTCAACCAATCTCCTTCAGGGTATAAATTCAGAAAACCCCTAAGCACAGTTAATGATGGTTCAAACCCATAAGCTTTACACATCACTATGTATGTCGTAAGCTTGGCTAGGCCAAAAGGGTTGAACCTAGATATGTGTACCTCATAATACTGGAGGAGTTCTAAAATCAAAGGGTGCAAGGGTATCCTAAGGTTGGAAGTGGTGAATGCATGGGTGTATAAGCCTACATAGTTTTCTAGGGCATAAAAAATCCCTTGATTTCTACTAGGTAACATGACTTTATGCTCTTTTGGAATTGGATAATCGGTGAGGAACGCTTTGAGCTCCTCCCTTGTTAAGGTGCAACCTTGTTGTTTGATTACAAATTTTTTATTTGTAGACATTGATCCTTCTAAAATCTACAATAAAGTATTTGAAAACAGAGACGAAGGAATACTTTACCTTGTTTGATAGAAAGCTTGATCAGAAGAGGTTTTAGTAGGTGAAAACTTGGGCGTGAGATAAAATAATGTTAGGGTTTTACTGTTTTTAACTTTATATACCCTCACATATGTTAAATCTCGGCCCTACACGTGTCCTGACTTATCCCCTTACCACCGGATTTCAAACCTTTTTTTAAATTTTGAAATGACGTTTTTATTTTACCGAGGAAAAGGGAGTAGTTAGGATTAAGTGTAAGCATTAATTACGGTCAATGGTTGCTAGACTTTCCATCTTCGTTCGTTTTTTGTGACGAAGGGGAGGTTTCGTTTCTATTTATGAGTCGTAAGCAATATTTCTTGTTCGTACATATCACTTTCGACTGGGGGGCTTGATGACGTACCCTCCGATCAGGTCGAAGGACTCCCCTTCGGCCTCAGTCGAATTTGCATTACAAAGACCCAAG
This sequence comes from Chrysanthemum seticuspe, assembly GCA_019973895.1. Taxonomy (NCBI): domain Eukaryota; kingdom Viridiplantae; phylum Streptophyta; class Magnoliopsida; order Asterales; family Asteraceae; genus Chrysanthemum; species Chrysanthemum seticuspe. The sequence continues at coordinate 185,755,268 of BPTQ01000009.1, forward strand.
TCTTTCTTCATAAGTCAGTGGTGGCGTAAAACCATTCATCATTGATATGGTTACCAGTTGGGAATTCGCCAGCCGAAGGCCTATACCCTTCGGTGTCTTCTCTTGAAGGCGCCAAGACAAAGGAGAACCTTGACTTGGTCTTCCCCCACGTTCCCACTATTTCCTTAGCTTCCCCGCCAAGGCAAAGATAGTGGGGATGAAGCCCTAGCGGTTACCACAAAGCAGGGGACGCCCCCCATGATCTCCTAGACGTGTGCTAACACTCTCCAAGCTATTTTCTTCACCTATAAATAGGTTGGACGAGTCATTTCAATGGTATGTTCACTCAACACAGCATTTCACATACTCCATATTACTTACAACACATATTACATACTTACTCTCACGCCGGAGGTGGTTCGCAGGGCCCAACCCTTGCGCAATCACTTAACGAAGTGTCAACTATTTCTTATTGCAGATTGGCTATAAGTTTGGCGCAAGCATATCACCCCTCATACCCTTCGATCACCATTGAAGGCTTGGTCATAGGAATTATTGTACAATCAAAAGGTTTTATTAGAAAAATCAATTATCAATCACAAAAATACCCTTTTAATTTTGAAACATTAATACACAGTCGAAGTGCTGCAGAAAAGAATTTTTTTAAGCACAACGACCGGTTTTTCAAAGGTATCTGTCAATCCATTCCCGAACTAGGATTGATTCAAAATATGAATCGCCCCATCGTTTCTGTCCAGTTGCCACAAGTTTGATCTATTGGATAGATCTCACATGCCACCCACCAAGAGCTTTTTTGATGTTGGCTCTAGAAGGTTTTCCATCTTCATTGTAAATGTGTTAACACATCACTCGGATGTTCTGGCAATACCACAAGGATAATGCGTAGGACTCTTAAGATATATTCTCACTTTCTACATTTTGTGAAGCAGTGAGTCTTCATAGATTGTGTCCTAATGAGATTTATTGATGATCTCTTGGATCTAGACTTAATAGTGCACTTTTGGTTTCCTATGCCGGAGACTAGGGAGATGGTCTCCTTCTTTAATATCAACAATCTCTAAGAGAAGGCTGATAGATTATGTAGGTTCCACGTGAGAATGAAACAAGCCCTTTTAAGAGGAACTTGAGTAGCTTGGGAAGTTTAGTGCAGTGCGTCACTGGGTCCATGACGTCTTGTCTTCAATACCAGTGTTACCTTAGTAACCATCAGTAGCATATGAATTGAACCCGGTTTCTGCCCTAAGGTTGAATAAATGGAGGGTTATTTATTTTCACCCCTTTTCTCATTCATTTCCTGTTAATTCTTCAACCCCTTCAGTGCTCACCGAGATTTCATAGCTAGAACCTTGTTGGTTTTGTTCCAGTTCTAACTCTATCTCAGTCCGCACTCTTCCCATTTCTCAATTTTCTCCTTTTTTCATCATACCTAAGGACTTCAACACTATCTAGTGGATTGTCCCTGGGTAGATCCCTCCGGCTCTGGCGGGATCATGGGAATGAATACCTAACCTAAACATCCTTATGAAAACATGCATAAAGTAAATCGGTCGGTCTTTTGGTATTGTTCTTCTGCCATTGAAACCAACTGAAAACCATTTGAAAATCAATCCAGGTACTTGTGATACAAGATCAAAGCATTTTGTACATGAATTATTTTTTATATGTTTAGAAAAGCTCCCCCTCAACATGTGCATCAAATATTTTGAAATTGTTTTAGCACATGGAGACAAGAGGACTTAGAAGTCTTGGATTAAGAATGGAAGACACAATTCTTTGATCAACATTTTCTAAAATTATCATCATCACTTCCTGATCAAATCTAGTATTTTAAATACTTTGAATAAAACAATTTTGGGAAGGATGAGGTTTTCTTATGATTGCTCCCCCTCAATATGTGCATCGAGATTCGAAAGAGTTTTGCACATATTAGTGGGAACATGCACTTAGAGACAAATCAATCACGTTTCAATCCTTTTTGGTTAGAGATAGGTGCTCCCCCTTAACATGTGCATGGAAAATTTGAAATCGTTTGGCACATGTAGGGAGGAGTGCGTAAAACCACTTATTGAATTATCAGTTTATATCCAATTTAAATCACGAATTCTCCCCCGATCACAATTTTCAAATCCTTTGAGATTTGTGATCTCTATTGATTTAAATAGTTTTTGAAAGATTTTGAGGAGAATTGTGACTTGCTTTTAAAACATTTAACTGATAAGGATCAAATTCTGAGACTTTAAACTCCAATGATTAAACATGCTTAAGTATCTTATTAAAACACAACATTTATCCTTGGTCTGGATCCAGTTGTATAAAAACATTGTTCTTTTTGATTATCCAAAGTTAGACCTTGCTCGATTGCGCGCCAATTGTTTGCAAAATAACATTTAGATTTGATTGAAATCATTCTCCCCCTCAATCAATGACATAAGTTGTTGATTGAGTGTTAGAGATTTTGACAAATGATAAGTCCAGATGATTTACAGAAATATGGTCTGAGTTATTTTCAAAGCAAGTTTGTTTTCATTAGATGACAAATATTTTTCAGAAGAATAGTTAGAAGAAAAAATATTTGTGATGGAAATATTTGTCTTTTTGGTGACAAACATTTGTTTTTAGAATCAGAGTATGAGGTTTCAAGAATCAGTTTAAGCATGGCTTTGTTCTTTCTTTTTAAAACTAGTTACTGCCAGAAATGACAATAAACACTCATTTATCTCTATCCTTTTTTTTTCTTTTTTTTAAAGGATTATGTACATTCGAACTTCATCTAAAGACCCGTGCCATTCTTCGAGTCACAAATCAAAGTCCGTAGATGTTATCGAAGAACATAAATAGATGGGAAAGATAATCTTTTTGGGCTTTTCAAAGATTTTCTGATTTTTATGGATTTTGAAATTTTATATTTTTCTATTTTCTTTTTGTGGGTTTTATAATTTGGTATTTTTATTTTTGAATAAATATGTACAAGATTTAGATGAAGAAAGACCTTTACTCCTCGTCTTCTTCTTGAAGACGTTTGAGTGTTTCCGGTTGTAGACTTTTAAGTCCAAGTCGTGGAAGAATAAACTCAAAACGTTCTCTAGGAAGAGCTTTAGTGAAGATGTCTGCCAGTTGATAAATTCAGTTCACACAAAATACAATTCCGCCACACCTTTCTCTACTTGCTCCCTGATGAAGTGATGTCGAATGTCGATATGCTTTGCTCTTGAATGTTGAACGTTGTTGCATGAGAGAGCAATGGCACTTTTGTTATCACAATACAGAGGGATTTTGTTGAATTCAAAGCCATAGTCAGATAATTGGGATTTCATCCATAGGTTTTGAGCACAACAAGATGACATGGCTATGTATTCTGCCTCTGTAGAAGATATAGACATACTCATTTGTTTCTTCGAGGACCAACTTACAAGCTTTTATCCTAGGAATTAAGCACCACCAGACGTGCTTCGACGTGTATCTTGACACCCTGCATGGTCTGCATCTGCATATGCTGTTAGTGACATATTGGTGTCCTTCGGATACCAAAGTCCCATATTAATGGTTCCTTGGATACCAAAGGTTCTTTTTGGTAGGCTTGGCCTGGTATCTAGCACACATGCGTACAGCGAACAGAATATTAGGTCTACTGGCTGTGAGGTACATCAGGGATCCAATCATACTTCGATATTTCCTTTGATGAACCATGATCCCTGAGTGGTCCTCATCTAGTTTTGTGCACTCCACCATGGGAGTGTCAACAGGGTCACAAGTATCAAATCCAAATTTCTTTAAAATTTCATTAGCATATTTAGATTGATTAATAAAAATGCCTCCGGAATTTGTGAAATTTGTAATCCTAAGAAAAATGACATTTGTCCCATCATAGACATTTGAAATTTGGAGCCCATTTCCTTTGAAAAACGGTCACATTCATTACGGTCGGTCGAGGCAAAAATAATATTATCAACATAGATTTGAACGTGAATTAAATGTTTTCCTGACATTCTGGTGAACAATGTGGGATCAACTGCTCCTTTGCTGAATCCGTTGGTTAAGAGAAACTTTGACAGTGTGTCATACCATGCCCTTGGAGCTTGTTTCAAGCCATAAAGAGCCTTCTTCAAGCGATTGACATGAGTAGGACGTTCTGGATCCACAAAACCTTCAGGCTGACTGACATAAACGTTTTCTTTCAGATCTCTATTAAGAAAGGCAGTCTTCACATCCATTTGATAAACCACCATGTTCTTGCTAGTAGCATTAGCCAAAAAGATTCTGATTGCCTCAATACGTGCAACTGGAGCAAATGATTCCTCAAAGTCAATACCCTCCTCTTGACGATATCCTTTTGCAACAAGTCTTGCCTTGTTTTTCAACACATCACCATGCTCATCAAGTTTTACTTTGAAGATCCATTTGAGAGCACTGATCATAGCACATTCAAGAGCAGGAACCAATTCCCAAACATCAAGTTGACCGAATTCGTCAATTTCTTCTTGCATTGCATTGAACCAACTGTCCTCAGACATTGTGGTTTTAACATCTTTCGGTTCGACCTTTGATAATATGGAATTGAAGAAGCACCATAAGGCATCAGTAGCAAGTTGTTTACGAGTGATACCGGACGAGAAGGATTCCCAATAATATTGTCTAATAGATGATCATGTGTCCATTTTTTGAAATGCTCGTGTGGTTGTGGTTGAGGAACTAATGTAGCAGAGTTGGGGTCCCCTGATGAAGATAGTTCAGATGATGGATCAGGGGCAAAAATGTTCTCAAACGGTGCATCTTCTAGAGTGGCAAAGGGGTTATCTCCATCATAGTTTCCAGAAACATTTCCATGATGTACACTCGAGGATTGAGGATTTGATGATGACAATGAGTGATCTGCAGCAGGCGCTTCTTGACTCAATGACACAAAAACTGAAGGATTATCTATGTTGACTGGATTAGGAGTTGCCACTGTTGATGGAGTAGACTGATCATTAGAAATAGGTTCATAGTATTCATCAAACATTTGATCAAACAATTTCTTCAAATTGTCTTCAGAAGGAGGTACATATGGAACTGCAGGTGAGGGATTTTGTACAAGAGAAGAACTAATGGGACTACTTAATGAACGTTGAGATGCGGGTCCAGAACTTGATTGTCCTGGAGCCATTTGCCGAGACAGCTCATCGAACGTGACGTGAATAGTTTCCATGATATCTCGGGTTCTTTTGTTGTAGATTCGGTAACCCTTCCGGTTTGGTGCATAACCCACAAAAACTCCAATGTCCTCCTTAACTCTTAATTTACCTAAATCTTGACCATCATTCGTTGGATAGCATAAAGCACCGAACACACGAAGGAAAGAGAGATCAGGTTTTCGATTGTGGACAAGTTCGTATGGAGCTTTTCCATGAGTGGTGTGGATAAGGGAACGCTTTTGAGTATAGCAAGCAGTGGCAATGGCTTCAGCCCATAGAAACATTGGAACCTTTGAGTAAATTAGCATAGTTCTTGTAGCTTCCACGAGAGTCCGATTTTGTCTTTCAACTACACCGTTCTGTTGAGGAGTACGTGTTACACTTCTTTGATGGCTGATTCCAATGCTTTCATAGAACTGATTTAGTTATTTGTTACAACCTTCCGACCATAGGATGCTCGAGCTTTAAGATCAAGTCAAATTCCTAATGAGCTCCTACAAAAATCCTAAGTCTTCACATCAAGTGAACAAAATCACTCTACCTTGTGAGTTGTGTAGTGGTCCCCACGACACTCGTGATTGCACAAGACTCCCCGAACAAGCTTTTGCGGACTACGCCTCAACGCGTACCGACGGAGCGGGAGAGAAGTGGTACACTTTCAAGCCCGAACAAAACAACTTAGGAAACTCCAAACACCGGGAACCCCACTATTCTTGAGGCAATTGCGTCTAGATTCATGTCATTTCAAGAAACTCGATTGACTAAGCTTGAAGCCGATTTCAAGCAACGACAAGGCGAGATGACAAACAAGCTTGACGCCCTCTTAAAAGCCTTCAATGACCGGGAAATTGGAGCACTCCCAAGTGATGCTATAAAGAACCCAAAAGTGAATTCGATTTCATCGACTTCATGTTCTTGTTCACCATGGGATAGTGCACATCCATGCCCCTCATACCCAACGGTCCACTCGGTAAATGCTATCAACAAGGGTTCCAAGCGATCCCAAATGAGGTACCAAGGACCCGCACCATTGGTACAAACCACTCTTGAGAAACCCGTCAACCAAGAACCCAAACCTAATCTAGAGGAGGAGTATAAGGAACTCCATCAAGAAAAACCGGTTCTTGAAGTCTTAGCTCATTCACCTTATTATAATACTTTTAAAAGAAAATTATGAGCGAGAACTAAAACTTGGAAAACATGGGTCCGTGTTTGTGCAAAATAATTTACCTAAGAAGTTAGACGATCCTGGGCTATTCACTCTTCCGTGTAGGCTTGGAACCTCCAAACTTCTCGATGCTCTAGCCGACTTAGGATCTGATAATGCTCAAAATGAACATGTTTTTAGTAGCGTTATTGTTGGTTTTGTGTATGATAATCGGCTATATTTACTCATAATTGTTTCAAAAGTGCAAAAGATGCGTATTTGTATGTGAATGTAGCCAGGTATCACAAAAGATGAAGAAATGAAGATTTCATGCACATTTGGAGAATTTTCGAGGAAGGAAGTCAAGTAAGGAAGCTCTTGGACTCAATGATTAGGAAACACAATGATTTCTAATTATCTACAACAATTAAAGATCAAGTTTCGTCTTGGAAATCATCAGCGAAAACAAAGAAAAAGGCGCAAATCAAGAAAAGTCAAGTTTGGGAGTACAAGAGGCGCCCAACCATTCGGTTGGAGCCCGCAACCGATCCGGTTGGGATAGTGGATAACACGTAACTGATCCGGTTGCCCCTCAACCGACCCGGTTGCTTGACCTGGAGTTACACCAATTGTCAGTTAATGTTGCCTTAACTCCCCATAATCATTGGAGGCCGATCATTTCTTGTTATTAACTTGTATGGGACGTTTATAGCCAGTTACTTAAGGTTCTTTAGCTATATAATGAACCTAGACTTAGTAGTCTAGGTGTGACACAACCCAAAGTATAATAGTTTACACCAAAGCTATTACCAACTTTTATTATTCATCCCAAAAGTCTTGTTACTGCTGTAAAACGTCCAGGAGGTTGGATAGACGAATTTTCATCCATTCTTTGTTCATTCGGAGTTATATGGTTAAGCTAGACGATTGGAGGCGTGTGGTTGCTATATTCCAAAATTTCTAATTCTTGTAATCCAAAAGCTTAGGTATTCTAAGGAACTTGTTATGAATTTCTATTCTCTTGAATTATTTGAATTACCTTGTTACTACTTGTGTTTTGTTATGATTATCATGGAGTAATTCTTGAATATACTTGTGTGTAAGGATGTAGGTAATCATACTAGTGTTCTTATATGTGATGCATGTATATGATCTTGTTTAAATGAGTTTGTTGGAAAACTACTAGTCTTGTTTCATTTGTCGGTAAAACATGTTTTAAGAAAAAAGACCGAAAGGATTTCTCTTGTGTTTTATTCCAAAACGTTAAGTGACAAACTAGTATGGGGATATGGTGATTGACACCCACCATGTTTACTTATTGAAACAAGACTAGAAACATTTTCATCACGAAAGGTCGAAAGATTCGTAGGAACGAGTTTAATAAGAACATTTTACAAACAAATGGATTTTCTAAAGGATAATCATTAGGATAAGGACCGAAAGGATTACCTATATGTTATTGTTCTTAAAATGATTTTACAAAACATAAACCATGGGTTGGAAATCATTTGCTTATGATTTGTGTATCACATGAAGAGTTTACACCAAGCCTTCATGAACATTTTCTTTGATTGCCTATAGACTACATACAAGTATATGTTTCTTAATATTGATTTTCACTAAAACCATAATTTTTGGAGAGAGCCTTGACAAAGCTTTCTTGTTACCAATCTTTTAAAACAAATTCAAATGCAAATCTCTTGGGACGATCTCGACTTACCCACCTTTGCTATCGCGAATGAGTATACTTGCTCGTATGTGTTTATAGTAATTGCCGGATAATTCGTGTTTATAAATTCTTAAAACTTGCACACGGTGAGCACATCAAGTTTTTGGCGCCGCTGCCGGGGATTTGTTTATTTTTGATTTTGTTTCGTTTCTGTAAAATTGGTAATATTAAAATTAGATTTCATATTGATAAAAAAAAAGTAAAAATTTTTGGTTTTAGAGACCAACCGAATTGGTTGCGCGAGCAACCGAAACGGTTGGTGCTCTCGTTAAAAATATAATCTTTGATTTTTTTAGTTGTTAGTTTATCTACTGTTTTGTGTTATAGTTTATAGCTTATTTTTTGTCATTTCTGATTTTTATAGATTGTTTGTTTTTGTTTTTGTAATTTTTAGATTTTTGGTATTAAGTCATTTTTAGTTTTATTTAACTTTTTAATTAATCTTGTCTTTATTAGAGTAATTAATTCAGTTGATTTTCAGTTTTATGAGTTTAGTAGTTTTAATGATTAGTTAAGTTCATATAGTTAATGTAGTTTTTGGTTAATTAGCATAATTAATATTTTTAATTAATAAGGATAATGAGTAGACACATTTATTTAGAGTTTAATTATAATTAATGGTCTTTAATTAACTTATAATTAACAGGTTTAATTAATTTCAGTTTAAAAAAAAATTATTTTGGAAAATCATTCCAACCGTTCGGTTGCAACCCGCAACCGGATCGGTTGGATGTCTTTGGTCTGGAAGCTTACCACCAACCGAATCGGTTGGAGGGCCAACCGAAACGGTTGGAGCTCTCGGTAAATTAATTTTTAGTTTTTCTATTTTAAGTTTTAGCTTGTGTTTTTAGTCTTAATAAATGTCTTTACTTGTTTAGAATATGTTTCTGTAGTTTGTTTTGATTTTTACTAACTCTAACGCTAATGATTTGGAAGTTTGTCTTTGGTTTTGTTTTGTTTATTGTGCATATTTTGCAGTATTGTTTGCAGGATGGATGTGACGGAAGCTTATTGTTGGTCAATATTTGGAGTTGGATAACTCACATGCTTGCTTATGACCCAATATGCATATTGCATATTTTATCCCGTGGTATCTTTTTGACTATTTCTTTTTCCCATTTTCTTTACTTTGAAGTTCATTTTATTACATTGAGGACAATGCAAAACTTAAGTATGGGGGGGGGGGGGGGGGGAAGAAAATAGGAAAAATGATATGATTTTTAAATTTTTAGTTTTTAGTGTTATTTTTGATTTTTAGGTAAAGTTTTTGGATTTAAGTAATTAGTAGAAAATCGCCCTTGGTTGTCTAGTTGTTTCATACGTTATTAAGATATATTGAAAAAACAACTTGGCTATTTCAATGGTAAAATGAGGTTTTTGAAATTTTTTTATTTGAACCAAATTACTGAAGTGATTCATTTTGGATTCGATAGCATTTTCTAGCACTATTATAGCCTTTTTCCACTAAATTGTGAGGTTTTCTTTTTGTATAAAACACATATTTTGTTTTATATTTGCTATGAGTGTGCCGGTGATTATGTCGATTCTAGAACTTGTACTTGTTATGCATTACGGTTAAAATCACTTTCGAGTGATAAAAATATGTTCAAATGATAAGAGGCATTGTAGGATTTAACCCCAAATGGCCTTCCATTTTACATCTAATTTTTTTTGCTAACCACATCGGTTAGTTAACCACCTTATATGGACCCATTTGTTAGTGCTCATTTTTAGCACTAGATACCCTTAGTTAACCCTTCGAGCCAATCTTTTCATTCTTGTTTAAATCCAAAAAAATACAAAAATATTTTACACATTAAACCTTAGCCAACCCATGTCGTGTCTATTGTTTTGTTGCTAGTTGTTTGGAGTATTGGATTGTTTTTTATGATTATGAAGAAGCTACACTTTGTCATATGTGTGTACCATTCTCCAACAAAGATGAAGGAGACGTCTTTCTCGTTTGTATTTTTTGTGGTGTATGCTTACACTAAGTGTGGGGGAACTAAAAAAAATGGTTATAGCCAATGTGCTATATGAAGAATATTGATTAGCCAATGAGCTAAATTGAGTTATATATTTTTGGAGATCGATATGTGAAGAAGAGGAAAATATAATCATTTTCGGGATTGTGGTTTGTATGATGGCTAGCAACATGGAGGTTTAGACTTGACTTTATTTTTTTTAACACCAACTTCATAAACCATCCCATGCCTTATCCATACCATTTATAAACCCAGAGCCTTAACGTTATAACCCGAATAAAAGCCCTCTTTGATGAATTTATTTTATTTGTCTTGATAATTGTACAAGCTTATGGTAAAAAGCATTGATCATGACTAGGCATTGCATACCCACCAATATATGAGTGTTGTGTGAATTCTTAAAATCATTCGTGAGGTGTTTAGTTGTGTTATCTTATGTTATTTGGTTCATTTTAAAGTTTTCACATATTAAAAGCAAATTAATAATTATTTCTATTGAGATGATTGTTAAAATTTTCGGAACCACGGTATCAAGACCATTGAAATTGATTTTTGAAAATGTTAGACCTACTCGAGAGCGAGTAGAACTTAAGTATGGGGGAATTTGATAACGCTCAAAATGAACATATTTTTAGTAGCGTTATTGTTGGTTTTGTGTATGATAATCGGCTATATTTACTTATAACTGTTGCAAAAGTGCAAAAGATGCGTATTTGTATGTGAATGTAGCCAGGTATCACAAAAGATGAAGAAATGAAGATTTCTTGCACATTTGGAGAATTCCCGAGGAAGGAAGTCAAGTAAGGAAGCTCTTGGACTCAATGATTAGGAAGCACAATGATTTCTAAGTATCTACAACAAGTAAATATCAAGTTTCGTCTTGGAAATCATTAGCGAAAACAAAGAAAAAGGCGCAAATCAAGAAAAGTCAACAAAAGTCAAGTTTGGGAGTACAAGAGGCGCCCAACCGTTCGGTTGTAGCCCGCAACCGATCCGGTTGGGATAGTGGATAACACGCAACTGATCTGGTTGCCCCTCAACCGATCTGGTTGCCTGACCTGGAGTCATACCAATTGTCATTTAATGTTGCCTTAACTCTCCATAATCATTGGAGGCCGATCATTTCCTGTTATTAACATGTATGGGAGGTTTTTAGCCAGTTACTTAAGGTTCTTTAGCTATATAATGAACCTAGACTTAGTAGTCTAGGTGTGACACAACCCAAAGTGTAATAGTTTACACCAAAGCTATTACCAACTCTTATTATTCATCCCAAAAGTCTTGTTACTGCTGTAAAACGTCCAGGAGGTTGGAGAGACGAATTCTCATCCATTGTTTGATCATTCGGAGTTATACGGTTAAGCTAGACGATTGGAGGCGTGTGGTTGCTATATTTCACAATTTCTAATTCTTGTAATCCAAAATCTTAGGTATTCTATGGAACTTGTTATGAATTTCTATTCTCTTGAATTATTTGAATTACCTTGTTACTACTTGTGTTTTGTTATGATTATCATGGAGTAATTCTTGAATATACTTGTGTGTAAGGATGTAGGAAATCATACTAGTGTTCTTATATGTGATGCATGTATATGATCTTGTTTAAATGAGTTTGTTGTAAAACTACTAGTCTTGTTTCATTTGTCTGTAAAACATGTTTTAAGAAAAAGGACCGAAAGGATTTCTCTTGTGTTTTATTCTAAAAAGTTAAGTGACAAACTAGTATGCGGATATGGTGATTGACACCCACCATGTTTACTTATTGAAACAAGTCTAGAAACATTTTCATCACGAAAGATCGAAAGATTCGTAGGAACGAGTTTAATAAGAACATTTTACAAACAAATGGATTTTCTAAAGGATAATCATTAGGATAAGGACCGAAAGGATTACCTATATGTTATTGTTCTTAAAATGATTTTACAAAACATAAACCATGGGTTGGAAATCATTTGCTTATGATTTGTGCATCACATGAAGAGTTTACACCAAGCCTTCATGAACATTTTCTATGATTGCCTATAGACTACACATAAGTATATGTTTCTTAATACTGATTTTCACTAAAACCATAATTTTTGGAGAGAGCCTTGACAAAGCTTTCTTGTTACCAATATTTTAAAACAAATTCAAAAGCAAATCTCTTGGGACGATCTCGACTTACCCACCTCTGCTATAGCGAACGAGTATACTTGCTCGTATGTGTTTATAGTAATTGCCGGATAATTCGTGTTTATAAATTTTTAAAACTTGCACACGGTGAGCACATCAGGATCATGCATCAATCTTGGTCCGTTGCCCCTCCATAGAAGCCTAAACTTAGGTAAGATAGAACCAACAGAAACTATCTTAGGTCTAGCGGACGGTAGTATTGCATATCCAGTAGGGATAATAAAAGACATGGTAGTACACGTAGGAGAATTGACTCTTTTGGCGGATTTCCATGTGCTAGACATGAATAAGGACCCGACATACCCATTATTAGTAGGAAGGGGATTCTTAGCTACCGCTAGTGCCATCATTGATTGTAAGATGTCTAAAATAGTGGTAGGAGAAGGGAGTGGTAGGTCAATTTACGATGTCAAAAAGCATATTTACTACAAGGAAGAAGAAATCCCCCATGAGATTAGGTTGGATAGAACGCCACCTAGATATGGACCTTGGATTAATAAAGACTTTATAGGTCCCCAACGACCTTTCTATCTAGATGAAGCCTTTGCTAGTAAAGCAACTTTCCATGAAAAAGAATTGGCTAGGGACATGGAAGTGAACCCGTTCGAGGACACCTTAGTGTTTAGGAAGATGACCGAGTTCCTAGGAAGCTTGCCCGTCAACCTTGTCATGAATAAGTGGAAAGTTGAGAGCGATAAGCCTAAGCATAAGTGGAATTGGGATAGACCGCCTAGTGATGGTAATGGAGAGTGGCACATTAGGATAACGATCTATGACCCTGATGGAGAGATGTTTGAAAAGGCATACCGGACTAAGCGTACCACTAGGAACTTAAATGATAAGTTTGATCCTTATGACATTCTTGAGGATAAGCTTACTCATATAGGTACGTAGGAGCACAGCTTCGAGTCTAGCTACAAGACTCATAAATAAAGAAAAGTGCTTCGTGGGAGGCAACCCATGCTTAATTGTTTGCTTGTTTGTATGTCATATATCTTTTATTGATTGTTTATTCTCATGTTTAAATTTGTAAAAATGCTTTATTTTGTCTTTAACCTCGTCTTAATTACATATAAAGGTGTTTTACAAAAGGGATAAGTGTAGGGAGGATTACACAAGTTTTCAAAAAGAACATGAACATGAGAATTATGATTATTAAAAAGATATACATGCGTGTTTGTTAGAGTCAAATGCTTGTATCGAGTCATAATGGATGTTGTGCAGGAAATTTTTCCAGATTCTAAAGATATAAATTTTCCAGAATTTTTTCCAGAAAATCGCAGACCAGTTTCTGTCAGGATAACCTGACGGCGTCAGGATCGCAACCTGATGGCGTTAGGAGGAGTAGAAACAGCTTCTAACTCTTTCTCATTTTCTGTGCTACTTATAAATTTTTGGAATTTTCAAGGTCTTAATTTTCCAGAAAATCTGTAAACATCCATTCCACAAGCATTATATCCTAGTTTAGTAGAGTCATATATATATTGTTACCGCCGATTTTACACGAAGGTTTCGTTTGTTTTCTTCAAGTGTGCAAGTTTTATTTATCAAGAAGAAGATACACAAGATTGGATGGAGTTTTTCACGCATACATTCTTCCAGAAGAAGGATTTAACCACTACTTCATACGGATCCTACCGAGCTAATCAGAGGAGTATTAGTTTCTTTCGTTTTTAATTACCTTCCATTATCATAATTTTGATACTTTCGGGGAACATTGGGGACAATGTTCAGTTTAAGTGTAGGGAGGGAAAATAAAACGGGAACTTTGAAACTATGCTTATCCCTGACTATTTGCCTTGTCCAATTTCATTTGTGTAATAAACCATGAGAAATATCGGTTAGGGTAATTTTGGCACCAAATTTAAATTTTTTCATGACATGTAGGAGTGGGCCATTAGTCTTAATAAAGCGTCTCATGGATAGGAAGTTATATGACTAGCACAAAACCCTTTACCACTTAAATTCCACCCAAAATGTGAGGATCGCCCTTAGATTTGTAGGAATTAAAGTATTCCACTTTAATGTTTCGAGTGTGTACCGGTAGTATAATAGATTCTAGAACTTGTTTTGTAATGCATTCCGAGATCGCTAGTGAGACTACACTTGTGTAGTTAGGAATAACTAAATGATAAGAGGCATTAGGATAACCCTTGTTTGATACCCGTATTATAATTATTTATTCCACATCGGTTGAGTAATTCCCCCACACCCTTGCGTTGTACTCATCTTTAGTACACGATACCCCTAGTTAACCCCTCAGAGTCTATCCTTTTTGTGGTTCTCGTGATGTTTCGGTTTTCCGGAATATCAATGAAGAGCATTGTTTACAATCCACCCCCAAATGTACACCCAAATTGCCTTAGCCTACCTTGTATGCACTCACTTTTAGTGCATTATTGTTATCATACTTAACCATTAGTTCAATTATCTAGTTCCTTGCATAAGTTGCTAAGTCGAGTCATATCCTTTGTACACAGTTTTGGGACGATTGGGACTCATGGGAAAAGTTAAATTTTATGAAATGACGGGAAGGAACGTTAAATTCAAATTCCCTTTATTTACGTAATAATGTACTCCAAGTGTTTTGATCTTTTCAATTCGGGTTAATTTAGTGTTAGAGTAATAAAAACTCAAGTGTAGGGATGTGCCTATAAATCCCTATTATTTTGATGTTATCGTAAAGGATGGTAGAGTAAAAGTGTGTTAAAAAAAAATAAAAAAATAAATAAATAAAAATAAAAAAACGTACGGGCTACCATCCCACATCTATTTTTAAATTTATGTTTGTTTGTTTCAATTTATCTAGAGTTTAGAGTGTAGAGTCTTGGCTTAGCAACGCCATTTTTCTCATGCTTGTAACATAAAGATTTTTTACTTGCCACCACTAAATCACATATCCCACCAAACCCTGTGTTTCCCTACCGTAAGCCTAACGTTACAACTCTATAAATGACCTCTTGGATAGTTTTTCCTAGGTGCTTACGCCAAAGCGATGGAGTTTTGATCTAGTCTCAAGCCTATGGTAATCTATGTACTAGGACCGGTTAATGAGTGTTTATCTTCCATTTCCAACTTGATATATTTCATATACACCCGAGAGATGAGAGTATCTAAACACCACTTGTGAGGTGCTAGTATGTAATTTCCGTGGTTGTTATGACTTTTTCGTGGCTTATACTTGTTGTGAATTGTTCTAAACTAATGCTTCATGACCCCTAACTTATAAATTAATTGGCTAAAAGCACATTTGTTTGAGGACAAACAAATACCAAGTGTAGGGATATTTGTAAGATATTGGATTTCACATACACATCAAACCATAACACAAAGTAGGCGTATAAGAGGTTTTTAGAGAGAGAACGTTAGAGGTTTGGGAACTTTAGTGAGAGAAAGAAAAATCTTATTATGAGCTCCAACTCTCTACCTTGGAAGGTAGAGAGTATTTATAGTCTTACAATAAAACGCCACACAACGGGTTGTGGATCAGGCATACAGTGGGTAAAGACCCGTCCGTCCTCCACGGTGTTACTTAACTAAATACTACTTAGCTTAAAAGAACTATGACTACGAGCTTTCTAACGATTACATATACTAGAGGTGATCGACTCTTTAATACCTGGAATTTCTAATTCCTAACAATCTCCCCCAAAGGGAGGTCACCTCAAACATATACTAAAATTACATTGAATAAAAACAGATATTACATTAACAATTGTTCTTGCATTCTTGATGTAGTACTTTGCTCCGAAGCTCGTAGTCATTGATTCTTCTCATTGCATGTTTGGTTAATCCAAGTGGAGGTCTTTTACTGATCCACGTGATGATAATTTTGAGCCAGCTTTTGAGATCATCAGCTAAAAAAATCTCTGTGACATCCATTGTGGTGTTGGTATTATGTGATGTTGTGAATTTCGGACCGGCATGCTCACATTCTGGATCATGATATCTTCTCATCAGAGTAGCGAAGGTTTCGTTGATTCATGATATTGGCAGCAGCGTAGCAGAAGCATGGAGTGAAAATATCAGAGTCATTGATGCACTTATCATGATTTCTTGAGAAATGAATGTATTGTGTGAGCATGCGGCTATGGATTGACCGCTTCATTCTGATCAGCTGCAAACGTCGGGTGTACCTGCATAAAACAGTTAGCAATAAAGCGCACGAAAGTGTCTTTGATCACTTTCGTTGAATTGAGGTACACGGCCCACGGTTCCCCGTTGATCAGTACAAGTACTGCCTGTGATCAGGTATAATTCCGAAGAATTTCCTTGACAGGGTTTCACAGCTGCTCTAGCTGTTCTCAAACCGGAACGTCTCAAAGAAGACAACACGGAGTGAGTGAACCAGCGAATAGAAATTCACTGATTGATGAAAAGAGATTTGAAAAACAATCGTGTATCGCACAATAGAAATTGTTTTTGCAATACAACGAAGGTTTTAATAAAAATCAATTATCAATCATAAACACCTTTTGATTTGAAATATGTGTACACGGTCGATGTGCTAAAGAAAAGAGTTTTTAAGCACAGTGACCGGTTTTTCAAAGGTATCCGTCAATCCATAACCTGAACCAGGATTTATTCAAAAGATTGAATCGCTCCATTGTTTCTGTTCAGTTGTCACATGGTTGATCTATTGAATAGATCTCACATGCCACCTACCAGGAGCTTGTTAGATGTTGGCTCAGAAGGCTTTCCATCTTCATTGTGAATATGTATGCATATCACTCGGATGTTCTGGCAATACCACAAGGATAATGCGTAGGACTCAAGATATAATCTCTCTTTCCACATTGTGTGAAACCGAGAGTCTTCATTGAAAGTGTCCTAATGAGATTTATGGATGATCTCGTGGTTCTAGACTCAATTTGTGCATATTTGGATCCTGTATCGGAGACTAGGGAGAGGGTCTCTTTCTTCAATATCAACAATCTCTAAGAGAAAGTCGATAGATAATGTCGGTTCCCCGTGAGAATGAAACAAGTCCTTTTAAGAGGAACTTGAGTGGTTTAGGAAGTTGAAGTGCAGTGTGTCACTGGGTCCATGACGTCTTGTCTTCAATACCGATGTTACCTTGGTAACCACCAGTAGCATATGAATTGAACCCGGTTTCTGCCCTAAGTTTGAATAAATGGAGGGCTATTTCTTTTCGCCCTTTTTCACATTCAATTCCTTTTCATTCTTCAACCCCTTCAGTGCTTACCGAGACATCATAGCTAGAACCTTGTTGGATTTATTCCAGTACTAGCTCGGACTCAGTCCGCACTCTTCCCATATCTCATTTTTCTCCTTTTTCAATATACCTAAGGACTTCTACACTATCTAGTGGATTGTCCCTGGGTAGATCCCTCCGGTTCTGGCGGATCATGGGAAAAAATACCTAACTTTATCATCCTTATATCACCATACATAAAGTAGAGTTGGTCGGTCTATTTGGTATTGTTCATCTGCCATTGGAACCAATTGAAAACCATTTGAAAAAACGATCCAGATACTTGTGATATATTATCAAAGCATTTTGTACCTGAATTGTTTTTGATATTTTTAGAACAAGAGCTCCCCCTCAACATGTGCATCAAGTGTTTGAAATCGTTTTGCACACGGAGGCAAGAGAAAGAATTAACTTCTTTGATTACCATTTTCTAAAAAATATCAACATCACTTCCCTAATCAAATCAAGTAGATAAAGCATTTTGGGAAGGATTAGATTTTCATAAGCTTGCTCCCCCTCAATATGTGCCTTGAGGTTTGAAAGAGTTTTGCACATACAAGAGGGAACCTGCACATTGATAAAAATTGATCACATTTCAGTTCTTTGTGGTTTAAGATAGATGCTCCCCCTCAACATGTGCATGGAAAATTTGAAATCGTTTGGCACATGTGGGAAGGAGAGCTTGTACATCCTTATAAAACCATTTACCGAATTATCAGTTTAAATCACAAATTCTCCCCCGATCACAATTATCAAATCATTTGAGATTTGTGATCTCTTGAAGATTTAAATTGATTTTGAAAGCTTTTAAGGAGAATTGTGACTTGATTATGAAAGCGTTTTAACTGATAAGGATCGGATTTTAAGACTTTAAACTCCAATGATTAAACATGCATGAATATCTTTTGAAAACAATTGAATGACAAATAACCTTTTAATTTAATTGAAATCATTCTCTCCCTCAATCAATGACATAGGTTGTTGATTGAGAGATATATATTTTGACAAATAAGTCCAGATGATTATCAAAAATAGAGTCCGAGTTATTTTTCAAAACAACTAGTTTTTATTAGATAGTAAGGATTAGTTTAAAGAATCAGAGCAAGAAATTTGAAAACCACGAAAAAGTATGGCTCTGTTCTGTCTTTGAAAAGCGAGTTACTTCCTGAAATGACAATAAACCATCAGTTTCTCTTTCTCCCAAAACTATTTTTTGATTTTTTGAATTTTTTTTTTTTTTTTTTTTTTTTTTTTTTTTTTTTTTTTAATTCGAACAACATCTAAAGTCCGTATCATTCTTTGAAAGACAGCATCAAGACCGTAGATATTATCGAATCGAGAAAAACATGACAAAATGACAATATTTTTTTAGGATTTTTCGAATTTTTCAAATTTTTATGGATTTTGAAAGTTTTATATTTTTCTATTTGATTTTAGAAGGTTTTATAATTTTGTATTTTGTTTTTCGAATAGATATATACAAGAGATAGATGAAGGAAACCTTTTACTCCTCTTCTTCCTCTTGAAGACGTTTGAGTGTTTCTGGTTGAAGGCTTTTAAGGCCAAGTCGTGGAAGAATAAACTCAAAACGTTCTCTAGGAAGAGCTTTGGTGAAGATGTCTGCTAACTGGTATTCAGTCCTCACAAAGTAAAGTTCCACCACACCGTTTTCCGCTTGTTCGCTGATGAAATGATGTTGAATGTCGATGTGCTTTGCTCTTGAGTGTTATACGTTGTTGCATGAGAGAGCAATAGCACTTTTATTATCACAGTACAGAAGGATTTTGTTAAATTCAAAGCCATAGTCAGATAATTGGGATCTCATCCTTAGGATTTGAGCACAACAAGATGACATGGCTATGTATTCAGCCTCTGTAGAGGAAATAGAAGTACTCATTTGCTTCTTTGAGGACCAGCTCACAAGCTTATCACCCAAAAACTGTGCACCTCCAGACGTACTTCGACGAGTATCTTGACATCCTGCATGATCAGCATCTGCATAGGCTATTAGTGACATACCGGTGTCCTTCGGTTACCAAAGTCCCATATTGATGGTTCCTTGGAGATACCAAAAGACCCGTTTAATCGCTTCAAGGTGCTTTTTAGTAGGCTTAGCCTAGTATCTAGCACACATGCAAACAGCGAACAAGATGTCTGGTCTACTAGCTGTGAGGTACATCAGGGATCCAATCATACTACGATATTTTGTTTGGTCTACCATGATCCCTGAGTGGTCCTCATCTAGTTTGGTACGTTCAATCATGGGAGTGTCAACAGGGTCACTTGAATCAAATCCAAATTTCTTTAAAATCTCATTTGCATATTTAGATTGATTTATGAAAATGCCTCCGGGACTTTGTGAAATTTGTAGTCCTAAGAAAAATGACATTTGTCCCATCATTGACATTTGAAATTTAGAACCCATTTCATTTAAAAAACGGTCACACTCATTGGGGTCAGTCGAGGCAAAGATGATATCATCAACATAAATTTGAACATGAATTAAATGTTTGCCTGACTTCCTGGTGAACAATGTTGGATCAACTGCTCCTTTGCTAAATCCGGTAGATAGAAGAAACTTTGATAGCGTATCATACCATGCCCTTGGAGCTTGCTTTAAACCGTAAAGAGCCTTCTTCAAACGATAAACGTGAGTAGGATGCTCTTGATTCACAAATCCTTCCGGTTGGCTGACGTAGACGACTTCTTTAAGAACTCTGTTCAGGAATGCCGTCTTTACATCCATCTGATAGACTACCATGTTCTTACTAGCAGCACTAGCCAAAAAGATTCTGATTGCCTCGATTCGAGCAACTGGAGCAAAATATTCTTCAAAGTCAATACCCTCCTCTTGACGGTATCCTTTAGCAACTAATCGAGCCTTGTTCTTCAACACATCACCATGCTCATCAAGTTTCAATTTGAAGACCCATTTTAGAGCAATAATCATAGCACAATCTGGAGCAGGTACTAACTCCCATACATCAAGTCGATCAAACTCATGAATTTCTTCTTGCATGGCATTGAACCAGCTGTCTTCATTCATGGCAGTTTTAACATCTTTTCGCTCGATCTTAGAGAGTACGGAGTTGAAGAAGCACCATAAGGCATCGGTTGCAAGTTGTTTCCGTGTTGATACTGGACGAGAGGGATTTCTAATGATGTTGTCTAATGGATGATCGTGAGTCCATTTTCTAAGGTGTTCATGTGGCAGTAGTTGAGGGACTGAGGTAGCAGAGTCGATGTCTCCTGAAGAAGATGGTTCTGATGATGATTCAGGAGCAAATATGTTTTCAAATGGAGCATCTTCAGGAGTAGCAAAGGGATTAACTTCATCATTGATGCCAGAAACATTTCCATGATGTACATTTGAAGATTGATGATTTGTTGATGAGACTGAGTGATCAGCAGTAGGCGTTTCTTGACTTAATGATATTGAGACTATAGGATTGACTTCATTCTCAGGGATATGAGCAGCCTCTGTTGTGGGAGTTGATAGTTCAACAACACTTGGCTCATAGAGTTCATCAAACATAGGATCAAATAATTTCTTTAAATCATCTTCAGATACAGGTACATATGGAGTTGTTGGAGAAGAATTTGGTACAAGGGATGAACCAATGGGACTGTTTTGAAGTGCGGGTCCTGAACTGGATTGTCCAGGAGCCATTTGACCAGTCAGCTCATCAAACGTGACGTGAATTGTTTCCATGATATTTCGGGTTCTCTTGTTGTATATTCGGTATCCTTTTCTGTTTGGTGCATAACCTACAAATACTCCAATGTCTGCTTTAGCTCTAAGTTTAGTTAAATCTTGGCCCTCATTAGTTGGATAACACAATGCACCGAACACACGAATGAATGAAAGATTAGGTTTTCTGTTGTGGACAAGTTCATATGGAGTTTTTCCATGAGCAGTGTGAATCAGGGATCGATTTTGGGTGTAGCATGCAGTGGCGATGGCTTCACCCCAGAGAAACATTGGAACTTTTGAGTAAATCAGCATTGTCCTTGCGGCTTCCACAAGAGTTCGATTTCGTCTTTCAACTACACCGTTCTGTTGAGGAGTTCGAGGAACACTTCTTTGATTACTGATTCCAATACTTTCATAAAACTCACTAAGTTGTTTGTTAACAAACTCAGTTCCATTGTCTGTTCGGATGATTCTGACCGTTTTGTTAAGACGAACCTGCAGCTGTTTGATGAGTTTGATGATGATATCTGGAGTTTCATCCTTTGTCTTTAAGAACTTTACCCAGGTGAATCTAGAGAAATCATCAACCACAACTAACACATATTTCTTCCCAAAGATATTATGCACTCTCATGGGTCCACATAAGTCCATGTGAATTGTATAAAGAACTTCTGTGACAGAGTTAGTAAGTTTGGGTTTATGGGCATACTTCTTGCTTTTTCCCAATTGGCATGCTGAACAAAGATGATCCTTTTCATACTTAAGTCTAGGTAAACCTACAACTAAGTCCTTTCTGGAGAGATCATTGATGGTGCCGAAGTTCAAGTGATTGAGACGACGATGCCATAACCATGACTTTGTTTTAGAAGCCTTTGACAACAAGCAAATTGGAGAAGACTTTATCATATCTTCGATAGAGATGGTGTATAGATTTGAACCATGTGAACCTCTTAAAAGTTCCTTACCATCAAGTTCTCTAACGAAACAAGTATGTTTTCTGAAGGCTACTTCTAGATCAGAATAGCAGAATTGACCAACAGAGAACAGGTTATGACCAAGACCTTCTACATAATATACCCTGGAGATAACACTTTTACCAACAACATAATCTCCATAACCCATAATAGCACCGAAATGATCATTCCCGAATCTAACTGTCCCGATGAATTTGCTCACGAAGTTCATGAGCCGCGACCGGTCGCCAGTCATATGCTTGGAACAGCCTGAGTCTAGGTACCACAGAACGATTTGAACGATCTGCAGTTGAACACAGACAAGAATGGATAACTGGATAATTGGGATCCCCATGCAAGAATGGGTTCCATTTGCTTAGTAACAAGGGTTGGAACACCCACATCAGAAATAGAAGCATTCATATCAGAAATTGAGGCAATGGAATGATTATGAATAGATGCAGTACTAGTATCTGTATTTGCCCTATTCAAAGTGTGATCACTTCTTAAGGGAATAGTAATACCAGTAGGTATCCATTTTCTAGTGGGCATTGTCTGATTAGTCTTATGACCAACAGGTATCCAATGATAGCCTATCTTACTAAATGTTCTTCCTGTGGGTTTCCATTGTTTTCTAACTTTCTTTCGCCTTTGCCTTTTTGCCTTCTTAGCATGATATTTTTTATTGACAAGATTAACTGGGGATTTGACAGTATTAGACAAAGTATTCATACCACATTCATGATTAGCAACAGAATTCAAGCAGACATCATTACAAGGTTTGCAACTAGTATCAAAATTCGAATTAATTACAGTACGCCTATGGCTAATACTAGAATCAACACGATTCATTTTATTCGGCTCAAACTTAAAGTTCCTAGATTGGTCTTCTACTCTCTTCCAATGCACATTCTTAGCTTGCGAGGTCCTGTCATTTCTTGTATTGTCTTGAGACTTTGACCTGCTCGCTTTAATGTCACTGATTACTCCTGTAGATGGAATGGGAACATTAGTTGGTTTTGCTACTCTTTGCTTCTCCTGTTTAGATGTGCTGGGATCTGAACTACATGCAGGCACACTAAGGTTCACTTTCTTAACACTAGACGTGCTGGGATTTGTACTTCTGGAAGGCACACTAGAGTTTGCTTTCTTAGCATTAACAGATCTGGAATCTGAACTACTTGAAGGCACACTACGGTTCACATTCAAAACATCAGGCATCGAATGAATATCATACTTGGCACTAGGCATAGAACATGGAATCAAAGGATTAACTCTCTCACCTAAGGACTTTGTGCATATTGTAATTAAGCATTCTAGAATTTCTTGAGATCATTTGGCATATAAGCATGCATGCCCAATTGCATTTTCAAGTGGTTTCTCTAATTTATCCTCTTCAACAATCTCACGTAGACATTCTAGACAATCCTTAAGGGATGAGAAATATGTTTGAATAGCAAGTTCGTTATTCCTCAGATGAGGGGGAACATATTTCACAGACAAAGCATATTTGTTACTAGAGTGAACCTTTGATACACAATTCTCCCCATTGGTCATTGGCATTTTCCCTTTTACCTGGCTCTTCAGATTCTCAATTTCCTTTTGCAATGAAGCTATTTGTTCGTTGTTTTTGTTACGAGTGACCTTTATTGATTCAAATAACTCATTGAAATGACGTTTAACCTTTTCATTTTCTTCTAGACAACTTTCGTTTTCCTTTTGTAATGCATTTACTAAGTTTTGAAGATGAAACGTTTGAGAATTCTGAGAATCTAAAGGAGGAGGCATTTGGGAGCCAGTCACATTGTTCTTTTCACCCTTTAATTGAGAGATTTGGGATTTCAATTTTCTGATCGTGTTACAATGAGCATCAATCTGTTCATCACGTTTGTTTATTTGAAAAACTGCATCAAACTCTGGAGCATCTGAGGATGTCTTGATATTTGAAGTTTTTACATTTTCTTTAAGATGTTGATATTTTAGTTGTAAATTAAAATGTTCAACCTCAAATTTAGAAAAATGTTTAACCACATTGTCGTGATCATCCAGTTCAATTTTCTCAGTTAGTTTAGAATTAGTCTTTTCAAGCTCAATGACACGATCATGGGAGACTTTCAGGGCAACAACTAATTCATGAAATTGAGAAGCGTTAATGGAACAATTTGTAGTAGTAAAAAACACATCTTGAGCAACACATTCAGTAATAAGAGTCTCATTCAATGTATGAAAGTTCTTCCTCTCAATCTCATTATATTTTAGTGCACGCTCATAGTCACTAACCTCAACTATCATTGCATCAAATTCCTTTTCCATTTCTTTAATGTCTAAATTCATTCCCTTTTTAAGACTTTCAAAATGATCTTTTAGTTGTTTAAAGAAAGGCATGACTTCAGTTAAATAACATTCTTTTGTTTGCTCAAAACCCCTTCCCCCTTCAGTAATACCAGTGGGTGTGATCCTTTTCTTGCAAGTTTTCTCAAAATTAACAAATAGTTGAAAGATAACGTATTGACTGATTAAGGTCTTGCTTTTAGTGGCAATAGTTCTAGGAACTAGATGCATTGGTGTATTGGGAGGATACACAGTCGCTTTAGGCATTTTTCTAAGGGGAGGGTTTGTTTCAACAATATTTTCCGCTTTCTGCTTATCTAAGTCCATTTTCCAGAACACTTGTTCGGGAGTCAACAATGTTTGAGGCTTAAACATGTTCAAGGAGATCCAATTCTCCTTTTTGTAGTCATCGGGTGTGATAATTATTTTCTTCTCTTTACATTTAGGATCATCTAGTTTCTTGTTCATCTTCTCCCTAGTGACTTCATCTAATTTCTTATCTTCCTCTGTGCACTTAACGCAACTAGGTTTTTGTCTAGGTTTAAGAATCTCATTGCCATCATAGATTACACTTTGAGCTGCTTTTGCAATCTTCCCGTACTCAGGGTTGGGTTTATCTATAATGGGAACACTATGCTTATCGCTTAAAACTCTATGCTTAGTGATTAAGTGACCAGTCTGAATGGTATTTCCTTGTACGTACAACTTATTTTCAAGCTTGTTTTTCAAGGTTTTTAGATTAGAAAAATCATTCAAAAGTTTTGATTCCTTAGCACTGAATTCTTGCTTAAGCATTTTAACATTTTCTTGAAGTTCTTGTTTTTGCTTAGTAGTTTTAGAAAGCTTTTCTTGTAAGGAGTTTAACTCTTGTTTTAATACTTCTTCTCTAAACCTACTTTTTCTAATAGTTGTACGCATTTGGTCATCCATTTCCTGCTCACGGGTGGTCAACTCAAATTTTGCACATTGTTCATAAATAGCAACACGTTCTTTATAGGCATCCAGTTCAGAGACGACAGAATCATTAGGGGCACATGCAGTGAATTTATCAAAAACATAATCATTATTGACTGCAGAAGATGCATCACTTGGTACAATCTCACTTTCACTATGTTTCACATATTGATCATATGGGACAACATTGATATTACCGATATTTTCAATATCTGACTCAATAAATACAGTTGATTGTACTTCGTTATGTATCTTTTGCTCATCAACTTCATCGTATAATTTTAATACCTCAGAAATGAGTTTGTCTTTGGATGGACCAGCTTGTGGTGATGAAGAGACTTTAGGAGAGACCATTGTAGAAATGTTAATCATGAAGATGGTTTGTGCAGTGGGTTCTTCATCAACATCAGAGTCGTATGCATCACAATCAGCTACTTGAAAGGCATTCTGATGATTATGGCCTATCTCCTAAATTGGTTGCTCATCCACATCTGCATCATATGTCTTAGCATTTCCCTCAGCCAAGAAAAACAACTCCTCTTCATCCAAAGCTGCACCATTATCCTGAGCTTGCACAAGCAACATCTTATCCCTGAAGTACTCGGCATTCTGAGGGCTTTTTGGCAATGTGCAGTTCCTTGCAATGTGTCCCTCACCTCCACAATTGTAACATTTGATTGGCTTTGCTTGACCCTGATTACCATTCCTTCCCCTATTCTGATTTGCAGCATAACCTCTACCAGCTCCACCTCTTGCTTGTTCGTACTGTCGTTCTTGAACTGGCTGCACCATAAGCTTCCCATCTCTGACAGTGGCTTGATTATGTGGATTGGAAGCAGTTATGAGATTGTTGTTGGTGTGTGGAAGAGAGTTCATGTTTTGACTAATCAGGAGAGCTAGTTGATTAATGAAGTTTCCCACGTGTGCATCAGCATCAGCTTGTTTGAACATAGGATCAGGAATGAGTTTGTGATTACCATTACCCATGGGTATGACTTGTGAGGCTTTGGTTGAATTGTTTGAGTATAAGGCAGTTGAATCATTTGATGAGCTTGTCTCTCCCTGGTTGGTTTTGAACTGATTAAGAATCCTTTTTTCAAACATAGCATGTCTCTCATTCTGAAGGAGGAAGGCATAGAGTTGCTCATAGTTTGTATTCTTCAATCCTTTGGTTAGCTTTACAGAGGTGACAAACTTGTGCCATTCGGGATTCATGTTGTTCACAAACTTTGAGTTCAACTGAATGTTTGGCATAGTCATTCTGATGTTCCTCATATCATTAACAAGCTTGTGGAATCTCACATAGTACTCATAAACACTCTCATCTGGTTTCATCTTGAAGTGTTCAAATTCATCATAGAGTTGTGATTCTCTGTCTTCCATAGTTA
Organism: Chrysanthemum seticuspe; assembly: GCA_019973895.1. Classification (NCBI taxonomy): domain Eukaryota; kingdom Viridiplantae; phylum Streptophyta; class Magnoliopsida; order Asterales; family Asteraceae; genus Chrysanthemum; species Chrysanthemum seticuspe. The sequence continues at coordinate 185,782,007 of BPTQ01000009.1, forward strand.
ATTCAGATCCTGAGAGAAGCATCTTGACATTATCCCACACTGCCTTGGCTTCGGTGTTGTGATTGATCAGCTTGTAGATATCTTTTGGAAGACCTTGAAGTACGATGTTAGAAGCCCTGATATCAGCATCGAGTCTCTTTTTCTCCTTATCATCGAGCTCATCATATGTCTTAGGTCTGTCAATTCCATAGATCATTGTTCCATCTTCAGCTATATCAATTAAGTCTCTAGTAGTCTCAACCCGATATGGTCCTTCATCAATGGATTTGAGTATGTTGACCCCATTTTCCTTTCCAAGACAATAAAGTCTGATTCGTTGAGCCCAAGAGTCGTAGTCAGTTCTGTCAAGCATGGGTGGACGAGTATCTGAACCAGCTGCTTGAACATCCTCGGAAACAGTGGAGATGATTGTAGGTACGGTGGCAGACATGTTTAAGAATTACATGGGATTTTATAACTCTATGATTAAACCGAGAAATAGATTCTTTCACGGGATTTTACTAAATCAAGAGAAAACCGTATTCAAAGGATATCACCCAAGTCGCTAGGAAACCTTGAACCAAGTCGCTAAGTGCCAAGTCGCTATAGTCCCAAGTCGCTATATAACAACTCGCTACAATCCAAGTCGCTAGCAAAATTTTGACAGCAAGTCGCTAAGCACCAAGTCGCTAATTTGTCAAGTCGCTAAATAGCAACTCGCTAGATACCAACTCGCTAACACTAAGTCGCTAACAATATAAAGTACAAGTCGCTAACTTACACCAAGTCGCTACGTGTAGTGGAGAATCCACTACGTGTACTTTTTGTCAGCTTGTCTCAATAGACAAGTCGCTAGGACCAAATCGCTACCAAATACCACTCCAACTCGCTAACTTTTTATGAAGCAAGTCGCTATGATGAATATCACACCGAGAACCAAGTCGCTAGCAAGAAAATCACCTAAACACCACTTTTCAATCCAAAAACAACCCAACCACAATGATTCAAGCCTTCAAAGTCAAAACCTAAACACTTGTGATGATTCTAAACACAAAAGTACTATCAAAATCCAAACTTTAACACTTGAAATCAACCAAATGATGCAAAAACCACTAAACTTTTTCAAACTCAAAAACTGTTGTTCCCCGTTCACTATCGTTTAAAACAGTTCAAGTTTATAAAACAAGTTAAAAGTGAACTATGACTGAAATTAACATAAAGAAAACACACTAAGTAATTTTCAACATCATATTCTTATTAGAAGTAAATCAACAAAGAATACGTTACCCAAGTACTTGCGGAATAGTACCTGGGATTGAAATGACAAAGTTGGGTGATTCCTCTCTAAGCTCAGGCTATGTCTGAGCACAACTCTTAGAGCTCACTGAGCTATCTCAGGAACTAAGTTGTATTTGGAGGAGTGAAAAGATGGCTTGCGTGTATGTGTTTTTACAATTCATAAGCTTAACCTTTTCACTCCATCTCTTATGCTATTTATACATGTATGATATTTGACTCTTTCCTAAGTGACAAACTGACATCATACAGAAGACAAAATACTGATGTATTTTGTCTCTGTTTACAAAGACTATTCTAGGTAAGAGACAAGACTATTTTCCTAAGTTCAGTGATGACACTGAGCCTGATGTTTTGCCATTCAGGGAAAGTTGACTTTGGTTGATAAGGACTTCGTCTTATCTGATTCAACCTTTCCCGCCTTATCCCGCTCTTTCTTCAGTCTTTACATTCTTCAGTCTTCTACTTCAGTTTGTCTTCAGTGTAAGAAGTTGGATAGGAATCTTAGGGATTCAGTGAGTTATTGTCATCACTCACTGAATCCATCATCTTCTTCTTGACTCAGTCTTCACCCTTTAAGTTCCACCTTACTGAGTGGAGAGACTTCTTCATTGCCTCTTACTGAGTATCCTGAAGACGACTCACTGAGAGACTATGCACTCAGTGACCTGTTTGTGTTAACGGAATAAATACTTGGGCTATTTTCTATTCAAATCCTAGATTAAGGGGTTTGGGTATTTACTGAACCCAACAGTCTCCCCCTATTTGGATATACAAATAGCCTAAGTGGTTGATCAGTGTAAGTGAGCAAGAGGCTTCTTCTTACACTGAATGTACTAATGAATACAATAAGGAACACTGAGTAAATGAATAAAACATACATCGTTTATTGATCAGATTACATAGTTCCTATCACTAGTACAAAAGATAAAACAAAATGATGTCAATCCAGATGGATACCCAATGCTTCAAGCTTGACTTTCTTGGTGATGAGTGTTTCCCTGTCAGGATGGTCTCTGATCTTAGCATTCAGGTCTTGACAGAACCTGATGTTTGCTGGTGATTGGATCTGAGAGGCCACAGGAATATAGCTGATCATTGCAGCCACTCCAGCCTGATCAATGTCACTCCATCTTGGAAATGCAGGGTTCCCATAGACATCAATGTGGAATAGCCATCTTTCAGGCTCTTCAATCACTAGACAGTTCACAAAATTAACACCCTCAGGCAGTTCTCTGTTGCATTCAAGGCCAGGCACTTTGATCTCAGGTTGGAAATCAACTCTTTTCCTTTTGCCAGTGGAAGCTTGTGGTTGAGATCCTTGAGGTGCAGTCAAGGCAGGCTGAATTTTCAATTGGGCTGGTGCTTCCCTCAGCCTTTCATATCTTTTGCTAAGCATCTTCATCAGCTCCTTGACCACCTTATTTTGCTTCTTTCCAATTATCGGACCAAGTTCATCAAGTTCAGTGATCCCAAAGTCACTGAATTTTAATGGATCATGAACCTCAAAGTGTCTTATGTCATCCCCTCTGTAAACATTCATAGCCAATGGTTTGGTGTTGGGAATGATTTTGACATCAGTGATTTTTTCAGGAAGCCTTCGGTTGGTCATAGTCCAGTTGTATTCTTTAATTCTGCTTTGCCTGAGAGCTTCAGTTTTCTTTCTCTTTTCTTCATACTGAGCTCTCATTGCAGCCATTTGAGCAGCCCGAGCTTCCATGAACTTCTGTCCTGCCTGACCCTTTTTGAGCTTGCTTGCATCTATTCCCACATTTTCAGCTTCTTCGGCAATCACTTTGGTCAATGCCTCCTTAGTCTTCTTTTCATCCTCAGCTTGTTTCAATTTCCTTTCTTCTTTAGCAAGGTGTTTGGTTAGCTGTTGAGGAGTGAAGAGGTATTCAGTGTCACCAATTTTGTAGGGAATCCTCTCAGGCTCAGTAGTTGTCAGTATGCCTTTGCCCTTGTCCTGTCCTAAGGAGGATGATGCAATTATGGGAGGTGGTGTTGTCATGATTGGTGTTAAGACTGTCAGTGTTGTTGTTGTTGCTGCTTGAGGTGGAAGTGATGAGATTGGTACTGCAGAGACTGGTGCTGATGATGATGATGATGTTTGAGCTGCTGAGACTGGTGGTGTTTGCTCCCCCTCAGTGTGAAGAGGAGTTTCTTCAGCAGTATGCTCCCCCTCAACTGTTGCCGTAGCGTCAGTGAGGGCAAGAGTTGGAGTAGGTGCTGAGGGGGACTGACCAGCTTGACCTTTGAAGGCCTGATAGATTTCAGTCATCATGGCCTTTATTTCTGAAGTATCTGCTTGTAGACCAGTGACCTTTGCATCCAAGTTCGCATGAGATAACTCCAAGGCAGTCATTCGTGGACCAAGATTCCAAGCCATAGAAGACGAGGCCTGAGTCAAGGTAGCTACCTGAGTGTTCAGTGAGTCCATGGTGGTCTGAAGAGTCTGAACTGAAGTTTGAAGACCCTGAACATTTGCAGACTTGAGCATCTCTATAAGGTCAGTGAGCCTGGATGAATTTTTCACATATGCCTCAGTGGCCTCCAGCACTTTGGCATTGAGCGCTGGGTCTTCTTTGACAGCGTCCCTGATTTCATCAATCGTAACCCCAACTGTCTGAAGATGCTTGAGGAACTTAACCATGTGTTCATCCAGGTTGACAAGATGGTGGTACATAAGATCTCTGTGCTCATGAACATTTTCGTTGAAGGTGAGCACATCAGATCTAAGGTCAGCGTAACTGGCAGCAGCTTCAGTGTGTTAATCCCAAAACTGTTCAGTAACCCCAGAAAACAGCCTCCTTGAAGCCCTACTGATCCACTTAACAAGTTGTCTTTCAGTGAGTGGATGAACATTGTCAAACCTTTTGAATTCGTCAGAGCTGGAGGATGAGGCTGAGTCATTGTCTTCAGGTTGAAAAGGTGACTCAGTCTGCGTCTGTGGATCAGGCTGAGGCTCTTGTTCAGTTTGAACCTCAGCGTCCACTTCTTCTCCTGCTGATAAGATTTCGTCATCACTTTCAGCAAGGTCATCATCAGATTGTAGCAATTCAGTAACCTCAGCAACAGTTAACAAGGGAGTGGGAATGGGTTCCATATCAGCGGGTGGTATTGATCCCTCTGAGTCTTTGTCCCCCGTGGACCCCTCGGACACTGGTGGGAGTTTCCCAGCGTCTTCTCGGGAGTCAGGATTGGTTTTGGGTTCCGTATCGGTGGGTTGTTTCTTTCCCTCCGAGTCTTTGTCCCCCAGTGACCCCTGAGACACTGGTGGGTATTTCCCAGTGCCTTTAGCAGAGTCAGTGAATGTTGTATCCCTATCAGTGGATTGTTTGTTTTCCCCTGAGTCTTTGGGATCGATCAGTGTGCCCTCAGACAAAGGCTTGGATTTGCTAATGTCATCACTGGGCAAAGTGGAAGGCGCTCCCCTACCAGCGGGTTGTTTGTTTCCCTCTGGATCTTGGGGAGTAGTAGGTGTGACCAAGGGCACTGACTGTGATGTATCAGTGTCCTTCGTTATCACGGGGGTGGTTGTTGCCTGGTCAGTGGGTGTCTTTTTGGTCTCAGGCCTTTTGTTCCTCTTAGGCGGTGCTCCTGAAGCCTCAGGGTCCTGAGACTTTGGTTTAGTCTTAGTCCCAGTCTGAGACTTCCCCTTTTTCTTTTTAAGAGCAGGGTTTGGAGACACTGATCCCTCCTGGTTGTTTACAGCAACCATATGGGCCGTCAATTCAATAGGTGTGACAAGGGATGGGTCCTTTTGAAAGTTTGAAGGACTCAGGATGCCAGGTAAATTTCCAAATTTTTCATCCTGAGTATAATTGGCACCCAGTAACGATTGTAAAGCACAAGAGACAAACCTTGGATACGAAATATACTTCGTCCTAGTTTTGCTCTGTAGCTTCGTTACAAGATCACTGTAAATGATCTCCCCTATGTTGACAGTGACCCCATTCATCAGGCAGTATGCCATCATCAACTGAATAGAGTTTACCTGTTCAGTGGATGAGTGGTTCCCGCCGAGGACCTGAATCACAAAAGTGAAAAGGATCCTCCAAGCCACGGGGAATGAACTTTTAGTGACTGGGGTCTTGTCCGAAAATGTGGGATCCAAAACGATTTGTTTTAACCCATCCTTCACTGTGGAAGGTTCAGGATGGGCGACATAAACACCTTTGTTGTAATCTAACCCTGTTGAAGTGCAAAAAGTTTTGTAATCCAGGGTATATTGTTGCCCCCCATTAAGACTGAACCTGTTGAGATACTCCCTGAGTGGTCTAAGGTTATTCTCATCAGTCGAAGGTGTCGGGTCAAAGGCTTTAGCAGTTGCCCAAAACTCCCTGAGGTAGTTTGGGTACACCACTGAGGGACATTTTACAAAGGCCATTTTTAGTGGGCAGTTGAATAAAAATTTTACAATGTCTTTATAGGTTGGGACATTTTCAGGGTATTCAAAATTACCTATGACATTGTTTGTTTTGAATTCAACGTTTGTGAGATCCCCTACCCACTGAGAAGCAAACTGGAGAGATTGTGTTCTAGCCATATCTGTTAAAGAAGTTTTTAGGGTTTAAAAAGAACGTCTGGCAAGAACAATCAAAATGTTTAGATCTCTCTAGTTTGTGATGAAAAAACTTTTGTAAGTGTTTACAAGGAAGGTTTTCCAAAAGAGATTTTGAGCACACACAAATGTTTTTGAATTTTTTGAAATGATTTTGACAGAGTTTAGTTGCAGAAAAGATTTGTGTGTGTTGATTGTATTGGAGAAGAGGGTATTTATAGAGTGATAAGAGGGGTGTTTTGTGCACAAATGGAAAAACTAAGAGTAGGTTTTTGAAGGACTTTTGAAATTCCCCATTTAATGCTACCACTCTATTACCCGCAGTAAAAATCCCATTTTTCAAGGGAACAGTTGCTGTGCACAGTAAAAATGCACTTTTGCAGAGATAAAATATCAATTTGATATTTTTGTGAGAGGCATTAAATGCCAAGTGGGATGACACTAAGACAAAGAGACATATATTCCTTTATTAAATTGGCATAGTTACCAACCTAGGACATTAAAGTAACTGATACTTGGACCATTTAGTTAGTCATTCAATGCTCTTTGTCAAGTGTCAGGGACCCTGAATGAGTCTTACTCATTCAGTGAGAGGTTTATTTTGGATTTTCAGGGAGGATGAACCATTTCAGAGAACTTACTGAGATTGGTTTTCCGATACTTGACTTTCAATGTCAAGCATTCCCAATTCAGCTTTCAGTCTCCTGAAGGTAGGTTCATCCAAGGGTTTGGTGAAGATATCAGCCAGTTGATATTCAGTAGGGATGGAATAAAGTTTTATGTCTCCTTTCATTATGTGATCCCTGATGAAGTGATATCTGATATCTATGTGTTTGGTTCTTTGGTGGAGGACAGGGTTGTTGGAGATTGCAATTGCACTAGTGTTATCACAGAAGATGGGTACCATTTTGTAATGGATGTCATAGTCACTGAGTTGACTTTTCATCCATAATACATTGGCACAACATCCTGCTGCAGCTACATATTCAGCTTCAGCTGAGGACATAGCTACTGATTGTTGCTTCTTTGCACTCCAACACACTAGTTTTCCTCCAAGAAATTGACAGGACCCTGAGGTACTTTTTCTGTCCATGTTGCACCCAGCATAATCAGAATCAGAGTAACCCTTGAGATCAAACCCTGAGCATATTGGATAATATAGTCCAAGGTTTGGGGTTCCTTTCAGGTACCTGAGTATTCTTTTGGCTGCAGTGAGGTGGGATTCTTTGGGATTGGACTGATATCTTGCTATTAGACAGACTGAGAATTATATGTCTGGTCTAGTAGCGGTTAGATACATCAGTGAGCCAACAATCCCTCTGAAATGAGTTTGATTGACTGATTTGCTAGTGAGATCAGGTCCAAGGTTGTTAGGTGGAACCATTGGTGTCTTCACTGAGGCATAGTCAAATATCTCATATTTCTTCAAGAGATTTCTGGTGTATTTCTCTTGACTGATGGATATACCTTTATCAGTTTGCCTGATTTGAAGTCCAAGAAAGTAAGTTAGTTCTCCCATCATGCTCATTTCAAACTTCTTTGTCATTAGTTTTTCAAACTGTTTGTAAAGTTTGTAGTTTGTTGAGCCAAAGATGATATCATCAACATACACTTGGACTAGTATCACATCCTGTTGGGTTCTATAGACAAATAGTGTGTTGTCTATCTTTCCTCTGACAAACTTGTTTTGTATCAGGAAGGCTGAGAGAGTTTCATACCATGCCCTGGGAGCTTGTTTAAGTCCATAAAGGGCTTTGTCAAGCTTGCAGACATAGTCAGGGAATTCACTACTCTCAAAGCCTGGAGGTTGCTGAACATACACATCTTCCTTGAGATCACCATTTAAGAATGCACTTTTAACATCCATTTCGTAGACCCTGAAGTTCATGTATGTTGCATATGCAAGGAAGATCCTGATGGCTTCCATTCTTGCAACAGGAGCAAATGTCTCATCATAGTCAATGCCTTCTTGTTGACTGTATCCTTTGGCTACAAGTCTGGCTTTGTTTTTAATGACAGTGCCGTTTTCATCAGTTTTGTTTCTGAAAACCCACTTCATTCCTTTGACTACTACATCCTGAGGACATTTGATCAAGGTCATGACCTTGTTTTTATCAAACTGTTGCAATTCATCTTGCATAGCCTGAACCCAGCTTGGGTGTTTTAGAGCTTCAGTGACACTTTTGGGTTCAATGTCTGATAGGTAATCAGCATATAGACATTCATTGGCTGAAGCTGCAGTTAGACTAGCAGCCATGCTTCTAGTGAGCATGCCCTCAGTGGGTTCACCAATAATGTTTACAAGCTCAATGTCCTGAGATCTAGTCCACTTACTTTGTGGTCTGGGATCTGAGCTTGAAGATGTCACTGGGAGTTCAGATGTGAGTTCAGGTGCAAGAGCCACAGGATCATTTAGAACATCTGTTGAGATGTCATGATCAGGTTGAGGATCATGAGTTACAGGTTCCTGATCATTTGGATCATTGTTACTTATCCCAGTAGGGACAGACTGATTATCAATGAATTCATTGATGGTTGGTTGGGGTAGGTTGTGGGGTAAGACATAATATGAGATGTCAGCATCAGCTTGATATGAGGAATTGAGTTCAGTGTTGTACTCATCAGGAGGATATCTTGATGAGTTATCAATTCCTATTTCCTCCACTGAGGTGTTGGTGAACCTGATGCTTTCAGTACTTTCTTCAAAGGTGACATGAAAGGTTTCCTCAACTTGTTGTCTCCTTGTGTTAAAAACCCTGAAGGCTTTGGAGATCAGTGAGTAGCCTAAAAAGTATCCATCATCAGCTTTTGCATCAAACTTGCCTAGATGATCCTTGTGGTTGTGAATGAACACAGGACATCCAAACACATGAAAATAGTTGATGTCTGGAAGTCTACCTTTGAAGATCTCATATGGGGTTTTATTATGTCTTTTTACAATGATTGACCTGTTTTGAGTGTAACAGGCAGTTTTGACTGCTTCAGTCCAGAAATGTTTTGAGAGGGCTGAGCCATTTAACATAGTTCTAGCAGCCTCAATGAGAGTTCTGTTTTTCCTTTCAGCAACCCCATTTTGTTCAGGGGTATAAGGAGATGAGAAATTTTGAGAAATTCCTTTTTCATCACAGAAACTCTCAAGTTCTTGATTTCTGAACTCAGTGCCATTGTCAGTTCGGATTTGTTTGACAGTAATGTCATTCTGGTTTTCAATCTTCCTGATGAATGACATTATTGTATCAGCTGCCTGACTCTTTTTGGAAAGAAAATATACCCAAGTGTATCTTGAGAATTCATCAACAATGACAAGTGTATACTTCTCATGCTGGATTGATCTGGGACTGACAGGTCCAAAGAGATCCATGTGCAGGAGGTGAAGGCAGCTTTTGATGGAGAAATTTTGTTTGGTTTTGAATGATGCTCTGTGGTGTTTACCCTTTTCACAGGCAGAGCATGGTTTGTCTTTTGCAAAGACCAGTGATGGTAAGCCAAGGACCTTGTTTTGTTTTGCCAAGTTGTTGAGATTTTTGAAGTTCAAGTGTGAGAGTCTCTTATGCCACAGCCAATTGATAGTTTCAGTGGCTTTAGCAAAGAGACACGTTCCATCTTGGGAGAGAGTTGACATGTCAAGCACATAAACATCATCTCTCCTAGGAGCTATCAACACAACTTCCTTGTTGGCATTAAAAATGGTACCTTGTTTATCATTGAATTGTACAATGAATTTTGCATCACATAGTTGACTGACACTGATGAGATTGTATTTGAGACCATTGACATAGGCTATTCTAGAGAAAACTATTCCATTGCAGTTTACTGAACCATAACCTTCAGTGGGACATGATGAGTTATCACCAAATACTACCTTGGGCCCTGGTTCCTTTACATACTTGTGCAGATATTCCTTCACACCAGTCATGCTTCTTGAGCATCCACTGTCTAGATGCCAAATAGGCTCCCTGGCATGTCTCTGCACAAGTAGTAAACTGAATTAGTTTCTCTTCGTGACCCACTTACTAGTGGGCTTGGATCTCAAGGTCTCTTTGAAATTTGCAATCGACTCATGGTCAGTGGTTGTGTGCAAGGTGCTACCACAGGTTTTGCATTTAGAGGCTGAGGATGACTCAGTGACTCTGGGTTGTTTGTAATTTCTCCTTGCATGAATGATACTGTCATGTTGGGATGTCTCATGAGCTGGATTACCGCATATATCACAGCATGTATTCATGAGACAATCATCCTGATGATGATCATTGAACCCACAATGAGGGCAGAGAGGAAAAGGTTTTACTCTATTCTTTGGAGCAGTTTTGGAGGATGAAGCATACTGATGACCAACTTTGGTATAGTTTGCTTGACTGACATACTGTATATGATCTGCAGTCCTGTGATCATCCTTTTTGCAGATCATGCAAAAAAGGATTCTATAGCAGTTGTCAGTGGTATGGGTGGTGTAATGACACAGCTCACACTTTTGTTTGTTTTTGGAGGATGACTTAGACTTTGAGGAACTGGAGGAAGCTAACTTTGTCTCCTTGATTGGTTCAGGGACCTTTTCAATGGATTCCATTTTTTCAGTAAGCTTCCTGACAAGTTCAGTCAGTTGCTGGATTTGGTCAGCTTCAGTGGGGACAGAGGATGATGAAGTCTCAGCATGAGTAGACTCTTGTTGGATTAGTTTTGCATGTCTTTGAAGGATGGTTCTACCACGTCCAGACCTTTCTTTTGGTGAATGAGGATTGAATTGTAGTGGAGTAAGCTCAGAGCTTGGAGCAGCACCCTGAAGAGGTTTCAGTGGTGGAAGCGGTGCTTGAGATTCTGCTTCAGACTCAGGGATGTGTTCAGTACCACTGGGCACATCAGGGAGTCCAAGCATGCTCTTTAGAACTTGACTTTCAGGCTCTAGAATCCTTCCAGAATCGAAGTTTGGAAGCTTACTCTCAGGATTAACTCGTTCAATCCATTCACTGGAATTTGAATCAGCCAACATACTTGTAATCATGCCACCAGACACAAATGGCTTAGGAGACTGGTCTTTGTTGAGAGAGTCAGGGAGATGATCTTCACCTATAACTCTCTTCTTGCTGCTACTGGGGGCTCCCACAGCATCAAAGACCCTGGGATTCTTAGCAGTCCAACTCTTAAGAATATCATTTGCCTTTTTAAGTTCATCTTGAAGATTCTGATTTCTTTTAACTAGTTCAGTGTTTTGAATTTGCAAAGTGACAGCCTCAAGCTTAGCTTGTTTTAAAATAAGCAATTCATCCCTACACTTATTCAATTCAAAACTTAACTTGTTGTACTTAGAAAAAAGATTCAGTCTTTGCTCTTCTACAAACTTAAGGTCAACATTTAGATAATTCATATAAGACTGCCAATCAGAGTCATCATCCATAGAAAGCAAAGTGTTTACCTTCTTCATTGTGATGTTGACCCATTCCCCGTTCCTAGCATGATTCTTCCCAACAGCTAGCTTGTCTTCATCTAAGAGAGCCATTAGAGCACTGACATGTACCATTTCATCATCCGATGAGATTGGCTCTTCATCCCAGTCAAAGGTTTCAGCAACAAGGCCTTTGTTCTTACCCTGCACAGATTGAACATTTTTTGTTGTTTCTGAGGGACTGGCCTCAAGCAATGCAAGCTTAGCTTTTGCTTTCTTATACTTAGCTTCATAATCAATGGTTTTGTTAAGATCAGATTTGTTTTGAACATTTTGATGAGACTGATATATTTTAGGTTGAAGTTTGCTAAAGCCTGAAGACTGATTAGATCCTGATGGTTTGTAAGAGGGTTCGGAAATTGTTTTTGAAAAACAGTCTTTTGCAAAATGACCTTTTTTATGACACTTGTAGCATTCAGTGTCTTCAGTTGCTTTAGCAGTTGAAAAATCTTTGTTTCTTTTTATAAACCTTCGAGAGTTAGCGAGGAGTGCCCTTTCCTAAAATTCAGCATTCAGGTCACTTAGGTACTCCTCACTTGATCTCTCATCAGGCTCATCATCTGAGTTTTCTTGGAAATCTTGAACTACATTGTTAGAAAAGAAAGCAGTTGATATTGGTGATGAGGTAGTGGTCAGGGACTTCTTGACTTCCTGAGACTTCTTTAAGTCAGGGTATCATCTGTTGATGAGGTTTTCCTCATAGACAAATTTCCCATAAATTTCAGAAAGCTCAAGATTTTGGATATGATTAGCATTCCTGAGTCCCTGAGAGAAATTCAACCACTTCTCAGGGAGACTGTTTACAAAACCAACATTGATTTCATGCTTAGACAAATTAACACCATCATTTGAAAGTTCATTTAAAAGAGTTTTGTATCTGGTGTAAGTTTGAGAGACAGTTTCTGAGTCCTTAGCCCTGAAGGTGTTATACTCAAGTTTCAGGTCCATTATCCTGTTTTCCTTGGTATCAGATGGTCCTTCATGACTATGAACTAGGTCATCCCAGGTTTGCTTAGCAGTGCTACAGCTTATAACAGACTCCATAATATCGTCAGGAAGACAAGATATTATGATACTTTTGAGTCTTTGGTCCTGGTTGACCACTCTCCTTTCATCCTGGGTCCACTGAGCTTCAGGTTTGGGCAACCCTTCAGCAGTTTTTGGGACAAATGGACCTTCATTTATGCACTTGACATAATAAGGTTCCATCCCAATCAAATAGCAAAGCATTCGCTTTTTTCATTTGTTGAATTTGCCAACTTCAAGTCTAGGGGCAACAGCTGAATAAGCTCCACCCTTTTTATCGACTAGTTGGGGTACATCAATTTCAGCCATTTAGGATCCTAATTTAAAAACTTTTAGAGCGGCCTAAAAACGAGTTTTATAATTAGCCTTGCTCTGATACCACTTGTTGTTCCCCGTTCACTATCGTTTAAAACAGTTCAAGTTTATAAAACAAGTTAAAAGTGAACTATGACTGAAATTAACATAAAGAAAACACACTAAGTAATTTTCAACATCATATTCTTATTAGAAGTAAATCAACAAAGAATACGTTACCCAAGTACTTGCGGAATAGTACTTGGGATTGAAATGACAAAGTTGGGTGATTCCTCTCTAAGCTCAGGCTATGTCTGAGCACAACTCTTAGAGCTCACTGAGCTATCTCAGGAACTAAGTTGTATTTGGAGGAGTGAAAAGATGGCTTGCGTGTATGTGTTTTTACAATTCACAAGCTTAACCTTTTCACTCCATCTCTTATGCTATTTATACATGTATGATATTTGACTCTTTCCTAAGTGACAAACTGACATCATACAGAAGACAAAATACTGATGTATTTTGTCTCTGTTTACAAAGACTATTCTAGGTAAGAGACAAGACTACTTTCCTAAGTTCAGTGATGACACTGAGCCTGATGTTTTGCCATTCAGGGAAAGTTGACTTTGGTTGATAAGGACTTCGTCTTATCTGATTCAACCTTTCCCGCCTTGTCCCGCTCTTTCTTCAGTCTTTACATTCTTCAGTCTTCTACTTCAGTTTGTCTTCAGTGTAAGAAGTTGGATAGGAATCTTAGGGATTCAGTGAGTTATTGTCATCACTCACTGAATCCATCATCTTCTTCTTGACTCAGTCTTCACCCTTTAAGTTTCGCCTTACTGAGTGGAGAGACTTCTTCATTGCCTCTTACTGAGTATCCTGAAGACGACTCACTGAGAGACTATGCGCTCAGTGACCTGTTTGTGTTAACGGAATAAATACTTGGGCTATTTTCTATTCAAATCCTAGATTAAGGGGTTTGGGTATTTACTGAACCCAACAAAAACCACCTAAAAACCACAAGAAATCCAAAGATATGTAAGAGACGATCTAACCATGGCTCTTGATACCAATTGTAAGATATTGGATTTCACATACACATCAAACCATAACACAAAGTAGGTGTACAAGAGGTTTTTAGAGAGAGAAAGTTAGAGGTTTGGGAACTTTAGTGAGAGAAAGAAAAATCTTATTATGAGCTCCAACTCTCTACCTTGGAAGGTAGAGAGTATTTATAGTCTTACAATAAAACGCCACACAACGGGCTGTGGATCAGGCATACAGTGGGTAAAGACCCGTCCGTCCTCCACGGTGTTACTTAACTAAATACTACTTAGCTTAAAAGAACTACGACTACGAGCTTTCTAACGATTACATATACTAGAGGTGACCGACTCTTTAATACCTGGAATTTCTAATTCCTAACAATATTTTATAAGGATTTAAAAGGTACACTTTTGAGGGGTCATTTAAGCCCTTAATCGACCACTTTTATATCCGTTACTGCTTAATTTCGTTCCTTTTCACTTTTTAGGTCTCTTGAAGGAAAATTGCTGGAATGACACTTATTCGGACGAAAAGGCGTGAATATATGAAGAAAATGGCCAAAGTCAAGAATCAAGACACTCAAGCTGCTAGAACAGAAGGTAATGGTGTCACAGCCAAATGGCGATGCCGTCGCAACACACTTTGTGATGACTCAGAAGCCAAATTGCTATTTTGCACTTGACGGCATCAGGTTTTAAAGAGTAGGGCGTCACAACTCAGACGGCCTAGATTTGGATCCCGACAGCGTCAAAAGATGAAGCCGACGGCGTCACAAGCATAATGTGACACCGTCACAGAGTTGACGTGGCCAAGAAGAAAACCCAATGGCGGCGATCTGACGACGTCACAAATAAAGAGTGACGTCGTCGCATATTGTAACTCTATATATAGAATTCGAATTTTCAGAATTTTAAAGAGGTAGTTTTGTGGAGTAAAACCTAAACCGAACTTTGGCTGTCTTGGGCAGTATCTTAGGGTTCCATACCCTATTTTACAACAAGATAAGTGATTTACTTCATTAATTCAATCATGTCTTCAATTGTTTGTGTGTATGCTTGCATGTTTTCCATGCCCGACTAATTTACTTGTGTGTTTGCTTAGATCTATGAAACCTAGGTATTGAATATTGATTGGTTGTCTCTTATCTTAATTGTGATTGACCTAGTATTGCGATAGGTCATTCGTTGTGTTTTTAATGCTTGAGTAATCTCTGTGAACATTTGTTTATAATCACCTATAGTTATTGTAGGCTAAACATCCAAAGGTAACCTTATAGTTAGTTTATGAATCCTAGAGATTTCGTAGGTAATAACCTTAAGGTAGTCTCAAAAAGTTAGGGAAAAACGCATACCCTACGACCTTAGAAGACACAACGCGTTAAGAATAAGGACGTGACAATTCAACCATCAATAGGAGATAACTAGGGAGTAATAGCATCTAGGTAAACACATTTTTAATCATCATACGAGCACACAACAATAGACATAGACTACCCTCACCTTAGCTTAGTTAATTTAGACAAGTAGAGTAATCGGTAGAAATACCAACCCCCCAAATCCAATACCCCGAGATTCGTACCTTTCAATTTTCTAAAAAAAATATAAAAAAAGATAAAAAATAATCTTCCTCAACCCCAACCTTAGCGTAGTAATTTCTCACTAGCATTCCTATTCCCCTAGAGAACGATATCAATTCCCGAGGCTTACCCTAATACTATACTACAACGATTAGGTTCAAGGGTGTTGAAAAACTTGCTCGACGAAAAGTAAGTTCCTTTGACCCCGAACACGCATTGTATGTGTATCAAACAATTACAATAACTCTTAGAAAATGGCTTTATCCGACCTAGTGTTTCCCTAGGGGTGCACCTGTTTTATTTGTTAAGAAGAAGGATGGAAGTATGCGACTATATATCGACTATCGTGAGCTTAATCGTATCAATATCCATAATCGTTATCCAATTCCGCGTATCGACGATTTGTTTGATCAATTGCAAGGGGCTAAGTTCTTTTCAAAAATTGATTTGAGGTCTGGTTATCACCAATTACGTGTGAAGGAACAAGATGTTCCTAAGACCGCATTCCGTACCCTATATGGTCACTACGAGTTTTTGGTCATGCCTTTTGGCTTGACAAACGCCCCCGCGTCTTCATGGACTTGATGAATCGTGTGTTCCACGTGTATCTCGACAAATTCGTTATCGTATTTATTGACGACATCCTTGTTTATTCTAAGACTGAAGGAGAACATAAGCAGCATCTTCGGATTATATTAGAAACTCTTCGGCAGCAAACTTTGTATGCCAAGTTTTCTAAGTGCGAGTTTTGGTTAAAGCAAGTTGCTTTCCTATGTCACATTGTATCTGCAAATGGTATCACCATGGATCCAGCTAAGGTGGAGGCTATCACAAAATGGCCGAGACTGTAACACCCCCAAAAATGGTTTGCAGCGGAAGAAAAAGGTTTTTGGGATGCTACTCAATTGGATCATAACACAAGTGAGAAATAATAGCTTTTTCGTAAAATGTTTCATTTATTGTAGTAGAACAAAGTTTACAAAAGTTGAATTGTTGCTAAAAAATAGATCATTAACAAAATATGGTCCCAATTCGTAAATCAGAGTCATCTATGACCATGCCATGCCAATGCCCAAGCGCCTCCAGAGTTAGCTATCGCCTTTTCATCCTGAAAATACATGCTAAAAAGTCAACACAACGGTTGAGTGAATTCATAGGTTTAGTAATAAAGCAGTTGATCACAAGATTTTCAAGTTTAAAAGAAGCCATGGGCTACGTTGTTATACGCCCATAAAAGAAAGTTGATATTATTGCACTAAGCTCATGACACCAAACTAACTGCATACACCTAATTACCGGTGTAAGTAAATAAAATTGCCCCTCTGAGATGTAATAGCCAATTACATAGAGATACCAAATATAGTGCGCCCCGGTTATTTCCGATAACCGAGTCGGGGTCGTCAGTTCCCATAGTACTATCCACGATATTTGCGTTCACTCGAAAGTGATTAATGGTTCATGATGTAGGGGACTTTGGGCTGGCAACTTAGGCAGAGTCATAATATCAAGAGTACAGCAAACAGTTTTCAAGCAATTGTGATCATAAAAGCAGTAGTAGCATGTATTCTCCCCCAAGGAGTTTATAAAATAGTTAAAAGAGTAAAAGTGGGGCTATGAACTCACTTTAATGATACGGTAGGAAATGCACAACAATAGCAAGTACGATATGACATCGGCTTCAATACGAAACCTAGATATAATATGGCAAGTCTTAGATAATATATTCCGTTTATGACCATAAATGGTAATGTTTGAAAAATGATTTCCTATTAGACACTCGTATCGTTTTAACTTGTGTGGTAATGCTTAAAGTTTAAACACAAAAGGTTTTCATATGTCGAGTTTCTGAAATGCTTATAGTTTAACAAAAAATGTTTTCATATACTTTCTCATGTGTTTGTGTCGCGTAGCTTATGTGAACGTTCCATAAGTTAAGTTGATTATCGACGTACATAAAGTGTAGTTGCAAAAATATTTCTTAAGTATTGACTCTTGGAATAAGTGGAAGAATGATGTATACGAAACTTTCATATAAAAGTTGGCTCAAATGTTATTGAAGTAGGGAATAAATACAAGTCGAATTGTATTAATTAGATTCGTTGGGTTTTGAGATGAGAAATATATATTCATGTTATACATACATTTTATAGAAGTCGCGAATAAATATTTTAATCTTAGATTACACGGATGCGGTCGTCGAATAAAAATGTGTTAAAACGTATTTACTTAACGGAGAGTGTAAAATATATAAGTTTATAAAGCTTATAAATGTTTTAGGGTGAAAAAGGTCAAAATATCAAACGGAAGGGGCTGAAATGTAAAAATTTCAATAAGTTACAAACTTATAGAAAGTTTTAAAGAAAAGTTTCAAGTAGTTCAAATTTTGAGGACTTTAGTTGTAAATTACAAGAATTATTAGAGTGTTAATAGAATGTGACAACTGTTTGTAATTTGAGGGACTAAACTGTCAAAACGTTAAAGTGGAAAATAGCAAAAATGAGTAAACTGCTGTTGCTAGGAATCGAACTTTAGACCTTCCACTTACACTCCAAACGAACCAACCATCTATGCAAAGGGGTGTTCCATGTTCTCCTTCCTCATTTAAAAGTACTTAACGAATGTCGTACTGCATATTTTGTATCTACAATTTCCTACTGAGCATGCGATTACTATGCACTGTGTTTGTGTTTTCTTTACTTCCAAAAATTTATGAAACTTTAAATCATTTTGAAATGAGCCAACTTTTGGTTTATATATGTTATACGTGACAAGATTAACGAGGCCATTGTAAATGTCGACAAAAACGAGTTTTCTTAACCACACAAGTCTAATACGATAGCAGGTAACATGACACGTAGCTTTTTATAAACGAGGCCGTGTATAAGTGTCGTGACAACGTATCAATGTGTTATAAATGATTTGATTAAGAAACTATATCGTCCTATGTATGGAAAAAGGAGAGGAAGACTTACGACACCAAGAATGGTGGTGGAGAACACGTACGGACAAGAATGAGAACCAAAGAAACCCGATATGCTTTCCAAAGTGAACCCGATTACTTTGCTTCTACAACCCTTATGTTTGTTTTCAAGTAACCTTAGTTTTCCTTTGAGTGTTTGAAAATTTAATGAGCTTTATAGAGGGTTGTGGAAGAGTGTGTGTCGAATGGAGTGAGCTAGAGCAAACCAAGAGAAAACCAAGCTTCCAAACTTTAGTACAATTACGAAACCCTTATGTCTTTTTCGTCTTTTTCAAAACCAAGATGAAAACTCGATCTTGTATTTGATGGTGTTTTACTGCCGATCAAAGAGGGGAAAGAACATAGTGATATATGTTTGTGTTGAGGTGAAAATGAGGGTTAGGTATTCTCCTTTCTTGCACCGCATTTCCACAGTGGACGTGTAGGATTCAGTGGTTTGAGATAAGTTGTGAGTGTGTTTGTAGTTTTTAACAAATGTTTAGAAGTTGGTTATATAGAGGGGAACCAAGCATGGTTCTTATAATATCTTATGCGTGATCCCTTTTTGTTCCAAGAAAAGTAGAAGGAATGTGAGTGAGAGTCATGGCATACTGCTGAAATTGAGGGCACGTTTGGTGTTGTCGAATCAACATGGAACCAAGAGACATAAGGACCTTTGGGTTATGGTCAAAAGGAGTCAATAATAGATTTAGGGTAATATTATAAGGGGTCTAGGGTGGCTTGTCTTAGGCTTTGTCTCTTTTGATTGAGACCACATGCAAAAGAAAGAAAAAAAATATTACCTAGACGAGTGAGTATGTTGTTCAAGCTAGGAGAAAAAAGGGAATATCTCTTGAGCCAAAACTATTGGATTAAACAAGGTGTTGGATAATAGCTTAAACTAATAAAGTAGCATACCTTATTATCCATTACAAAATCATATTGAAGCATGTGACTTTCTTATCATTAAAAGTGGCGGCAAACCAGAATTTTTTGGGGGAGGGAGATGATTCTGAATTTACGTAATGTATTTCGTGTCCCGTTTGAGCTTAAATGTGTGCCGCGGTGTCTCGGTTTGACTTTTTAGAAAACATGTAATATACAGTGTTGAGCATGTTTTTATAAAAGTAAAAATTAAAATATTAATTCTAACTCAGAAAAATATTTATTTGACTTTAGTCTCAATTAACCGAGCGTCAGGACGTGTGCGGACTCGTTTATCGAGATAGCCTCTCGTTGTTGTGTTTTGATCATCAATAATTATCAGGAAGTTTATTTGTATCGTTCGCTTATCAACGCTACCCGTGGCTGCATATTTCAAATAAAAGTAAAAATTTAAGCGTGAAAATGTATAAGATCGTTTAATTAAATTAAGATAAACAATTATTTCGTTTTTACATTAGACTAATGACTTGGAAATTTACGGGTGGCTACAATACCTACCCCTTATGGGAACCTCGTCCTCGAGGTTAAGTTTGTGTTAGTCGCTTATGTGGCAAATGAAAATTTTTTGAAATTTTCTAGTTTTGTTCGCAAACGTGAGGTGGATAAATTTATTCGAATAAAGAGAATATTTCAAGAGGCACAAATTCTTTGGGATGAAAAATTGGGTAAGAGACTTGCATCCTCGAAAGGATCCTATGAAATCGGTTTTTACACGTAATGCAAATAAAACAATTTCGCAAAGGTCGATGTTTGATATTTCTAAGCATAAGAAGTTTTGATAAGGTTTGACCAGAAAATTTTTGACTCGTCAGAATGAATCTTTCTAGAAAAATGTCACCACGCGTTTTATTGTTGGCACAATTGTTATTTAAAGAAAAGTCATCGAATGTGAAAACGTCATAGAAGAAGATGTGGTTGGGTATGTATATCTCGATAAGTTTTATAAATTTATGGGCAGGATTCAGTTGTTAATGTTATGCTTCTCGAATGTGAGGGTATATATAAAAATATAGAGTCTTTAAAATTTTAAGAGAGAGCTTGATGTATTTAAAGAAAATTGCTAAATTTCAGCTTTTGTGATGAAAACTTGTTAAATAAGGTTTTAGGCGACAACATGGATTCGGTTCCAAGTTGGAGGTTTTTATGTGAATTCAAAAGTTGTTTCGCAATTTCAAATAGTTTCAAATACCTTAGCTTTTGTTGATGATGAGTCAGTTTTGTTTCCAAGCATTTTCCATTAAAATGTGTATCTATTGTTTTTCAAAACAAAGCGCTTACTTCTACTCCGAAAATTTGGTTTATTTTCAAAAGAAAATATCGGTTATCCTTTAAAAGTTTTTTTTTTTTTTTTTTTTTTTTTTTTTTTTTTTTTTTTTTTTTCAAGAGGAGTATATAGTTTGTAAGGAAATTGTGGTAAAGTTCATGAAATTAAGTAGGGAGAAATATTTTTATCATTTACAGTTTAATAATGAATCGTAGTTTGTGGTTCGATATTAAAGCAACAACTTTGTAAGGTGATTTTTAAAACAGCTTATAAAGTAATAGAAAACGATTTGTCAATGGTAGTGAGATATTTTGGTAAGACACAATTCGGGTTATAAAGTTACTCGTGAAATGATTTATAAAATAGCTTATAAGAAAATAATTTATTGTTTGTCAAACAGTAGGAGATTTCGTAGTTCAATTAATATCGAGGTGGTTTATGGGGTGGTACTAAAATAGTCAGTAAAGTAAAGTCGAATAGTTTGTGAGGTAAGAGTACCAAGTTTTAAATCAGAAAGTGGCTAGAACAGCTTACTAAAAGGGTAAAATAGTTTATAAGACCGTAATATAACTTGCAGGAAAATTTTGTAATATAGTTTATGACTTGCTATTGCAATTGTTTGTTGTTTCATAAGATAATAGTAAATTAATCGGTTTATCACACTAGGAGGAAATAGTTTGCAAAGTATCAGTAAGATCATTGTTTATAAACTGTTAGTAAGGTTCTAAATTTTTGGTTTGATGGCACAGTAGTAAGACTTTTTGTAAAATGATCGTGAAATGGTCAGTAGAATAGTTGAAAACAGTTTGCGTTAGACAACGACAAAGTTTATTATTTCATAAGAGGGTAGCAGGACATACAGTTGGTGTTTCAAAGGAATAAGTGAAAGATTAGGGATTTGTTCCTAGAAAGGTGACTTGAGTTGTAAGTTGACTCTTGGTATGTTTTTAGATCTTTTAGTTGTTCGTTTATTATTTATGTTTAGCGAGGGGTTCCCTTTGTAGATGTTGAGGTGTGATGTTCCTGGAACGGCTAGGGATGTAATCCAATTCAGCGATTAGGTACGAGTTTTGGGATAGAGGTGACACTGTTATAGCAGTGGATAACGAGACAACTCCGATCTCAACGTTTGAGCATACACTATAGGATGGGATGATGGAGACATGGGTTGTAACGACTCCGTAATAGAGATTTAATGGTTCAGTAGAGAAGACGATAAGTCGATGGGACGGGAAAACAGAAGACATGGTATTGCAGTAACCCAAAAATATAATCTAACCTATAGTAATGTCGTGCGGTAATTTAGAATTTTAGTTAGTCGTTCATAATCTACTAAGAAAATGTAAATGGTAAATATAATCGTTAACTCGCATCATGCAACATTTCACTGCTAATGTATTATCTGCTCAGCAAATCTCATACATAACGTAGGCACGGAGGGCGCGAAGTAGTGGCATAGAGTGGTTCATTTCAACATGGGTCATTGTGGTGTCCTTGCGCGAAGTGGTAGTATGCATCATCTGCCAAGCAAATTTCCATGCACGTTGCTAGTAAGATGTAGGCGCGGAGGTGTAAGGTAGTACTGTAAAATAGTCAGTTTAGAGAGTGTAGTAATGAGAAAGGCGTCCACTTAGGAGAAAAAGTATTGTAGTGAGAAAATGTTGTGACGTCAGTGTATGATGTGTAGGAGTAAACTTTTATAATTCTTATGATGAAAATTTTACTCTTTTTAAAAGTTAATCAGGAGGTCGATTGGACATAACACCATTATAACTACTTTCAGTACTGCAACATTCACCTCTGAGTCAGACATAGGTGATCAAGCTATGTCTCACTGTCCCTGGTTGAATATAGGTGATCAGTCTATATTCACCCGAGGTTCAATGAATCTTGCAATGCTTAGCTTAGTTATACCAGTAACATGTCCTAATGTCTTTAAAGTTTGGTATGAAAGATTGAACAAATATTTCATTTATGTGGGGGAGAATGCGTAGCGCGATGGTACGTAAACATACATATAAGTAAGGCAATCATAGCTAATAGTGAGACTAAGTTGTCAGTAATAAAACACATATCTTATCAAAGATGACTTCAACGAGTCATAAGTGAGGCAATCAGCTTGGCAGGCAGGCATGTGTCGGTCATAGGGTTAAGTTTTTGTAAAAGTGGTTATAGTCTAAGTTTTGAAAATTTCCTAGTTCTCTATAACCAAGGCTCTGATACTAATCTGTAACACCCCCAAAAATGGTTTGCAGCGGAAGAAAAAGGTTTTTGGGATGCTACTCAATTGGATCATAACACAAGTGAGAAATAATAGCTTTTTCGTAAAATGTTTCATTTATTGTAGTAGAACAAAGTTTACAAAAGTTGAATTGTTGCGGAAAAATAGCTCATTAACAAAATATGGTCCCAATTCGTAAATCAGAGTCATCTATGACCATGCCATGCCAATGCCCAAGCGCCTCCAGAGTTAGCTATCGCCTTTTCATCCTGAAAATACATGCTAAAAAGTCAACACAATGGTTGAGTGAATTCATAGGTTTAGTAATAAAGCAGTTGATCACAAGATTTTCAAGTTTAAAAGAAGCCATGGGCTACGTTGTTATACGCCCATAAAAGAAAGTTGATATTATTGCACTAAGCTCATGACACCAAACTAACTGCATACACCTAATTACCGGTGTAAGTAAATAAAATTGCCCCTCTGAGATGTAATAGCCAATTACATAGAGATACCAAATATAGTGCGCCCCGGTTATTTCCGATAACCGAGTCGGGGTCGTCAGTTCCCATAGTACTATCCACGATATTTGCGTTCACTCGAAAGTGATTAATGGTTCATGATGTAGGGGACTTTTGGCTGGCAACTTAGGCAGAGTCATAATATCAAGAGTACAGCAAACAGTTTTCAAGCAATTGTGATCATAAAAGCAGTAGTAGCATGTATTCTCCCCCAAGGAGTTTATAAAATAGTTAAAAGAGTAAAAGTGGGGCTATGAAATCACTTTAGTGATACGGTAGGAAATGCACAACAATAGCAAGTACGATATGACATCGGCTTCAATACGAAACCTAGATATAATATGGCAAGTCTTAGATAATATATTCCGTTTATGACCATAAATGGTAATGTTTGAAAAATGATTTCCTATGAGACACTCGTATCGTTTTAACTTGTGTGGTAATGCTTAAAGTTTAAACACAAAAGGTTTTCATATGTCGAGTTTCTGAAATGCTTATAGTTTAACAAAAAATGTTTTCATATACTTTCTCATGTGTTTGTGTCGCGTAGCTTATGTGAACGTTCCATAAGTTAAGTTGATTATCGACGTACATAAAGTGTAGTTGCAAAAATATTTCTTAAGTATTGACTCTTGGAATAAGTGGAAGAATGATGTATACGAAACTTTCGTATAAAAGTTGGCTCAAATGTTATTGAAGTAGGGAATAAATACAAGTCGAATTGTATTAATTAGATTCGTTGGGTTTTGAGATGAGAAATATATATTCATGTTATACATACATTTTATAGAAGTCGCGAATAAATATTTTAATCTTAGATTACACGGATGCGGTCGTCGAATAAAAATGTGTTAAAACGTATTTACTTAACGGAGAGTGTAAAATATATAAGTTTATAAAGCTTATAAATGTTTTAGGGTGAAAAAGGTCAAAATATCAAACGGAAGGGGCTGAAATGTAAAAATTTCAATAAGTTACAAACTTATAAAAAGTTTTAAAGAAAAGTTTCAAGTAGTTCAAATTTTGAGGACTTTAGTTGTAAATTACAAGAATTATTAGAGTGGTAATAGAATGTGACAACTGTTTGTAATTTGAGGGGCTAAACTGTCAAAACGTTAAAGTGGAAAATAGCAAAAATGAGTAAACTGCTGTTGCTAGGAATCGAACTTTAGACCTTCCACTTACACTCCAAACGAACCAACCATCTATGCAAAGGGGTGTTCCATGTTCTCCTTCCTCATTTAAAAGTACTTAACGAATGTGGTACTGCATATTTTATATCTATAATTTCCTACTGAGCATGCGATTACTATGCACTGTGTTTGTTTTTTCTTTACTTCCAAAAATTTATGAAACTTTAAATCATTTTGAAATGAGCCAACTTTTGGTTTATATATGTTATACGTGACAAGATTGACGAGGCCATTGTAAATGTCGACAAAAACGAGTTTTCTTAACCACACAAGTCTAATACGATAGCAGGTAACATGACACGTAGCTTTTTATAAACTAGGCCGTGTATAAGTGTCGTGACAACGTATCAATGTGTTATAAATGATTTGGTTAAGAAACTATATCGTCCTATGTATGGAAAAAGGAGAGGAAGACTTACGACACCAAGAATGGTGGTGGAGAACACGTACGGACAAGAATGAGACCAAAGAAACCCGATATGCTTTCCAAAGTGAACCCGATTACTTTGCTTCTAAAACACTTATGTTTGTTTTCAAGTAACCTTAGTTTTCCTTTGAGTGTGTGAAAATTTAATGAGCTTTATAGAGGGTTGTGGAAGAGTGTGTGTCGAATGGAGTGAGCTAGAGCAAACCAAGAGAAAACCAAGCTTCCAAACTTTAGTACAATTACTAAACCCTTATGTCTTTTTCATCTTTTTCAAAACCAAGATGAAAACTCGATCTTGTATTTGATGGTGTTTTACTGCCGATCAAAGAAGGGAAAGAACATAGTGATATATGTTTGTGTTGAGGTGAAAATGAGGGTTAGGTATTCTCCTTTCTTGCACCGCATTTCCACAGTGGACGTGTAGGATTCAATGGTTTGAGATAAGTTGTGAGTGTGTTTGTAGTGTTTAACAAATGTTTAGAAGTTGGTTATATAGAGGGGAACCAAGCATGGTTCTTATAATATCTTATGCGTGATCCCTTTTTGTTCCAAGAAAAGTAGAAGGAATGTGAGTGAGAGTCATGGCATACTGCTGAAATTGAGGGCACGTTTGGTGTTGTCGAATCAACATGGAACCAAGAGACATAAGGACCTTTGGGTTTTGGTCAAAAGGAGTCAATACTAGATTTAGGGTAATATTATAAGGGGTCTAGGGTGGCTTGTCTTAGGCTTTGTCTCTTTTGATTGAGACCACATGCAAAAGAAAGAAAAAAAATATTACCTAGACGAGTGAGTGTGTTGTTCAAGCTAGGAGCAAAAAGGGAATATCTCTTGAGCCAAAACTATTGGATTAAACAAGGTGTTGGATAATAGCTTAAACTAATAAAGTAACATACCTTATTATCCATTACAAAATCATATTGAAGCATGTGACTTTCTTATCATTAAAAGTGGCGGCAAACCAGAATTTTTTGGGGGAGGGAGATGATTCTGAATTTACGTAATGTATTTTGTGTCCCGTTTGAGCTTAAATGTGTGCCGCGGTGTCTCGGTTTGACTTTTTAGCAAACATGTAATATACAGTGTTGAGCATGTTTTTATAAAAGTAAAAATTAAAATATTAATTTTAACTCAGGAAAATATTTATTTGACTTTAGTCTCAATTAACCGAGTGTCAGGACGTGTGTGGACTCGTTTATCGAGATAGCCTCTCATTGTTGTGTTTTGATCATCAATAATTATCAGGAAGTTTATTTGTATCGTTCGCTTATCAACGCTACCCGTGGCTGCATATTTCAAATAAAAGTAAAAATTTAAGCGTGAAAATGTATAAGATCGTTTAATTAAATTAAGATAAACAATTATTTCGTTTTTACAAGAGACTAATGACTTGGAAATTTACGGGTGGCTACAGAGACCAACTACTGTGACTGAGATTAGGAGTTTTCTAGGACTTGCGGGTTACTACAGACGGTTTGTTGAAGGTTTCTCACGTCTAGCTTTTCCATTGACGCAATTGATGAGGAAGGGTGAGAAATTTGTTTGGACGGAGGAGCGCGAGAAAAGTTTCAAAGAGTTGAAGCAGAGGTTGGTGTTCGCTCCTATTTTAACTCTTCCATCTGGTTCTGGGGGTTATCAGATTTATAATGACGCCTCGAAGAAGGGTTTAGGTTGTGTTCTTATGCAGCATGGGAAGGTGATTGCTTACGCTTCGAGGCAATTAAAACCTTACGAGGAGAATTACCCGACCCATGATCTGGGATTGGATGTTGTTGTGTTTGCGTTGAAGATTTGGAGGCAATATTTATATGGCGAGTCGTGTGACATCTTCACTGACCACAAGAGTCTCAAATATATCTTCACCAAGAAAGAACTTAACATGAGACAGAGGCGACGGTTAGAACTTCTCAAAGATTATGACACAAACATTCAATACCATCAGGGCAAAGCAAATGTTGTCGCTGACGCACTTAGCCAGAAATATGGTATGATAGCAAGTCTGGAGATCGAACCTCGGATTCTTAACGACCTGGAGATTTTGGATGTTGAACTTTCTGTACGAGGTCATGGTGGATATTAGGCTAGTATGAAAATAGAGTCCAATCTTATATTACGGATTAAGGAAGCTCAAAAGGATGATGGTGAGCTTTGGTCTGTGGTTCAGAATATTGAGGAAGGTAAACAGTCGGAATTCAGAGTGGACGACTATGGCGTGGTATGGTTTGAATATCAGCTTTTTGTTCCTAATGATCCTGTTATACATGAGGATGTGTTGTCTGAGGCCCATAGTTCCCCATTCACTATCCATCGTGGTTCGACCAAGATGTACTGGGATCTCAAGCAACATTTTTGGTGGAGCGGCATGAAGCAGGATGTAGCTTTGTATGTTGCCAGATGTATGACGTGCCAGCAGGTCAAAATCAAACACCAGAGGGCTATTGGTTTGCTACAACCATTAGATATTCCAACTTGGAAGTGGGATGAGATTTATATGGACTTTGTTACTGGCCTTCCTCTTACTCGGAAAAGACATGATGCAATTTGGGTGGTCGTCGATCGGCTAACCAAGTCGGCTCATTTCTTACCGATTTGTATGGATTATCGTGTTAGTAAATTGGTGGAGATTTTTCAGCAGGAAATTGTTAGGCTTCATGGTACTCCGAAAGCTATCGTGTCAGACAGAGATTCGCGGTTTACTTCTTGTTTTTGGAAAGGCCTACATAAAGCTTGGGGTACTCGCCTCAAGTTTAGTACAGCTTTTCATCAACAAACAGATGGTCAGTCAGAGAGGACCATTCAGACTTTGGAAGACATGTTGAGAGCGTGTGCCTTGGAATGGACTGGAAGTTGGCATGAGTACTTGTGCTTGGTGGAGTTTGCCTACAATAATAGTTGGCATGCTAGCATCAAGGCAGCACCTTATGAGCTTTTGTATGGGAGAAAATGTAGAGCACCTATTTGTTGGGACGAAGTAGGTGAACGTTTAATTGAAGGGCCGGAAATCATTGAGATCACTAATGAGAAAGTGGTTGTTGCCAAGGAGAAGCTGAAAGAGGCTTGTACTAGACAGAAGAGTTATTCTTATAAGCATCGACGTGACTTGGAGTTTCAGGTTGGGGATCGTGTATTTCTGAAAGTATCGCCGTTCAGAGGTGTGAAACATTTCAGGATTAAAGGGAAGCTTAGTCCACGATTCATTGGACCGTTTGAGATTCTTGAGCGTATTGGAGAGGTTTCTTATCATCTGGCTCTACCTCCGCAGTTATCGCATGTTCACGACGTCTTCCATGTATCTCTTTTGAGGGGATACAATTATCATCCGCTTCATGTTGCATCTTACCCTTTTGATCAGATTCAACTTGTATGTCTCTTTCTCAGGAACCTGAAGCTATGTTAGATCGGCAAAATAGGGTCATGAGAAACAAAGTTATTCCATTTGTGAAAATTCTTTGGAGGAACCACCCAGAGCGTGAAGCTATCTGGGAAACTGAGGAATCGATGCGAGCTAGTTATCCAAATTTCTTTTCATGATTGGTACATCTTCTTCTATTCATTTCATTTCAATTTCGCGGACGAAATTTTCTTTTAGAGGGGAAGAATTGTAAAACCCTAGTTTTCCAAATCTATAGGTAATACATTTTAATTATACACTAATTATTAACTCCTAAATAAAGAACCTACATATTGTGAATTACACAAAAGACCATTAATTTGACTTTCACGTTTTCTTTTGGACCAAAATAATTGCATGATACACTTAAGTGAAATCCCTAAAATCATGGCAATCAACGACCTCCCCCCCTGGACACAATATTCGGTCCTTTATTACTTGCCTATCATACTATACGGTTACCTCCCATAAAACACACGCTCCTCTCCTTCCTGTTATCATTCACCTCTGAAACAAAACACAAGGGTTCCTGTTACTCTCTTTTCCTCTCAAGACCAGGGCTTCGAAGGTTTATTGATGTGGAATTCAGTCGTGGGGTTATAACCGTTTTTTCTTGTTCTCTTCTCGCTTGGTCTCGTTAGGAAACAGGTACCACGAATCTTTGTTTATTTTCTTAATCTAGTCGACCACCTGACCATGAATGCAATCTGAATTAATGATTATCTAAGCCTAAAATCAGTAACATACCTCTATATACATCGATCTTCTTGATTTGATGGTTGTCTCGTTAACCTGTAATCACATGTATAAAACGCCACATGAAATCATATTGTTAACTTGATTAAAAAGGGTGCTAGTCGGCCATGGTTTTTGTTCTGATCAGTCCACATATATACGACATTAAACCTATAATACGAAACCTAAGAAGAACCACTTAATGAATATAATGGGTCTTATAAATATGAAAATTCCAAGAATCCGTTAGCGTAAGAGTAGGGCTGGAATGGCGTAATTTTATGTGATGTATGACTTGCTATTTAATGTTTGTTGTACGTGTCGTTTGTGTGCTTGTGTGGGTGTCGATATTGTGGTGTTTGTGCATGTAATTTAGGTGTCGTCTGGTTGAGTGTAAACATGGATATCTTGGCTAATAAACCTCTAAACCATATGTGTTAATCCTGTCTAAAAAGGAGCTAGAAATAAGTGCTTGTTGGTCTCATTAATCTTTTGTGTCGCATTAACTTTTTATTGTCAAATGGGCTTGCATTGGAGATCTATAGTAGTCGTTTAATGTCTCCTAAAATCCGGTTACAACCTGAATAAAATGGGTACCAAGTCACATTATTCGTTGGTTATAACGGGGTTATTTATGTCCAGAACTTGAGACTTATAAGTTGGTCATGTTTGCATGATAGGGTGGGTCGTTAGTTGGTCCATGAGTTAGGTCGTTTATGCTTGACAACGGGGTGAGTAAGTGTCGAACTAAAAAGGGGCTTTTGGTATTATGAATATATGTTAATGAGTGTATGTTGTTTTCTTCGTTCTATGGATGCTTGAATGGTGATTGTGAGTGTGTTTTTGGATGTACCAAATACTGGTTTTAACGAGGGTATGAATGTGCTAAGAACCCATTTTCAAATCATAAGAACATAAGGGGTGTGAGTCATGATTGGTCATTTTCAGCGTGCATGTGTAGTATAGCAAGGGTGTAGTCTAGTTGTGTGTTTGGTGTGTCTCGCATACTTTTATATAAAGAATATGAGGTTGTGTCATTTGCATGTGAAGGATATGATCTTGTATAGTATAAGTTGTATGTTGCATGACCATATGAATGGGTCTTCGTTTATTTTACTATTGCATCACATAAAACAAAAATGGTTGTATAAGTCTTGTGAAGGGCTATGTTTAAGGGCGATCGCGGGGCTAATGGGTAAACCGTTTTGTATATTTGAGAGTGTGTTGGGAAGGTGAGTCGTGAGTTAGCCTTTAGGCACGTTTACTGATGCAGGTTTTACTGATCAGGTTTTAATATTTATATTGTCTCGTTATACCTATGGTCTACCCTAATGCACTAATGGGCAGTGTACCCGGTCGTGTGTAGTGTAGTATTCGTTAAACCGAGGTCGTCCCAAGAGCTATGTGTGTTGGATTATTACTATGTCTAGGTGTCACAGATTTAATATGATTACGATAAGGAATTAATTAATTAGCTACTAAAGCAGATAAAAGGCAAAGGTTTAATCAATAGAGGAGAGTGGTGCTAACCTAGTTATTCCTCCTAGCTATTAATGTCTATGTCTACTTACTTCCAATTACTTCAGGTGGGGTCAAATTCGAGAGGACAACATTTGGTTAATTCGCCCTAACCTATCAGCAAAGATGCCACCACTGGAGAAGTCAGGTGTCCCTTCATAAGTCTAGTTGTTCCTGGTCCCCTAAGCCAAGTCATTAAGTACCGCTACATGCTAGATTTATAATAGTGAGTGCCCGGGCATTAGCAACTTAAACACTCACCCCCTAATTCTTAAATTCATCCAAACGGTAGGTGATCAGTTGGTCAAATCGCACAAGTAGAAAGGGTCGTCAGTTGGTCATATCTTACCGTTCCCATCTCAGTCTACTCACTTAGGGTCAGTTGGTCATATCTCCTAAGCAACTAGCCTCTACCCCATTCAAAACTACCGAAACAAGGGTAGCTACCAATAAACTATCCATGCATACACTTAGAAATAATTATACGGAAGTAATGTAAATGCAAAAAAACAATTAAGGAATCATAACTAGGACAGCACCAAGAGGTGCTTAGCCGCTCATATTAATCATACAAATCAATTCAATATTCAAAGTTATGAAATACATGAATCGAAGGTGAAGAAAATATAAAATGCTAATGCTTATCGCAGGGGAGTGATTTCTCCCTTGGAGACAGCTCCGTATGCTCCTCTAGACCTGCCTTTGGCTTCTTCCCACGTTCTTTGGTTGTGGTGTGTGGAATGGGATGCTTTGAAATGCTGGAAATCGTGGGGTATTTATAGGCCAGATCTGGGTTACGGCGTAACTAATATAAGAGTTACGCCGTAATCTTCAATTCCTTCGTAATTTGCACTAGATCTGCTGGTTACGGCGTAACCTTATAAGTGGTTATGCCGTATCTTCCATATTACTTGGTTACACCGTAGTTGATGAAATAGTTACGGCATAGTTACCAGTGGCGTGGAACCTCATTTGACCTAATATAGTTACGTCGTAGTCTTAGGGGAGAGTTACGCTGTAACCTTCTGATGAGTTGGTTTTCTGAGTCACGCTTTAGTTACGGCGTAATGTGAGAGATGAGTTACGCCGTAACTTCTTCAAAGTCAGCATACTTTGATAAATCTTTGATATTTCTCCAATTTCGCGTCTCTTTAGCTCCAATGCTCGTAATTTACCTGAAAGTGGAAAACAACGGAAAACAAGCGTAAATCCATATAAATGATATAAATTACAAGCATTATTGGGGGAAATTGACACTTAATATTCAAGACTATTTGATGTTATCAAATATCCCCCACTTGAACTCTACTTGCCCACAAGTAGACCTTATTTAGAAAGATTCTTAAAAAGATATCTCCCATAACCTGGAAAATATAAGTTTACAAATCTCTTATGCTAGAATAAAACAAAGTCGAACACCTTACGAAATGGGAACGAAACACTCAAATCTCTCAACTATTCTAAGTGTCAATTTTGGGGTGATCACTCAATCGCACAGTCATAGCATGTATTCTATCATAAGCTTGGCGGTTACACAAATCTCCACCACTAAAGTTAAGGGCTAAACAATTCTTGAAGGCAATATGAGTAGAAATGAAAAAGGTTAAGGGGTTACTCGTCATTACTAACATGTCATGGCGAAGTGGACAAAATCAATGATACATGACCAAATCCATGGCCAAGACACCAAAGATTGCTCGCTGCATCACCTAGACACGCTTCATGACTAAAGGGTAGGATAAGACATGGGAAGTATAAATGGTGTAAAATAAAAATCAAGCAGGTAGTGTAAATCTATAACCAAGTCATCACCACTTACCGTCCGCCCAAAGTTCAAGCTTTGAAGTCAAGAAACCGGATCATGAAATACTAGGTAGATGTGTCATTAGAGGACGTCATGATGGGCACACTACATTTTTCTCCAATTGTTGACATAATTACCAACTCCAATCTTCGAATGTGACCGAGGTGGCCTCCTCGATACTAAATCTATAAAGCTCATAACATAGTGCTTATAACAATGCACTTTTACAATAACTAAATAACATAACAATTTTTTTTAAACATAACAATAACAACTAAACATAATATCCCCCCACTTGAGATGAACAACGGGAATTCGGGGGGTCTTCAATGATCTTCAAGAATATGTCATTGACGAAAGCGTGATTTCCGAACCTTTTCACTTGAACCTTGAACTTAGGCAAATGATGACTTCCCAATCACAAATAAAGACTACAGGGTAGGCTAAGGTGTATAGGTGTATCGAAACAATATATTGGGTTAACAAAATGAAAGGAATGGCTCAGATGGGTGTATCTAGGGGTATCTTGTACTAAAGGTGAGTGCAACAAAAGGGTTTCACATGGGGGTCGAGAAGTCGAGGTGACTAATCGATAGACACACAATGGTAGGCTATTTGGGTGATAATCCTATAATATTGCCTTCTTAAACTGAAAAGTCCAAATACATTGAGCTAACTCAACATACCTCGTCTATAGTCTGGAAATGATGCAAAGGCCAAGTTTTAAAGTTTACAAGCTACCGACACACTCATAATTTGGTGGATTTGGGGTAAAATATTGGAAACGGATAAGGCTAATCTCACCATATAATATCAAGGGTTGTATGTGCTCGACTAAGGTCTAATCTAGTTAGGTTAAGAAAAACATGTCAAAATAAAAATGGCATAATTTTTCAAAATAAACTAGAAAAACGAGGGAAAAATAATATTCAAAAGATAATTCTACTCCCGTCCCCCCACTTAAATTGTGCAAAGTCCCTTTTGTACTAAGCGTTAAATAAAGGTGAAGAGAAAATTAGAATTAGAGCGAGAACTTCCCTAAAATTTGCTCCAAAAAGAAAGAAGGCCCACGAAAAAGAGACGTGCCTTCGTATAAGCATCATGAACAAACTTCAATCCCTGAAATCACACTACCGAAAAGCATAATTCTAAAAAGAAAAAATGAAAAATAAAAACAAACCTAACTCACTTTCGTAGGAATCACGGTTGCATTTAGCATATGCAAGAAGCCTTTTAAACCACTTGGTGTCCCAAGTGGACGAGTGAAGTCTCATGAGGGTTTACAGGGAACACACCCACAAAGTTCATTTAAAATACTAATACAAGGTTATTTTGTTTTAAAATGAAAGAAGTAAAGCAGAGGAAGGTTATGTCGTAACTCCTTGAGGGAGTTACGCCGTAACTCCTAAAACCTGACATACGCTGCAAAGCGAGTGGCTACGGTGTAACCACAGAGATGGTATTACGCCGTAATTGGTAATGCGTCTAAAATTATGCTGCAAGGGGTTGGTTACGGCGTAATCACAGAGAAAGTTACGCCGTAACTAGGATTAGATCAGCAAGATGCAGCAATCACTCCAAGGTTCCTGCAAAAAATGGTAAAAAACACAAAACCCTACAGAAATAAAAAAGACGAAAGGGATAATTCGGGTTGTCTCCCGAAAGAGAACTTTTCTTTATTTACGAGTCTTTAATTTAGACTCAGAGTCGTGGGGCTACCAGTGCTTGTTGGTCATTTCGTGGATATGGCAATCTCCACGTTGGATCCAACTTATCAGATTCTCATCCCGTTTATAGTCATCCCCTAATTCTAAATAGCCCGAGTAGAAGCTCTTGATTTTCTAGTAAGGATGGTCAATACCTTTTTCCTTGTCTTCCTCACTGATATCGAGCAATGGTTGGGCTTGGCTTAACTGCCTCTTAGTCCAATTTTTAAAATTCTTAATGGTTCTTGGCATTTTAAAGATAGTCTTATCATCGTTTATCTTTAACCATACTAACCCTTCTTTTTCATTTTTATCTAACCCAGAAATTTCTTGAAAAGGTTTTCATAAAATTACTCCCGTAAGTCCATCTTCCACAAATTCGCTTACTTCGTCCAAAACCATATAGTCCACCAAAAATGAATGAGTTCCAACGAAGACATGGACGTTAGTTGCAAATCCAAGAAAGTTATTCCCCTTATATTCTAATTCTTTCTTCATGACTCGGTTGTAGCACTCTTTTGACATGATGTTGACTGGGGAAGTTGTGTCAATAAATGGATGGAAATCGATGAACCCGATTTTACATGAGATCTTCAGATAACAAGGGTTTCAATGATGTATGCGGGTTCCTACCTCATAAAATCTAGGTTGATTGGTTTGCAAAAAAGCCTTCACAGAGTTGTCTTGCCAATGGGCCATTTTGACGTCACTTGAGAAGTCGTCAGTACTGATTCCTAAATTATCCTCTTCCTCGAAGTTGACAAAAACATCAAAATATTTCCCTGAATCTATCTCGCCAGGATCTGGGGGTCACTAAGAAATTCTTCTAGTGCGTCACAAAAACTGCCTACTGGGTCAACCGCACATACCTTTTGCGGAGTAGACAGGAGTTCATTTGGTCCGAACGTTGCAATTTCTCCATTAGCTTCAAGAGTTAGTTTTCCAGCAAAGACATCCACCTTTGTATGGGCAGTGGCAAGCATAGGTCTACCTAAAATGACAGGTATTCTGTTGTCTTCCGGAATGTCAAGAATCATAAAATCTACCGGGAAAAGTTCCTTAATCTTGACCAACACATTTTCAATGATGCCCAACGGTGATTGCATAGATCGATCGGCCATTTCAATTTTCATCTTGGCTGGCTTCAAGTCACCAATCCCCATACGTAGGAACATTGAACGAGGCATTATGCTAATACTCGCTCCAAGATTAGCTAGGGCATTACACATATTGAGACTCTCGATCAAGCAAGGGAGAGTGAAACATCCTGGATCTTTTTCCTTTTGTGGTAGCTCATTTCTCAAAACAGCTGAACATCTTTCGTTGAGTTGAACTGTCTCATCATTGATTAATTCCTGCGGAATATCATCATGATTAGTTTTAATGGAATAATTAATAGGGGAGTTTACCGGTAAAGCTTGGTCCATAAGTGATTGTCTTTCCATGCTGATTCGTCGCTTAACTTTTTCCGAAAAGGTCATCGGTTCTTCAAGGATAGTTTCCCCCATGTTGACAACTTCCTCTTCCCGAGCCGCTAGGTAATCAGTGATGGCTTGCGAACATGAACTCACACTCTTTTCCAATCCCTTAATCCTATCTTTGTGAATTTTGAGAGAAGAGACTATCCATGAATGTCTTCATCATTTTTTCAATTCTATCATCTCGTTCCCTTGAATCCTTGATGTGGTCAAGAATCTTTTTTTCAAGATTGATCCCGATTTTGGTCCCAAATACACTCTTAACCTTCTCAATCCTACATGCTTCAGCTTGTCTTTCTAACCTTCGTTTTTCAAAAATTTCCCCATAATTGTATTTTTGGTTTGTTAACGTCTTCATTACCTTATGATCAAAATTGTCTCTTGGTCCGCACCCTGTATCCATATGCCATTTGTAGCAATGTTCATAAATTCGTTGAATACATTCCAAGGCTTGGTCAGGGGTCATGCTAGGAATAGGTCTCGGGGAATCGAGTAGTTCTCGTGTTAGCGCATTAATTCCCCGGTAGAAGACGTAGACGATCTGATGTTTGTTCAAATCATGAGTGGGACATCGATAAAGTAGCTCATTAAATCTTTCCCATGCCTGGTAAAGCGTTTCTTTTCCAACTTGAACGAATTGATAGATTTTACCAAGAAGTTTGGCCATTTTTTAAAGAGGGCAAAATTGCTGGATGAACTCTCTTCTTAGTTTATCCCATGCTCCTTTACATTCGTTAGGGAGTTTGTTATACCATCTTTTCGTAGTTCCCGTAAGTGTCATAGGAAAAATCCTTGCGGTGACCGAATAGCTCGGGGTGCCTCAGACGTTGAAAAGGGAGGATAAGTAGAGTATTTCTTCTACATGATTCTGAACGTCCTCATCATCATCTCCAGAAAACTTAAGTTCGTGTATCTCTCGAATAAATTGATCTGGAATAGAGTATTTTTCAGTACTAGAATCCTGTGTGAAGGTTCATTGGTAGTTCTCATTTGGTCGTTCCAAATACTACTCCATGGTTAAGTGATCGATATTATTTTCATTGATGACCTCCGGTTCTGCGTCAGACTGGTCTGATTCGTAAAATGAAAAGATGTTGTGAATAGGAACCGAAGAGTAAACTTTCCTTGTCCGAAATAGCTTCTCCGGATGGTCACAAATAAGAAGATTTCTCTTCTTCAGAAGATAAAGCGCACTGAAGCGTACACTTTTCTTTTCTTTAGAGTACGAGGCTTGAACTGTTGTGTTCAAACGTCATAAATCTCTTTCTTTTCATCTACTCTTGGCAAACTTGTAATCAACCCCATTATCATTCAGTAGGCTCTTTGTAGTGACAGCTGATGGAGAAAACCCAATATGATGAATTTGACCCTGAAGTAAACTAACTCGAACTCGTGACTTAAACTTGCACATATGTAACAAAGAGCGGTGCCGAGAATTCATCCTCCATTGAATCTCTAAGTACTATATACTCTTCATCCAACCAACCATCAAGTATAAGACGTACATCACCTCTTGAAAATCCACAATTG
This sequence comes from Chrysanthemum seticuspe, assembly GCA_019973895.1. Taxonomy (NCBI): domain Eukaryota; kingdom Viridiplantae; phylum Streptophyta; class Magnoliopsida; order Asterales; family Asteraceae; genus Chrysanthemum; species Chrysanthemum seticuspe. The sequence continues at coordinate 185,818,921 of BPTQ01000009.1, forward strand.
AATGTGACACTGAGCACTACAACGTAACTCCTTAAAGTGATAGTTATTTTGTGGTGGTAAGAGCCCAATTCCCCCAAGTGGTAAAAGAAAAGAAAAAAGTCACCCAACAATAATTAGATTTCCAAGTCTTCGTTTTTTATAATAAGCTCGAACAAGGATCTTGAAGAATCTTCATCCAACCATCCCCGATACCTTTAGATACTAAGTACACTTGCCCGTGATATTTCACTTCAACCTCAAATAACTAATAGTGAATTAACCCCGTTGTCACATCTTCTGGTTAAAAGCTCAAATCTAGCCTCCTTTGACGTTTTAAGTGAACTATGATAATGGTTTTCATCCCGTCCATGGTTAAAAGCACATAACCCCGTAAAACCTTGTAATAACCAAACTACCATGAAGAAAATCCAAACACACATCCAATGAAGTACACCCTTTATCTTTTCTTCGAAGAAGAAACCGTAGCAGCAGAATCAGATAAGATCCCGAAATACACTTTCCTTTCTCCAGGATGAATCCATCATTACGGGATTTTAGAATTCCATAGTTTAAACCGAGAAATAGTTTCTTTCGCTGGATTTTACAAAACCAAAAATAAACCGTAAGATAGATCCGAAAATGCACTTTACTATTACCATGATGTTTCCATTGTCACGGGAATTTACAAGTCTATGATTCAAACCGAGAAATAGATTCTTTCGCGGGATTTTACAAAATCAAGACAAAACCGTAAACAATGTCAGCTTGAATGTGTTATGACAACTTTGGTTTCAGTGAATATCTGTTCTAGGGGAACATGCAGTGGTTCATCAACGGTTCATTATCCAACATCAACAATATCATCAACCATCCAATAAACATTTTGGTAAACACATCATTCACGCATTATGTCGGCTATTGCAGTGACAACATGGTGAAGTAAACCCGATATGCCAAACTTGATCATGAAGTGAAATTCCCCAGATTTGTTTACTTAAACTTGTACTAAACCTTGCGAAGAAGAAACGGTGTACCCAATGTACAAAAACCTCTTGACGTATCCTCAACTGCGTGAGACACCGAAGTGATAGTTACGTTGTGGGTTAAGCGAGAAAGAATCACAACCGTAACTAAATAGCCAAGTCTGTATCACATTCAATAAATGACCAAACAAGTTATCTTCGCGGAAGGGTAGAAAGAAAGAAGACGAAATAAGTAAACACGCCCGGAAAACCCTCACTTCAAATCCAAATAAGAAATACCGTCCAAACAACCCCTAAGTCAACTTTGTTTAACCATCAGACCAAGCTGTGACATCATATTCTTTGTGAAAATGTATAAACCAATGTACCAATCCTCATATCATGACGAATCTCAGCATCCCACTAAAACTCTTCAACAGGTCTCATAAAATCAAAATCTCATCGCACTCCAATCTCTTCGACATACAAAAAGTACACTGGATCCAACTTAAGCCTATATCAAAATCAATTCCAAGTTCAGCCCACGACTTTAATATCCGATCCACGAGTGAGAAAGATCATTATCCAATATCCAATATCAATTACACATTCTTAACCAATTCATGTTAACGCTCAATATTCAACATTTAAAATATCCGATTTACACAAATGACCAAATACGTCCTTTTCCAATAAACAAAGCACAAGTAATTACTTATACAAAACCCGGTCACAGTAAACGGCTAAAAAATAATCTCACCGGTCCATGAAATTATTTCCGCATTCAATAATCTCACGACCTAACACTAACATCACTTATACCATACAATTCTTAAAAAAAACTTACACTCCCACCGTTTGTATGTTAAGTCCACACGGCCTAGTAAGACTTTGAAGCTTAAATCAGAAAAAAATACGGCCCATCCATGTAGACCTCTACTCGAACTGCTCCTGGCCCAAAACCAACACACGGCTCTATCTAAGTCCATTCCCACTAATTACCAAAGCCCGATCCAAAAGCCAAAAACGCTTAACCTAAATACATGGGAATATATAAACACCTTATACTCACATATCCCTAAAATCACTCCTTTAACCCTAGTTATTCTCACAAAATGCCTCCCATCAGTTTAAGTCCACTCACCCAAATCTCTTAAAAACCCTAAAAATTCTCAGTCAAATAAATCTGCCCCATCACAATTCGTAACTCATATTGCATATCACGTCTTCACCATGTATCAAACTTGAAACGGACCCACTTCACATACTAACCTTGCCACAGGGATGGCTTGAGACATATGACTTTGTTTCAAGATATACCCAAGGGACTTTCCACATAGATGGCATGAGTCTTGGGTTTTGAAATGGCTACACGATCTCCAAACATACACGGGTAGGTTTTATATTGATTTAACTTGATATTGTTTATGAACGAATCAAGAAAGAGTGTGACTTTCTAGTCAAAACTCTTCTCTTATTGTTCGAATAAAACCAGTTCACAAGAAGTCTTGATTTAATTTCACTTAAAGTCATAAACAAATCTTGTGAATATATAGAGCGAGTAAAGTCACAAGATACAACAATTTTTGTTATCCTCTTTTTTTAAAAAAACTCGTATATGACTTGAAGAGGTGAGCTTCAAAAGGATCGATGATGGTAAAATTCGTGACAAGGACTTATGAGTCTTGATATAATCATTATGCCATACGATTTAAACTGAGATCCGTCAATTTCCTTGATTAGGAATTCAGTTTGTATGAGTTTGAGATAGGGTCGTAAGTTAGGTATGATGAAAAGATCGTGATAAACTGAATCGTGGTGAGATGAGATGAGATGTAGATTGTTAGAGTTGTTGTAGATATGAGACATTGAATCTGTGATTGTTGATGTTCTTGTTTGCACATTTTTGTTGACTAATGATGGATTTGCACCCTGAAGTCGTGACATGGTGTTTGGATCTTTGTTCAATTGGTCAACAAATCGCTTTAGATAGTCACCAACTCACCATACAGTCAAATCGCCTTATTTTTCATTGACAAACCTCTTCATCTTTAATCAAAATGCATCTGACTTTTCACACAAATCGCACCTGTTAATTTTGGTTGACAAATCGCATTCCAATTTTAGACAAGTCGCTTGATGACAATAATTGACAAATCGCTACTCCTAGCGTCAAAACGCAGGATTCAATGAATCTGGACAAAATGTGGACAAATCGCTCAAAAGCAATATGACACAAATCGCCTTTGACTTTTTTAAAAGTTAACAAACCTCTATAGGTTCATTGAATCTGGACAAAAGTTAGACAAATCTCTTTGAAGAACATGATGACAAACCGCATCGAACAAACTTAGTTCAGACCAGAATCGGAACAAGTTTAAATAGTGCTTATAGTTCTCGTTTGAACACTTTGGACAATACTACCAGATTCAGAATATCATAACAACAATTGTTAAAAACACATAAAAACCAACTGCAACCTACTGTTATAACTCTTAAAACCAGTTTTTAAATCACATCAAACCATGTAACAAACCACTTAAAATATGCTTATAACAACATATTCATCAACAACATCCAAACATCAACCAAACAACATTGATCATCACGAAAACTTTATCAAACCGCATCAAAGATACACAAACCGCATTAAAAAAAAACCATTCGAATCAACACACACAACACAACCTAGGCTATGGTACAATTTGTAGGATCGTATATTATATGTTGTTTAGATGATTCGGGTGGTCTAGGTAGATGATTAAACAAGAATGCCATCTTAGAGAGAGAAAGAGTAGAGAGGGTGATCTTTTAGAGAGGGAGAGATAAATCAAAAATGAAAGGTTAGATTAATGAAGCACCACCCTTCCCTTAGAGGGAATGGTATTTATAGTTACAAACTAAACGACCTCCTGACGGCCTGTGGATCAGGCATACAGTGGGTAAAGACCCGTCCTTCCTCTACGGTGTTACTCTAAACTGTTCTACGCTACTGACTAACTAATTAACTACTAAATAACGTAAAAAACGACAAGTCTACGAGCTAACATATGCTAGACCATTATTGGGGTAACCGACACTTTCACATGGAATTTCCAATTCCTAACATCGATGTTAGACTAATGTTGTACATGAAAATGTTATAACTATATTTGTTTTCCTTCCTATTAACGTGCATAGAAAAATAAAATAAATAAATAAAATAAAATGAACATTTAAGCTAATTATATTATAAACCCTATACTTTGAGATATTTACCATGTGAACCCTATATTTCGAATTATGACCTAATAAAACCCTAAAATAGGATAATTGTCATAATAAACCTTTAAGTTTACCATTTATTATTTATAACCCCTAAGTTTGGCTAATTAATGATTATTACCCTAAAGTACTTTAATTCGGTCCAATACTAAAAATGAGAATACGCTTAATAACCCTAAAAATATTAATATCATAAGAAATATGTAAAAGAAGTTATGACATTAATGAACGTATAAGTAATATTTGGTTATAAATTTGTATGGGTTCCGTGAAGCGGGAGTGATCATCTTGTGACCTTTCTTTTACCGTTTACTTGCCTTGAATAAGGTACAGATATTCTGACCTTTCTTATAAGGTTTCTCATGATCTCTATGCACCTTTTGATCTTTAGCTATTTGAATTGTGAACCTTTGCTATGAACCTTTGAATTGTAAACCTTTGCTATTAACCTTTGAATTGTGAACCTTCGCTATGAAACTTTGAATTGTGAACCTTTGCTATGATCTTTTGAATTGTGAACCATTGATTTGAACCTTTAATTGTGATGACTTATACATTGCCAAACTTTGGACTTTGCTTTTGACCCTTCAGTTTGATACCCGAGCCATTATACTAGGCATGGGGGTTCCATGTCCGTGTCATTGATGCACCAATGACATGACTCCAGTGTGGTCAAGTGATGTGCCACACCGTCCCTATATTCTTTATTGAAGATATGGCCACTAATACTTTTGCAGGGGCGTATGGATGCATTCTAGATTTGTTTTGTATTGATATTGCTACATTTGGTTTGGTGATTGATGTTGTGTGCAATGCACGTCCTTCACATTTTTGAGAGGTCACTCCTCTAAGGTTATTATGGTATGATATGGTTTGATTGTATTGGGCTCGTGGTAGATTACTGACTTCCTTTACCTTACTCTATACTTTTGATATACCTTCTGATTTTTCCCCAATGCACAATATTTTGTTCTCATTTCAGTTTCATTATTTTTCTTTGTATATCTGTTCATTGGGCTTTTTAAGCTCATCCGCATTTCTTTTTCCCGCAGCAGGTTGTTAAGCTATGATCTGGGGCTAGTCATCATATACTTTAATACCATTGTTATTTCTATTATTGAGACTTAGACTATTATGTTTTCTTTTGGTTATCTTTTGGAACTCATGTAACGTTCAAGTCATGTTGACTTGTTTTCCTTTGGTATTTATTTAAGACTTCCGCTTGCGATTGTTTTATGTATGTTCTGATATGACACCATAATGTGATACTTCTACCTTGTCGGGTTGGGGTGTTACATATCATCTATTCCATTGCTGATGACGTTCAAGCTGTAGATGACTCTTGGGCACAAAGAATCAGACTCTATTGCTTAGGCAAATAGAATGGAGTTAACATTCTTAAGTCAATTGATGAAAGACCATTTCAAATTGGAACTACTAGGAATATCCTTGAAACTCCAGCTAATGGGAATGTCGCTTTAGGGTTGGATAGACCAAGAATGTATGATGAGCTTGATGATAAGGAGAAGAAGAGATATGATGCTGACATTAGAGCTTCAAACATTATACTTCAAGGTTTGCCAAAATACATTTACAAGCTAATCAATCACAACACTGAAGCAAAGGCAGTCTGGGATAATGTCAAGATCCTTCTCTCTGGTTCAGAACTGACTAAGGAAGATAGAGAGTCTCAGCTATATGATGACTTTGAGAACTTTAAGATGAACCCAGGGGAAAGTGTCACTGAATATCATGTGAGGTTTCAAAAACTTGTGCATGATATGAGGAACATCAAAATGACAATGCCAAATATCCAGCTCAATTCCAAGTTCGTAAATAACATGAACCCTGAATGGCACAAATTTGTTACTACAGTCAAATTGAACAAAGGATTGAGGAACACCAACTATGAACAATTGTATGCTTACTTACTCCAACATGAGAAACATGCTGCATTTGAACGTATGGTCATGAAAAAGTTCAACTATAACTCTAATGTTGCTGCTACAAGTTCTTCAAATGATTCAACTGCATTTCTCTCAAATGTAAGGATAAGTACCAAAGCATCACAAGTCATACCTACTGAGGATCACAATCACAAACTTATTCCTGATCCAGGATATAAGCCATCTGACATGTTCCTTTAAAACCTTGCAAACCAACTGGCCCTAATGGTTAAACAAAACTTAAACCTCACTCCTCACACCAACAATCATCTCAGAACTACATCTAATCTACATAATCATGCCATTGTTAAAGAAGGAAGGATTGTGGTTCGGAATGTGCAAGGCAGGGAGAATGCGTATCTACCACACAATGCAAAAGGGAATGTTGGAACTGGTGCAGGTTATTTGGGTAATCAAAACAAAGGAAGGATCATGGCTTAGGGTCAAGGGAAACTAATCAAGTGCTACAACTGTCGAGGGGAAGGACACATTGCTAGGAACTGCACTCAGCCAAAATGTCCACAAAATGCAGAATACTTCAGGGATAAGATGCTGCTGGTGCAAGCTCAAGATAATGGAGTTGTGTTGGATGAGGAAGAGTTGTTGTTTCTTGCTGAAGGAAATGCCAAAACATATGATGCAGATGTGGATGAGCAACCAGTGCACGGTGTGGCTCAAAACAATCCCAATGTCTTTCAAGTTGCAGATTGTGATGCATTTGACTCTGGTGTTGATGATGAACCAACGACACAGACCATCTTTATGGCTAACATCTCTCCAATGGTCTTTTTACCTCAACAAGTCGGTCCCTCCAAGGAATCTATCATATCAGAGGTATTAAAACTATACGATGTGGTTGATGTGCAAAAGATTCACAAAAAAGTACAGTCAACGGAAATCATTGAATCAGATATTGAAAATATGGGTAATAGCAATGTTGTCCCATATGATCAATATTTGAAGCAAGATGAAAGTATAATTGTACCAAGTGATGCATCTTCTGCTATCAATGATGAATGTGTATATGATGAATACACTGAATATACTCCTGATGATTCCATGACCACTGAACTAAATGCTTATAAGGAACAAGTTGCTATATATAAACAGCGTGCTAAGTTTGAACTGACTACCCGTGAGCAGGAGATGGATTGCCAAATGCGTACACTTATCAGAAAAAGTAATTTTAGGAAAGAAACATTAAAACAAGAGTTAAATTCCTTCCAAGAAAAACTTAATAAAACTGTTAAGCAAAAGCAAGAACTTCAAGAAAATGTAAAAGTGCTTAAGCAGGAATTCAATGCTAAGGAATCAAAACTCTTAAATGATTTTTACAACCTTAAATCTTTGAAGAACAAACTTGAAAACAAGTTGTATGTACAAGGCAACACCATAGACTGCTCACATGATCACTAAGCATAGAGTATTATGTGATAAGCATAGTATTGGCCTTATAGAAGATCCCAATCCTGCGTATCTTAAGAAAGCGAAAAGTGCTCACAATGTGATTTATGATGGTAGTGAGATAACTAAGCCTAGATAAAAGCCAACTTTTATAGAGAATACTAAAGAAGATAAGGAGTTAGAAGATGCCTCTAGAAAGAAAATGGAAAAGAAATTTAAAGAAGATCCTGAGTGTAAGAATCAGAATATAACATTTAAAACTCCCAATTATGCTAAGGAAAACTGGATAGCCTTCAATAAGTTTAGACCTTAGACTCAGTTAACCTCTAAACAAGTGTTTTGGAAGAAAGATATGGAAAAGAAAAAAACTCATGAACTTATTGAAAAGAATCCTCCCCTTAGGAAATTGCCTCCAACTACTATGTATCCACTCAATACACCGATGCATTTAGTGCATAGAACTCTTCCCACTCAAAGCAAAACCTTAGTCAGCTTATACGTAGTTTACCAACTATTCATTGATTTTGAGAAAACATGTAAGAAGAGAATCACTCCAACGGGAATTACTAAAGGGGAAAGGGGTTTTGAACAAACTAAAGAATGCTATTTAACATAGGTCATTCCATTCTTTAAACAACTAAAAGAAAATTTTGAGAGTCTTCAAAAGGCCATAGATACAGAGGTTAAAGAAATGAAAAGATTGTTCAATGAAATGGAAAACGAGGTTAGAATGAATGAATATGAGCTTAAGAGCAATGAGATGGAGAGGAATAATATTCACATCCTAAATGATAATTTGATTTCTAGATGTATTGCTCAAGATATGTTCTACACTGTTATGAATTACTCCATTACTGCTTCTCAATTTCATGAATAGTCTATTGCTTTGAAAGTCTCGAATTACTCCATTACTGCTTCTCAATTTCATGAATAGTCTATTGCTTTGAAAGTCTCCCAAGATCGTATCATTGAGCTTGAGACCAAAAATTCAAAATTGCATGATACAATCGAAAAGGATGATCATGATAACATGATTAGGAATTATTCTAAATTAGAAGTTGAATATCTAGATTTACAATTAAAATATCAACATCTTAAAGAAAGTGTTAAAACCTCAAATGCCAAGACATCTTCGGATGCTCCTGAGTTTGTTGCAGTTTTTGAAATAAACAAACGTAATGAACAGATTCGAGCTCATTGCAACACAATCAAAAAGCTGAAAGCTCAAATTTCCTAATTGAAGGGTAAAATGAGTGAAGTGACTGGCTCCCACATGCCTCCTCCATTAGATTCTCAGAGTTCTCAAAATTTCCATCTTCAAAACCTCATTGATGTATTACAACATGAAAATGAGTGTTTTCTAGCAGAAAATGAAAAGGTTAAATTGCATTTTAAAGAGTTACATGAATCAATTAAGGTCACTCGTAACAAGAACAATGAAAAGATAATGTCTTTGCAAAAAGAATTTGAGAATCTTAAGAGTCAGGTAAAAGGGATGCCAATCACCAATGGTGAGAATGTTGCACCAAAGGTTCCTGTTTGTACTAAATATGCTATGACTGTGAAGTATATTCGCCCTCATCTTAGGAATAATGAACTGGCATTTCAAACATATCTTTCAAACCTTAAGGATAGTCTAGAGTGTCTTTGTGAGATTGTAGAAGAGGATAAGATAGAGAAACCACTCGATAATACGATTGGGCATGCATGCTTATATGCCAAACGATCTCAAGAACTCTTAGAATGTATAAGTGCAACATGTCCTAAATCTGGTACTAGGAAAGATAGTGTAGTTATGCCCTGTTCTATGCCTAAAGTTAAGCATGTGACCTTTGATGTGCTTCCTAGAATCTCAGATCCCAGCACTTCTAGACCAGAAATGCAGAAAGTAGTGAAACCAACTAATATTCCTAGAATCAGTGACACTAAGGTTAGCTGGTCAATGCCTCCAGGCAATACAAAACAAGATAGGACCACGCGAGCCAAGAGTGTTCAAGTGAATAAAGTAGAAAAGCACCCTATGAATAATAAGTTTGAGTTGAATAAGATGAATCGTGTTGATTCTAGTATTAGCTATAAGCATATTGTAATTAATTTGAATTCTACTACTATTTTCAAAGCATGTAATGAATATTTGGTTTCTGGTAATTTTCATGAATGTGTTGTGAATGATTTGAAAAAAAAAATTAAATCTCCAGTTAAAGATGTCAGAAATGCTAAACAGGTGAAGGAATTCTGAAAGCCTAGTGGAAAAAGGTTTAGTAATTATTGGAAGCCTACAGGGAGAAAAATTAGTAATGTGGGTTATTAATGGAAGCCTACTGGTAGGATCTTACCTTTAAGAAGTTGCCACACTTCACATAGGTTCACTGTCACTACTAGTCTTGCTTCCACCACTAATGATGTCATAGCGTCTAAACCTGATGTAGGTGTTCCAATTACATGTACTAACCAATCGAAACCCATTTTCTCATGGGGATCCAAAGTTTCCAGCCATCATACTTGTCTGTGTTCAAATGCAGGTCGTACAAATCGTTCTGTGGTATTTGGACTTAGGCTGCTCAAAGCACATGACTGGAGATCACTCATGGCTCAAGAACTTCGTGAATAAGTTTATCAGAACTGTGAGATTTAGGAACGACCATTTTGGGGCAATTATGAGTTATGGAGACTATGTGTTTGGAGATAGTGTAATCTCCCGGGTATATTAGGTGGAAGGTCTTGGTCATAATTTATTCTCTGTTGGTCAATTCTGCGACTCTGATCTTGAAGTGGCTTTCAGAAAGCACTCTTGCTTCGTTAGAGAATTAGATGGTGTTGAACTTTTAAAGGGAACTCGTGGCACTAAACTGTACACCATCTCTATCAAAGACATGATGAAGTATTCTCCAATTTGCTTGTTGTCAAAGGCTTCTAAAACAAAGTCATGGTTATGGCATTGTCGTCTCAATCACTTGAACTTCGGCACCATCAATGATCTTTCCAGAAAGGACCTCGTAAGAGGTTTGCCCCGGTTAAAGTATGAAAAAGATCTTCTTTGTTCAGCATGACAATTGGGCAAAAGCACAAAGTATACCCACAAACCTAAACCTACAAACTCCAATATAGAAGTTCTTCATACCCTTCACATGGATTTGTGTGGACCCATGAGAGTGCAAACTATAAATGGGAAGAAATATGTGCTAGTCGTTGTTGATGACTACTCTCGGTTTACTTGGGTTAAGTTTTTGAGATCAAAGGATGAAACTCCCGACGTCATCATAAAACTTATCAAACAGTTGCAGGTTAGGCTTAATAAAACAGTTAGAATCATCCGAACAGATAATGGAACTGAGTTTTTGAACAAAGAACTAAGTCAGTTTTATGAAAGCATTGGAATCAGCCATCAAAGAAGTGTCCCACGTACTCCGCAATAGAACGGTGTAGTTGAAAGACGAAATCGAACTCTTGTTGAAGCTGCAAGGACTATGCTAATCTATTCAAAGGCTCAAATGTTTCTTTGGGCAGAAGCCATTGCCACTGCCTGTTACACCCAAAACCGTTCCCTAATACATACAACTCATGAAAAAACTCCATACGAATTAGTTCATAATAGAAATCCGGATCTGTCATTTCTTCGTGTGTTTGGAGCTTTGTGTTATCTAACTAATGATGGTCAAGATTTAGGAAAATTGAAAGCTAAAGCTGATATTGGAGTTTTCGTTGGTTATACACCTAACCGGAAGATTTGAAGATTTGGGAAAATTGAAAGCTAAAATCCAGTTCTGGACCCGTATCTCAATTTTTGTCACCTGGACCCATTAGTTCAGGTCTTGTACAGAATTCTTCTCCTGCAGTTCCTTATGTTCCACCCTCAGAAGAGGATTTGAAGAAATTGTTTGACCTAATTTTTATGAATACTATGAGCCTCCAGCTGATGGTAATTCTGCTCCACCAACTATAGCTGCACCTGTTCCAACCAATACAAATGGCCCATCTATTTCGATGTCTCTATCACAAGAAGAGCTACTTGCCGATCATTCATGATCATCTTCGAATCCTCAATCATCTTTTGTGAATCAAGGAAATGCAGGTGCAAATTCTTTTGGAGACAACCCCTTTGAAACTCCCGAAGATGCTCCGTTTGAAAACATATTTGCTCCTGAACACACACAAGAAACATCTTCACCTAGGGATCCTAACTCTGCTACATCAGTTCCTTACCAACAACCACATGAACATCTCAGAAAATGGACACATGATCATCCATTGGATACTATCATTGGGAATCCTTGGTATTAACTCATAACCAACTTGCCACTGATGCCTTATGGTGCTTCTTCAACTCAGTACTGTCAAAGATCGAACCTAAAGACGTCAAAACAGCAATGTCTGAGGACAACTGGTTTAGTGCTATGCAAGATGAAATCCATGAATTTGATCGTCTTGATGTATGGGAATTGGTGCCTGCTCCAGATTGTGCTATGATATTGCTCTCAAGTGGATCTTCAAAGTAAAGCTTGATGAGCATGGTGATGTTCTGAAGAATAAGGCAAGTCTAGTAGCTAAAGGATATTGTCAAGAGGAGGGTATTGACTTTGAGGAATCATTTGCTCCGGTTGCACGAATTGAGGCGAGTGCACGTTTATCGAAATATGCCAATTATGGGCATTTAATACAATTTTCAAGTATTTATTTACTTACGTTGTGTGCATGGGTTACGGATGACCTAATATTAATAGCGTGGATCCACGTGGGTAGCAGACTTATTAGGTTGATGAATCTAATAAGAGACCGCTAGGTACATAGGATAACGTTATTAATGGGTAATTATCCTTAGGACTCGTTAGGATGTGACCGGTTTATGGGATAATAAGCGACACGAATAAATAATTGAGTTTATCGAGTTGACGAATTCGATAAGGTCTATTATTTATTCCGAAACTTATTGGACTATGGAGCTTATCGCTTAGATGTCTCGTTGTGTTGCATTGAGTCGCATATTGTTTATTTGAGTGCATTCATGGCATCATATTGAGTTGATACACCCACATGCGGATACCAAACGCTAGGACTAAACGGTGAAACGAGACATTTTTAGAGATAACGAAAAGGAATACATTGGGGTAGATAACGTTGATTTTGGGAAATATATATTAAAATTGGTTTACATTAATAGGTTGTGCTGAGTCGATAGTTACTGTGCCGTGATTAGCTGTTATCTTCTGCTAGTGTTTATTTGTGCGTTGCTTGCTTGAGGTGAGTTTCATAGCCCCACTTTTATCTATGTTTTTAACTAAATTGGGGTAAGAATCATGCTACTATTTTTGGACCTTCTAAACTATTTTGATTTGCTTATGTGCTTGACTGATTTGATAGATATGTGGTAGTTGTTGCCTTAGTCTTGGGTAGCAATCCTAATTGCTACGACTGTGCTGGCTAGTGTCGCTAGGGGCCCATTATGATATTTGTTTGTGATTGATGTGTATCTATCTTAGGTCTTGCATAGCAAATTAACTCCTATAGGTCCACTACTTTTTACTTGAATTTAAACCTATGAACTCACCAGCGTTAGCTGACCTTTTAGCATGTTTTCTCAGGTAATTAAGTGATGTTTGGAGTATGTGTTTTGTGGAAGCTTGGCAAGGAGGCATGGTTCAAGGATCATAATCAAACTTTGATAATTTATGGGGACCTATTTTATTAAATCATGTTTGGGCCTAATATTTACATTTTGGGATTAATGTTTTGAATAATTAAATTTGGGATTGGTTTTGAATGAAAATGTCTATCTTGTTTGCTATACTTGTGTGAGATACCAATCCATTTGTAACGCCACGAAAACTTGTTTAAGTCTTCCGCTGTACCAAGATTTGGGGGTGTTACAGAATGGTATTAGAGATCAAGGTTATATAGAACTAGGTATTTAATAAAACCTAAAATATAACCACTTTTTAAGAAAAATGATCCTCGACCAACGCATGGCCGCCTGCCAAGCCGAAGCTTCTTATTTATTATGGTATGAACTGCGATTTGATTTATGAGATATTATGAATTGCGAATTGTTTATTGAGATGTTATGTTTTGAGATATGATTATTGATGTTGGGTAAATGTGATTCGATTGTCGAGATATTATGGATTTGATTTGGATTATTGATATGTTATGATTTTGGGATTTTGAGCTTGATTATATGATTGATTTGATTTGGGATTATATGATGCGTGGATTATGTGATAGAATGGAACTTATGTGTTTTATTTAAAGGCATATTTTGAGTAATGCGGTACCTCTATTTTACAATTTTCATTATGTGATATATGTTTTGGTTGAGTTAATGCGCATATTAGAACTAGTTGTTTTCGACACTTATACCTACCATATGCCATTGTCACAGACTATGCCTTTACTAGCTTTTGATGTGTCTGAGGATGTCCTTGCTGCTGCTAGTTCCCCAGCATTGACTCTCATGACTGTTGCGCAGGGTGATCCCTATGTGATTACCCGTTACTCTAGTTCATCATCATCAGATCGCCCTAGCTCATCTAGGCAGCTCACTTTGCATCAGGTCTTAGCACGAGCCCAGTCTCCTAGACTTCCTCGTAGTACTGCCTGCATGTCCGTGCGACCACCATCATCACCTATTCACCTAGCAGCTCACTCTCTTCTGTCATCACCACCAGCATCACCATGTCTTAGAAGACCTAGATCCCCTACTGTACCACCTCATGATTCACCAGCACAGAGACTACGACTCATGGACTCTCTGTTGAAACAAACAGACCTTGATAGATCTTGAGCTCGTGGATCGTTATGTATGCCTATGTAATCATAAGCACAATAAAAGACAATCTCTACTACTTATATTTATCAGCGGAATATAAACACAAGTAATAACTAAGAACTTCTTGATCCTCTATGGATCTTTATATTAACTAAAACTGAGTTTTCAATCGGTACATAACTCATTCTAATGTGTTCCTTTTATAGACAAGGAACCCTAAACAATATCGCTAAACCGTTTTCCAAGAAACGTATAATCATAAAACTAAATAAGATATACACAATCACTTCCTAATAAAGCTCATGTATATCCACACTAAATAAACTAAACACGGAATAAAACACTTCCGCAAAAACAGACTATTAACTATTATACTTCAGTAGATTATGTCTTCAGCAGAATCCACTCTTCTTCAGTAGAAACACTTCGGCATTAATTTCAGCATAATCCAGACTTCACATAATTCCCAACAATCCTCCCCTAAACTGGAATTTGACTTGGTTAAGTTCCAGTTTCCTGATAGATCTTGAACAAACATAGCTCAAGAGGATTGTATACGAACAGCAATAGCAAAGAATCCAAAGAAGAACATCTCTATGATGAAGAATCTCTGAAACACCATATCTTTGCAGCAACAAATGACAATAGATACATCAAAACAGATTAGTTTCATACTATTCTCATCACATCCAGGTGTGTGAACTCCTGTGAGAGGTGAATCATTGAAAATAAATGGATTTGATGTCTCTTTACCAATAGCCATCACTACTGGAGTAGCCATATGTTTAAGTTCGTAAACTATGGTACACTGATAACCATCTGGTTTATTGGCAAACCAGCAACCATATAAACGAATTTGAAATGTCTTTACCTGTAGCCGTTTGCTCAGGACTAGTCAATTCTTAGAATTGGTGAATTGATAACCAAATATGGAATGCCACTGCCTTTACCACAAGCCATATACATGTGGACTAGCCAATTCTTGGATTCCAAAAAGGAATAGACCATGGTGAATTGAAAACCATACAACACTCAGCAATTAAGCATGGGTGGTTGCATACCCTATGATTTTTAGCAAATCATTACAGCTATCAACAGATTTGATGCGTCTTTACCAAAGCTGTACCCTTTGGACTAGCTAACTCTTTAATATACACATGGTATATCTGGTGAGTCAAGAACCAGAAAAAGTATACAACAAACCTGCAAGGAAAGTTAGATAAAACCAAAAACATTTTTTTTTTTTTTTTTTTTTAACTAAGAAATAAATAAAACAAATATTACAAACTAACCATAGAATTACAAACAAGATGAACCTTGATGTGACATAAGCTGATTTTTAATCAAACCAACACATTGAGTAGCATGAAGTTCATCATTGCCAACAGGATTAGGAGGTACTTCCAACTTGTGTCTCAGCAACCTTTCCATAAAAGTAACAGATAAAGGATAAAGCTGATCTGACAGCATACACAAAATCATCCCACATGTAGTCTGTACTACATGAACACAAGGCAGAGGATAAAATCTCCAACTCTCAATCTCCCACTTATGAGAATTCTTCCAAATAGAATATCCTTTACCATTTGGAGAATGAGAATCAAACATAACCTGAAGATCACCCAACAAATATAAACCAGAACCAGTTGCTGAATGAAACTTATAATACTGAATGACATGTTCATACAGCATCTGCAAATCATGTCTAGTTACCAAATGAAGAATGTCCTTCAAGAAGTTGAACTCAAGAACAGTATTATCCAGCCTATAAACAGTGTTAAGCTTTCCAGCTTTCCAATTGACCAACACCACATATGTTCCTTCAGGAAAAACTTCAACAGACCCAACTTCAATAAAGGTAGATTCATCAGCCTTGAGATCTAAATCAGTATTCCTTGAAGCATGTTTCGTAGCCAATCTATCAGAACTTCTTGTAACCAAGCTCTTTTCCCCCATATCAACAATGTTATCAGTATCAAGCTGTAGATTATGTTCCTGACTCAAAGGATCACTCAACTCCACACTAGACAACACTTCAGAAGAAACCAAAGATGATTCAGCAGAAACAACCACATCAGTAGAAGGAGTAGCATCAGAAGGTGTGTCAGAAGTAACAACTGAAGAGACCACCACAGGCAAAACAGTTTCAAAATTATCCACAATTTCAACTGTTTTCTGTCTCTTAGCCGTAGGAACATCAGATAGTGAAGCAATACTTTCCAATTGAGAAGAAGAAGTAGAACCAGAAGAAGAAAACTTCATAACCAAATTATATTGTCTAATTAAAGCATCATCAGACAAAGTACAGATTTGCTTCATAGACATACCAGAATTATACATAGCAGAATTCTTCACAACTCTTCTCATATAATTCCTCTTCTGATCAACAGTCATAGGTTTTTCTCTTTTGGCTTTATTTCTTTGATCAATAAGAGCTCTTCTCTTTGCAGCAGATTCTTGCTTCCTTTGATTACCAAGTTCCACCATTTTATCCACAAAATTCTCATCATTAAAAGATGCTCCTAATATAAGTTTTGCAAGATTTGGATCAGATGCACCTTGAGAAATATAACCATCCCATTGATCATCAGTAATCGTAGGAAGTAATGCATCAAGCTCTAATTGCCTTTCAGGAGACAAATTAGAAGCATACTGATCTTGAAGAAATTTAGCCACAATACGACTCTTCTGCATATTTTCATAATCAGCAAACAATCTAGCTTGAGCTTGATTTTGTTCTTCAGTCACAATTCCTGAAGTCAGCATATCATCAATCACAGGGTCCTGTACTTTCTCAGAAGATGTCTCAGTAGAACCAATTTCAGCAGAACCAATGTGATCTTCAGAAGAAACAACCAAACCCACATCAGAGGAAACAGGTTTAGACAATTCCTCAACAGGTGTAGAGAAAACTTCAGATGAAGCATTCAACTTATACATTCTCCCAGCAATAAAAACCTCTTCGTCATCTGCTGAAGGTGAAACATTTGGTTGTTCTTGTATAGACGAAGTTTAACCATGATCAGAAGCAACCTCCTCAACTAGATCATCAGCAGATGCATCAACCATATGTGGCTCCTTTGAAGTGTCAGCAGATACCTTATTCAAATATTGTCTTCTTCTTTTGCTAACATATAGAATAGGCTCCTTGCGCCTTGAAGATTTAGCAACAGGAGAAGAAACATCATATGTAAGTGCTACATCAGCCAATATTCCAAGGGATGCATGAAGATTCTCTTCGTCCTCCTCCTCAAAAGAAACCAAACTTCTCTTTTTACCCCTCTGACTCAGCAATTCCTCCAAGTTCTCAACTTTAGTCTCCAATTCCACAATCTTAACTGATCAGAACAGACACTCTGCAAAACAGAACAAACACAGAAACAAACACAAACCAACAAAGAGAAACACACTAAGATTACATTAGCAGGTTAGAGTTAGTTAAAATCAAACAAATATACAAAATTACATAGCAAAATGCAAAGTTATACACAAATCCTCCCCTGAGGCATATGCCTCCCCTGAGGCCTATGCCTCCCCTTAAACTTTGCAGTTAAGGGTTAAGCATGCCAATATGGACCACAAGGTGTTGAAACCTTGGTCCTTCAAAAGCCTTTGTTAACAAATCTGCCACATTATCATCAGTATGAATTTTGACCACATTTATCAAATTTTTATCATATGCATCTCTTATAAAGTGGTGCCTGATTTCAATATGTTTTGTTCGACTGTGAAAAACTGGATTTTTAACAATGCATATGGTACTTTGATTATCAATAAAAATTGTTGTGTTCATGAAATTGTACCCATAATCCAACAACTGATTTTGAATCCAAAGAACCTGTCCACAGCAATTTACAGCAGCAACATACTCTGCTTCAGTAGATGAGGTAGCCACAATAGTTTGTTTCTTGCATTGCCAAGAAATCAATCTCTTTCCAAGGAATTGGCAACCTCCAGTGGTGGACCTCCTATCCAGATTAGCACCAGCATAGTCACTATCACTATAAGCTTCCAACTTAAAAGGAGACTCTTTTGGGTACCAAAGACCTAGAAAAGGTTGGCCTTTGAGGTACTTAAAAATCTTCTTAACAGCATTGAGATGGGAAGTCAGTGGAGTAACTTGATGTCGTGAACAAACACTCACAGCAAATGTAATATCAGGCCTAGAAGCTGTTAAATACATCAAAGACCCAATCATAGACCTGTATAAATGAACATTCACAGGTGGATCAGCTTCATTGTTGGTCTTTGTCTTTGGAGCTTCATAAGGTGTAGTGGCAATCCTTACACCCTCCATACCAAACTTCTTCAAGATGTCCCTCACATATTTGTCCTGACTGATAAAGATACCATCAGGTTTCTGCTGAACTTGAAGACCCAAAAAGAAAGTCATCTCTCC
Organism: Chrysanthemum seticuspe; assembly: GCA_019973895.1. Lineage (NCBI taxonomy): Eukaryota > Viridiplantae > Streptophyta > Magnoliopsida > Asterales > Asteraceae > Chrysanthemum > Chrysanthemum seticuspe. The sequence goes on from BPTQ01000009.1 coordinate 185,837,638, forward strand.
CATTGCACTCATCTGAAACTCTCCCTTCATAAGCTCCTCAAACTCCCTGCACCAAGCTTCCTTTGTGGATCCAAAAATAATGTCATCCACATATACTTGCACAAGAATTATGTCAGTGGAATTCTTCTTTAGGAAAAGAGTCTTATCAATTGCACCTCTTCTGTAACCATGCTTCAGCAGAAATGTAGAGAGCCTAGCATACCAGGCTCTGGGTGCCTGATGTAGTCCATAGAGAACTTTGACCACCTTATAAACATGATTAGGATGATCTGGATCTTCAAAACCTTTAGGTTGAGTGACATACACCTCCTCTTCAATTTCACCATACAAGAAGGCTCCTTTAACATCCATTTGATAGACCATAAAGCCCATATAGGATGCATAAGCTAAGAAAATCCTTATAGCCTCAACTCTTGCCACTGGTGCAAACACTTCATCATAATCGATCCCCTCCTCTTGTCTATACCCCTGTGCAACTAATCTAGCTTTGTTCTTAATGACAACACCCCGAGCATCTCTCTTATTCTTCAGAATCCATTTAGTCCCAATAGCATACTTACCATCAGGTAGTGGTACCAATATCCAAACCTGCTGATTTTGAAATTGTTGCATCTCATCCTGCATTGCTTCAAGCCAACTTGAGTCTTCAAGAGCCTGAGTAACACTGGTTGGTTCCACTTGTGAGAGAAAACAAGCAAACAGACAATGTTGATAGTCTGTGTGATTGTCTCTCTGCTGATTAGAGACATAAGAGATAAAAGCCACCTGACCATATTTAGAACGCGCCACAGTACCTCTTGTTCTAACAGGTGCATTAGGATCACCAATAATATTAGACTGTGGATGAACATTGTTGATCCTTGTAGTAGTGGTGGTGTTGACATCAATGGAAGAATCAAGATTAGTCACAGTAGGTTCAAAGTCAGTATCATAGGAAGGTGTGTTGAAGATGCCTGCTTTAGGTTGATGATGACCAAGATCTGAAGGTTTTGGAAACCTTGTATAAGGTTCTCCAAGGTCTGTTGACACTCTAGTAGAAATAGGAGTAGTGGCAACATGTCTTTCAGCCGAATTGGAGAGGTGAGGAGAAACAGAACCACTTTCAGCAGAATTGAATGTTCCACTGATTGCTTCACTTGTACCATTTTCACCATTCCTCTCAGCATCTAAATTGGCTGCATACTCTTGTTTCTTCAGTCTAGCAAGGTCCTCAGCATAATAGAATTCATCTTCACCCACATCAGTATAATCTTTAGAAGTGTCACCTACAAAATTGTTAGGAGAGAAGGAAGGTACTACAATGGGTTGTTCATCATCATCAGACCCACTGTCAGAATGAGCTTCCAAAGTTTCTGCACTAGTAGTTGGAGATGCTTCAGAATCTGCATTTTGGTTAGCCATATGTCTAGCATAACCCAAGTAATCAGTCAAGTAATCAAGATCAAATGACCAAACATGACCCTGTCCTTGAACATTAGGCTTGTCTTCAAGATACCTCAGATTCAATGTCTCCTCAATCTTCTTAGCAGATACATTGTAAACCTTGTATGCCTTACTATGAGCAGAATACCCCACAATGTAACCATCATCAGCTTTCTCATCAAATTTGCCCAAAGGATCACTGGTATTCAAAATTGTCACTTGGCAGCCAAACGGTTTAAGGTAATGAATAACAGGAACTTTTCCAAAAAGAAGTTCATATGGTGTTTTAAGGTGTGGCCTAGTAATGGACACTCTGTTTAGAACATAACAAGCTGTACCAACAGCCTCAGTCCAAAACATGGTAGGGTTCTATTAGAAACGATCTTATTTAGAGTCTGCTAGCATTGATCTTGCAGCCTCTATTAAGGTTCTATTTTTTCTTTCTGCCACCCCATTTTGTTGAGGGGTTCTTGGAGTGCTATAGTCCCTTTTGATTCCCTTTAACCTGCAGAGTTCTATTAGAATGGCATTTTTGAACTCTGTACCATTATCACACCTAATTCCTTTCACCTTTTTGTTCAACTGATTCTCAATAAGGGTAATGAAGTCTTTCAATATTTCAGATGTTTCATCTTTGGTCCTTAGAAAGAATACCCAACAAAATTTGCTATAACCATCAGTGATCACCAGACAAAAATATTTATGATCAATGCTTCTCACTTTAGTTGGACCAAACAGATCCATATGAAGCAGCTGAAGAGGTTCAGAAATAATGGTTACTGCTGTAATAGGAACACCTTTGTATGAGGCTCTGTGCTGCTTTCCTTTGTTGCATGCAACACAGTTATGATCATTGGTGAATACTTTGGCAGGAAGACCTTGAACAAGGCCCAGTTTTGAAAGCTGGTTAATGGTCTTAAAATTAACATGGGCCATCCTTCTGTGCCATTTGGTGGACTCATCCACAGATGCTTTAGCCACCAAACATGTTAAGTCACCTGCTAGTTGGACATTAGTTAAGTTGAATGTATAAAGATTGTGACTGCGAGGAACCTTCAGCAGAATTGAAGTTTCTTCTGGGAGTTTGAAGTCTTTAGACAGCACAAGACATTCATCCTCTGTGAAGAGTACTTTGTTCTTAGTGTCACAGATTTGTGAGACTGAAAACAAATTAAAGTGTTGAAGTTCCTTTACATAATAAACATTCTCAAAGTCCAGTTGAGGTGTTTTGATGGTCCCTTTTCCAGTAATTCGTCCATCACTTCCTCCAAAGGTTACATTGCCTCCTCCTTCAATAGGTACAAAGTTATGCATCATGTCCCTGTTTCCTGACATACTTCTAGAACAACCACTGTCAACAATTCCAACATCTTTATGCATAAGGGGATGATCCTACAACAACAACAAAAATATACAGAAAATTAGTACACTATGGAGGCTCAAGTCATTGCTGACTTGAACCTGCCTTGTGGATCATATGAGTTGTGCCATGTAGAAGTATAAGATCCACTATTGTTCTTGGGTTTCCAATGAAACTTAGGTCCCTGTGTATTCCAAGAACAACCTGCTGAGGTCTTGACAGCAGTCTCCCAGTACCCTTTCCCATCAGTCATAGGGTTAACATATCTAGGCCAAAAACCATTTTTAAAATATTCACTAGTTGGTTGAACATATGGTTTTACAACTGGTTTCCTCCAAGAAAAAGGAGTATTATACTTTGTATCTTGTGGAACATAAGGTGGTATGTCATTAACATTTGTCCACATTGGTCTAGATTTCCTAGAAGCACCACACCTACTCATCCTTTGCTCATGATAATCACAATCCTTAATTAAATGAGATTTACTTCCACACACAAAACATTTCTTCTGATTAGAAGATTAATTTAAACCAAAAGAAGTATTCTTACAAGCAGAAGTATTCAAACCAAAACCATGAAAAGAATTGTTTTTAACAGTACTATTATGCAAAGAATTAAAATGCAAGTCTTCAGAGGCAACTATCTTGGAAGTGGATTCCTTGGCAGCAACTCTGACATGCTTATTGGTAGTCTTGGGTACAGGCATGGGTGAAGACTTGGGAAGGGCAGGCTTGGGAAGGTCAGACTTGTCATTTGAATCACACTCTGTAGACCCTTGCTTGGAGGACTTGTCACTGTTAACACAAGAGACAAAGTCATTAGTAGAAGTATTAGGGTCTGGCATGTCTCTTGACTTTTTGCCATACAGATGGTGTGAGCCATCAAAGTCTTTAAGAGTGGAAAGGTCAATGGGCATATGCTCACATCTAATTGGTCCACGTACAGCATGTAGGTCACCTTCTTTCACAAAATTAGCTAGGCCTGCTGGTGTAGATTTACGTGTGTCATCCCTAGCTTCTAAGCCTACATATTTCTTAAAACCTAAAGCCACTGTAGAATTGGGAGCTTGACTACTATAAATGAGACTAGCCAACTTATTACCATTCATCATCCATTCATTATTCCTAGCAATTTCCTCCTTAACTTTCTCCTTAAGCTCTAGATTTTCTAACTCTACATATGCTCTTAACTTCTCAGACCATTTTAATTCATTTGTAGCACATTCGAGATCTCTTTCTAAAACACCTATTTTCTCATCATAAGCTATTTCATTCTTCTGAAACCAAACCTTTTGTCTTTCTAGTGTTTTTAAAGCCTGTTTATAAGCTTCTACTTCCACATAGCATTCATTATATTTAGGTTCCATAATATCATAAGCTTGTTTGAGTTCATTATAACGCTCACTACATCCAAACAAACAGTTTTGTACCTGAGAGATGCCCATCAAGGCAATCTGATCATGCCTATCCTCTGTAGTACAGCTTGCAATCAACCCAACATTATCAGGACCATCATTATCAGCCTCCTCATGTTGCTTCCAGTCCACATTGCTATCAAGAGTGACCAAAGCAGTTGATCCCTTTGAAGTTCCTGCCTCCTTCTGATACTGCTGATAAGAAGAGCATCTTGTCTCATCACTAGCTTTCCTGTCTTTGCTTTCTCTAGAGAAGTGACCCATCTGTTGGCATGTGAAGCATTTAACCTTCCTTTTGTCAAACCTTGCTGGATCGCGTCCTTTGAATCCAAACCTTCTGCCAGCTTTGCGCTCAAAGTTCTTGATATCCATGGAAAGCATGGCCACCTGCCACCTCAGCTTCATCTCTTCCATCTCAATCGGGTCCACCTGATCAAAATCCTCATAAGCCAGATCCTGCTGAGGATCATAATCAGCAAAGAAGGATCCAAGTACATCTTCCATAATGTTGCTTGATTTAGAGTGAGAACTTGATGAAGGAGCAGCATAAGATGATGATGGATATGGGCTTGGACCATAGCTAGACTTTGGAGTGGAGGCTCCAACAAATGCAGTATGACTAGCAGAAGAAGATGATCGAAAAGGGCTTCTTACATCATGTTCAAGAGCTTTAAGTTTGTGGTACAGCTCATCAAAGGTAAGCATGTCCAAACCAGCTTTTGCTTTTAAAGCTATGCTTACATGTAGCCAGGATGGAGGTAATGACCTCAGAAACTTAGAGTTACAGTCATCATTATCTGGCTTTGCCTGTAGCTGATTCAACTGACTTAAAATCTTGTGAAACTTATCATAGCCCTTGTGAATTCCTTCCTCTTCAGAGATTTGAAAGTCCTGAAATTGTTGTCTTAGCATGGACTTCTTCAGTCTCCTAGACTCCTCATTCCCACCAAACTTCGCCTTAATTGCTAACCATATATCCTTAGCATCTTGCATGAAGTGAAAATCACTCAAATGATCCTCAGGAATAGCTTGCAGAAGAATAGTTCTGACCTTTGTTTCTCTCTGAACCGCCAGCAACTCTTCAGCAGTTTTGGGAGGAACATTCATCATATTACCAGCAGCATCCGTGGTAGTTCTCTTCAAACTGTTCCCCTTCATAATTATCTGCCATAGATTCCAATCAATGTTGGAGATCCAATTCTGCATCTTCATCGCCCAAAGATCATATTCCTCCCTTTTAAGGTAAGGAAACTTAGCATTGCTATTAGAGAGACTTAGTTTTTGCAGATGGGTGGAGTTTTGATTGTTGGTGAGTTCAGTATCAACATCTGAACCAGGCATGATGATTTTGTTATGGTTGTATGGGTGTTTAGAAAAACTTGTCCTTAGTATCGTAGAGACTCTCACGAGGCTCTGATACCACTTGTTGAAACAAACAGACCTTGATAGATCTTGAGCTCGTGGATCGTTATGTATGCCTATGTAATCACAAGCACAATAAAAGACAATATTTACTACTTATATTTATCAGCGGAATATAAACACAAGTAATAACTATGAACTTCTTGATCCTCTATGGATCTTTATATTAACTAAAACTGAGTTTTCAATCGGTACATAACTCATTCTAATGTGTTCCTTTTATAGACAAGGAACCCTAAACAATATCGCTAAACCATTTCCCAAGAAACGTATAATCATAAAACTAAATAAGATATACACAATCACTTCCTAATAAAGCTCATGTATATCCACACTAAATAAACTAAACACGGAATAAAACACTTCCGCAGAAACAGACTATTAACTATTATACTTCAGTAGATTATGTCATCAGCAGAATCCACTCTTCTTCAGTAGAAACACTTCGGCATTAATTTCAGCATAATCCAGACTTCACATAATTCCCAACACTCTCCCTCTGAAGATGAGGGCGAGGAGGAGCATGAGATCGAGGAGGAGCATGAGATTGAGGAACAGTATGTAGATAAGGTTGAGGATCCTCAGGAGGAGGATGATGAGGATATCCTTGATGTGGGTACTCCTCCATTGTAGAGTCCTGCACATTCTCCAGGACCAGGCTCTCCCTTACCATTGCCTGAGCCTGATTTACCTGGACAGCCTTTTGATTTTGATCCATCTCCACATTCACCTGAGATAAGTAGCCCATTAGGTTCAGATATACCATCGGATATTGCTTCAGAGCCCGAGGAGTATGCGGAGACGGGTTTGATGTGGGAGAGGATCACATTGCAGGGTATTAGGCTTAGTAGGTTGACAGATCGGTTGGTTGGAGTATCGAGGGATAGTGTAGAGGATTTAAGAGCGGATATGGGTTTGGTAGTCAGGAGGACTACAATCTTGAGAGAGGGTATGTCGGAGCTCCAGGAGCAGGTTGGGGACCTGCTGAGACGGTTTGCGATAGCCCGAGATGCGGACAGAGCGATATGGCGCAGGATAGGTGAGTTGGAGAGAGAGGTCGTGGATCTGAAGAGTGATCGTGACGCTCGGTGTGTTGAGCTTGCTTCTTTGTGAAGAGAGGTTGACGATGTTAGGAGATCTGTTAGTGGTATTCGTGATCGTTGCTAGATTGTGTTAGATTTGATCGTTGCTAGATTGTGTTAGATTCATAACATTGTACCATCTTGAAACTGAGTAGTCTCTAGTTCGAGATGTAGATATATCCTAGTTATCTTATTAAGTATTGTTGTTAGGATCGTTTTTGATTTCTCCATATCCTTTCATGTATTCCACTTTGAAACCTATGAGTTATGGTTATTGGAACGTGCATCCTTTAGTTATGATTCGGTCTCTGGTTGTTTTGTTATGGTATAACATTATCCTTGTTTACCTTGATTATGTATTCGAGCATTATTTGGTGATCCTTGGAACCAAAACTTGGTCTTTTAGAGCGTGAATTGTGAACTTATGAAACTGTTATTCTTGCCTTCAGAATGATGGCACCAAGACAAAACCCGCCTAGGACTAACCGAGTAGCCCCTGCTGTTGTGGTTGCCCCTGTCCGTCGAGGTCATCGTCCGACCCCGACCACTCCACCTGTTGAGAACCTGAACACTGATAACCCAGCAGTAGAGAACCCGAATGTGAACGACCGTGCTGAGAATGGTCATGTTCCACAAAACCCTCCACCTTTGGACCCAGCCCACATTGACCAGCTTGTGACGCAGCGTGTAGCTGAACTGCTAGCCGAGTCTAATCTCTCTAACACCTCTGGTGGAACCCCACTTCTGAATCGAACTCGAGGTTTTACCTACAAAGAGTTCCGATTATGTGGTCCCATCGAGTTTGGAGGAACCGAGGGAGTAGTTTACCTAACTAGGTGGATGGAGAAGACTGAATCTGTGTTTACCGTTATCAACTGTGAAGAGGATTGTAAGGTTAAGTATGCAAGATTTACCTTGAAGGACGAAGCGTTGACCTGGTGGAACAGCTATCACAGATCTGTAGGAAGTGATGTAGCTTATAGCATGACTTGGACCCAGTTCAAGGCTCTCTTGATCAAGACTTACTGTCCTAGGAATGAAGTTAAAAAGCTAGAAATTGAGTTCTGGAACCATAAGGTTAAGGGTATTGACATGACAACTTACAATCGTCGTTTCCAAGAGTTGTCGTTGCTTTGACCTTATATGGTTCGCACTGAAGCCATTAAGATTGAGAGGTATACTGATGGATTGCCTTTAGCTACTCGAAATGATGTCATCATTGTGAAGCCCATTAACTTGCATGAGGCAATTACTATGGCTCAGCATTTGATGGACTCTTATGTGTTGGAAGTAGGAGACAAGGGTAAGAGTGATAGGAGTGATAAGAGGAAGAGGAATGAAGTTGTTAAAGGAAATGGAGAGAATAAGGGTTATGAAGGTCAAGCCCTTGTGTGGTCGTTGCAATCGACACTACCATGGACCATGCTTAATTGTGTGTAGGAATTGATCTAAGGTAGGACACATGGCCAAAAACTGTAGGTCTCGTCCACTTGTTGCGGCTCAAACTGCACAAGGAGCGGACTTGAAGGCCACTGTCACGTGTTTTGGATGTGGAAAGAAAGGGCACTACAAGAATGAGTGCCGAGAGACGTGGATGAGAGGAAATTCTGGTAATGGAGGAGGATTTGTTAACCGAGGTGTTAAAGTAATTGCTTAAACCCTGTGAAGCATGAGGTTGTGGAGAATCAGGGAAATCAGGGTGCTAGGAATCAGCAGAGAGACATGAGAACAGCGCGTGTGTATACTATTGGGAAGGAACCTGGTGAGGACCCTAACGTAGTTACGGGTACGTTCCTTCTCAATAATCGCTATGCTTCCATACTGTTTGATACTGGTGCCGATATGAGTTTCGTATCCACCAACTTTATGCCATTACTAGGAATTTCCGAAACACCTCTAGGATTCAGTTACGATGTGGAATTAGCTAATGGGAATAGGGAGAAGATAGACACCGTAGTCCGAGGTTGTACCTTAAGTTTCCTAGACCACCTGTTTAGCATAGACTTATTGCCAGTTACCTTGGGAAGTTTTGACGTCATCATCGGAATGGATTGGTTGTCGAAGAACGGTGCACACATCATTTGTGATGAGAAGATCGTGCGTGTACCGTATGGCGGAAAAGTTCTGAGCATACAAGTAGATCGGAGCGACTATGGAAGTCCTTCCCGGTTGAGCATCATCTCTTGTATTAAGGCCCAGAAGTAGATGGATAGAGGAGGTTGTCTTTTCTTGGCCCGAATTTCTGAAAAGAAAAGCAAGGAGAAGAGTGAAAGACACCTTAATGATGTACCCGTCGTTAGAGAGTTTCCGAATGTGTTTCCCGACGATTTTCCAGGGATTCCACCTGTCCGACAAGTGGAATTCCAAATGAAGTTGATACCCGATGCTGCACCCGTAGCTCGGGCACCCTATCGACTTGCTCCAAGAGAATTGGAGGAACTGTCTAAACAGTTGGCAGAGTTGTCAAAGAAGAGATTCATTCAACCAAGTTCGTCACCATGGGGAGCACCAGTGTTGTTTGTAAAGAAGAAGGATGGATCGTTTCGGATGTGTATTGACTACAGGGAGTTGAATAAGTTGACGGTGAAGAATCGATATCTGTTACCTAGAATAGATGACCTGTTCGACCAACTCCAAGAAGCTAGTGTCTTTTCAAAGATCGACTTACGATCTGGTTATCACCAGCTTAGAGTTCGAGAGGAGGATATCCCTAAGACGACGTTTAGGACTCGTTATGGGCACTATGAATTCCAAGTGATGTCGTTTGGTTTGACCAATGCGCCAGCGGTATTCATGGATCTCATGAACCGAGTATGTAAGCCATACCTGGATAAGTTTGTGATAGTATTCATAGACGACATCTTGATATACTCCAGGAGTAGAGAGGAGCACGAAGAGCATTTGAGGCTCATTTTAGAATTGTTGCGAGAAGAGAAGTTGTATGCCAAATTCTCTAAGTGTGAATTTTGGATTCCGTCCGTGCAATTCTTAGGTAACTTAATAGATATTCGAAGGGTTCATGTTGACTCAGCTAAGATTGAGGCCATTAAGGAATGGGCAGCCCCTAAGAACCCATCAGAAATCCGCCAGTTTCTAGGTTTAGCAGGCTATTACCGGAGGTTCATTGAGGGATTCTCCAAAATAGCTAAGTCGCTGACCGAACTGACGTAGAAGGACGTTAAGTATGAATGGGGAGAAAAGGAAGAAGAAGCATTCCAACTCCTAAAGGAGAAGTTGTGTAGTGCGCCCATCCTAGCTTTGCCTGAAGAAAGCGAAGACTTTGTCGTGTACTGCGACGCTTCGCATAAAGGCTTAGGTGATGTTTTGATGCAACGGGAGAAGGTGATTGCTTATGCATCCCAACAACTTAAGAAGCATGAGAAAAACTACACCACCCATGATCTTGAGTTAGGTGCTGTAGTGTTTTCTCTTAGAATCTCGAGACATTATCTGTATGGAACCAAGTGTGTAGTGTTTACCGACCACAAGAGCTTGAAGCATATCTTAGATCAGAAGGAGCTGAATATGAGACAGCGTCATTGGTTAGAGTTGCTCAGTGATTATAATTGTGAGATTCGTTATTATCCTGGTAAGGCCAATGTTGTTGCTGATGCACTTAGTCGTAAGGAGAACATTCCACCTTTACTCGTTCGATCCCTAGGAATGACCATTATTTGGCCTCTACCATCTCAAATCTTAGCCGCCCAAGCTGCGGCATTGACGGAAGAGAACCATCCTTATGAGAATCTGCATGGAATGGTAGAAAGTTAAAACGGCTTCTTGAAGCGTTCCGACAGAACCTTATGCTTCAAAGACAGAAGCTGGATACCATTTCATGGTGGAATCCGTGAGTTGATTATGCACGAGTCGCATAAGTCAAAATACTCTATTCATCCTGGAGCCGATAAGATGTATCAGGACTTGAAGAAGCTCTATTGGTGGCCTAACATGAAAGCCGACATAGCTCAGTATGTTAGTTGGTGCTTGAATTGCTCTAAGGTAAAGGCCGAGCACCAGAAACCCTCAGGACTCTTAGTTCAACCCGAACTCCCAGAATGGAAATGGGAGCGAATCACAATGCACTTTATCACCAAATTACCAAGAACAGCTAGCGACAATAACGCTATCTGGGTAATCGTTGATCGTTTGACTAAGTCTGCTCACTTCTTAGCCATTAGCGAGGTCGATAGTCTCGACAAGCTCGCTCGGCTGTACATTATGGAGATAATATCGCATCATGGAGTACCGGTATCTATCATTTCCGATCGAGATAGCCGTTTTACATCCCACTTTTGGAGATCCTTACAGTCAGCGTTAGGAACAAACCTGGATATAAGCACTGCATATCATCCTCAAACCGATGGTCAGAGCGAGTGAACCATTCAAACCTTAGAGGATATTCTTAGAGCCTGTGTTATTGATTTTGGCAAAGGCTGGGAGAGACATCTCTTTTTGGCCGAATTCTCCTACAACAATAGTTATCATTCTAGCATTAAGGCCGCTCCATTTGAAGCACTGTATGGCCGAAAATGTCGTTCTCCTATTTGTTGGGCTGAAGTTGGCGAGAGTCAACTTACCGGTCCTGAACTTTTCCTAGAAACCACTGAGAAGATAGTTCAGATTCGTAACCGTTTGCAAACCGCTCGAGATAGACAAAAGAGGTATGGCGATAGAAGACGTAAACCTTTAGAATTTCAGGTTGGAGATCATGTTATGTTAAAGGTTTCTCCTTGGAAAGGAGTGATTCGTTTTGGGTAGCGTGGAAAAATCAATCCCCGATACATTGGTCCCTTTCCAATCCTGGAAAGAATCGGACCAGTAGCTTTCCGCCTTGAGCTACCATCGGAATTGAGCAGTGTACACAATGTCTTTCATGTTAGTAATCTTAAGAAGTGTCTTTCGGAGGAAAACATAGTTGTGCCTTTAAGAGATATCTGAATTGATGAAATATTGAATTTCGTTGAGGAACTGATTGAGATCATGGATCGTGAGATTAAACGGCTGAAGCATAACCGTATTCCGATTATCAAAGTTCGTTGGAACTCCCGACATGGACCGAAGTTCACTTGGGAACGTGAGGACGTATTCCGTAATAAGTATCCTAAACTCTTCATGACATCAAGCAACTTGGAGTGAAACCCGGGACGGGTTTCTTTTGAGGCTGGGAGGTTGTGACAACTGGCAATTTAGAGAGTCTATTTTAGGTAACCGCATTACGTTAAACTAAACCGAGCTTTTACCTTTACCACTATTTTTATCCGTCATGACTTGATTTGATATCGTTTATTGATGATTTATTTTATTATTGGATGAGTTATCGTGTGAGTTTTAACTCTTCTTGATACGCACTATTCGATTCGGCACTATAAAAGCCTAAAACAAGAAATAACATAACTTTTAAACCGTAACTCGAAACTTGACAAATAAATAGTCAAAACTCGTGGAAAAACTTAAATAAACATAATAGAAAGTCGAATGAATGTCGTGGGACACTCGTAGGACAATATATGAGCTCGAGAATGGGTAAACGGGATAGTTTACGAAAAATGACGGCTTCGGCCCCTCCTTTTAGCCTTGGCCGGCCACCCTCCCCTCCCCTCTCAATTTTATTTTAGTCCCTAGCTCCCATGTATAAAAGCTCCCACTCACCCTCATTTTTCCCATTTACTTCTCTCACTAAAAACACAGACACATAACTTTCTCTCTTTACTCTCTCTCTCCTACACCAAACAAAACCCTAACCCTAAAATACCACCACCGCCGCCCCACTTCCGGCCACTTTCCGGCCATTTTCCGGCGAGTGAAATTACACCTCCACCACCATTAGATAGATCTCTCTTTCCTCTTTCCATCCATAAAACTCTCACAAAAGCCTACATTAACACCTCCAAATCTTGAAAATAAGATTCGTGATTCTAGGGTTTTCATTAAATCTTGTAGATCGGGTTATAAAAAGGTAAATGGAACATGTGTCAAACTTGTTTTGGTCTTGACAAGCCTCGTATGGCTTCTTTATGGCTCGACCATGGCTCAACCATGGTGGGTTTTGGGTGAAACTTGGGTCTAAAACTATTTTACAACTAATAAAACATATATCTAGTGATTTGGTATCATGTGGTGTATCATATTGTTGGGTTTTTGCATTTTAGGTCATGTTTCATGTTTTTGATTAGGAATAGATAATGGGTTCGATGTTTGGTTAATGATTGGAAGTTGATTGATTGTGTTTGGTTGTAGTGGAAGTGATTTGGGGAGTGTTTGGTTGTGTGTATGGGGCGTACAAGCCACCATGACAACGATGGTCATAGCTTGGGTGGCGTACGAGACCCACATGGAACAAGGGTCCGAGTCGGGTCGTTGTGGTAGCTTGTTGGTTGATATTGTTGGTGTTTAGATGAGACACGTGGAGCCGAAAAGCTTCTAGAGCTTGTTTGGTTCACGTGATCTTAACCGTGACCGTGTCATGACCATTAGGGTCATAACATTGGTTTCGGGTATATTTGGTTGGTTGATTGGTTGGCGAGATTAAATTGGGTTGATTTGAGATTGAATTGCGCTATTATGACTTTTATTTGGACTTAATATATAAATTGTCAACCTTGAGCAACGTCAGTGTTACTTTGACTTTTTAGTCAATAGTTGACCCCGAAAACGCCGTAACATAGAGTTTAGTATAGTTTGGACTATTGATTGATTAAAAGCCGAGAAGTCATGACTCGTGCTTGTGGACTCAAAACGAATAACGATATGAAATTAATGTTGAAATTGACGAAATATATATATATATATATATATATATATATATATATATATGAAATTGCTAATAAACTATGAAACATAAATAATAAAAAGGTTTTTATACCAAAAATATTGATAACAAGACTTGTCTTGTTATTTACTATTTTAAATGGAAACTAACGACTAAAAATGGAAAGGTTTTATAATAAATAATTAATTAATGTTTTGAGTGCACGTTTAACGAAATATGTCAATTATGGGCATTTAATACTATTTTCAAGTATTTATTTACTTACGTTGTGTGCATGGGTTACGGATGACCTAACATTAATAGCGTCGATCCACGTGGGTAGCGGACTTATTAGGTTGACGAATCTAATAAGAGACCGCTAGGTACGTAGGATAACGTTATTAATGAGTGAATTATCCTTATGACTCGTTAGGATGCGACCGGTTTATGGGATAATAAGCGACACGAATAAATAATTGAGTTTATCGAGTTGACGAATTCGATAAGGTCTACTATTTATTCCGAAACTTATTGGACTATGGAGCTTATCGCTTAGATGTCTCGTTGTGTTGCATTGAATCGCATATTGGTTATTTGAGTGCATTCATGGCATCATATTGAGTCGATACACCCACATGAGGATACCAAACGCTAGGACTAAACGGTGAAACAAGACATTTTTGGAGATAACGAAAAGGAATACATTGGGGTAGATAACGTTGATTTTGGGAAATATATATTAAAATTGGTTTACATTAATAGGTTGTGCCGAGTCGATAGTTGCTGTGCTGTGATTAGCTGTTATCTTCTGCTAGTGTTTATTTGTGCGTTGCTTGCTTGAGGTGATTTTCATAGCCCTACTTTTATCTATGTTTTTAACTAAATTAGGGTGAGAATCATGCTACTATTTTTGGACCTTCTAAACTATTTTGATTTGCTTATGTGCTTGACTGATTTGATAGATATGTGGTAGTTTTTGCCTTAGTCTCGGGTAGCAATCCTAATTGCTATAACATTTGGCTAGCTAAGTATAGACTTCTACCTCGACCTAGTCCAGGGTTAGCAATCGTTCTAGACTTTGCTACAACTGTGCTGGCTAGTGTCGCTAGGGGCCCATTATGATATTTGTTTGTGATTGATGTGTATCTATCTTAGGTCTCGCATAGCAAATTAACTCCTACAGGTCCACTACTTTTTACTTGAATTTAAACCTATGAACTCACCAGCGTTAGCTAACCTTTTAGCATGTTTTCTCAGGTAATTAAGTGATGTTTGGAGTACGTGTTCTGTGGAAGCTTGGAAAGGAGGCATGGTTCAAGGATCATAATCAAACTCTGATAATTTATGGGGACCTATTTTATTAAATCATGTTTAGGCCTAATATTTACATTTTGGGATTAATGTTTTGAATAATTAAATTTGGGATTGGTTTTGAATGAAAATGTCTATCTTGTTTGCTATACTTGTGTGAGATACTAATCCAATTGTAATACCCCGAAAACTTGATTAAGTCTTCTGCTGTACCGAGATTTGGGGGTGTTACATCTTCAAAACAAGCACCATGTTATCAAATTGAGATTTAAATCAAAATCTCTCCCCCGATAAAAAATTTCAAACCTTTTGAGATTTGTGATCCCAATGGATTTAAATAATTTAGAGAAAATTTTGGGGAAAGATGTGGCTTGGTTTTGAAATTAACTGATAAGGAACAATTTTTTTTATTAAAAATTGTTAGTGTCAGGTATGATCATTTTGAGAGATCTTTAAGTAAAAGAAAATTTTCATTTTAAAAGATCTTTGAGTATACGAAAAATCATACCCTGACACATAACCCCAAAACTTTATTCACCACTTAATAATGTACAAATTGACTCGGTTGATGATATATTGATTGAAAATATGAAGTTTGCAATCACTCTCCCCCTCAATCGATGACCCGAGTAATAGATTTAGTGATAAAAATTTATGAAAAATTGAGTCCGGTTGATTTTCAAAACTTTTCGTCCAAGTTATTTTCAAACAATGTTATCACCATAAGAAAAACAAATATTTTTCAGAAGAATCTTAGAATGAAAAATATTTGTATAGGGACAGCCGTCTTTTTGGCGACAAGCTTTCCTGATTTTGTTTTAGGATACGTGCACGAATTTAATGAAAATCGATTTTGCGCAGCACTTGCCTTTTTTGAAAAAGCGGGTAACAGTGTGAAATAACTGCAAGCCATAGCGGGTTACAGCCTGAAATTAATGTAAACCATATTAGGCATGTTTTGAAAACATTTGAACTTCTACTCGAACTTCATCTAAAACCCCGTGTCATTATTGAATGACAATTCTAGGATTGTAGATGTTATCGATATCAGAAGACATGCCTTGAGAAAAACAATATTTTTGGAATTTTCTGATTTTTCAAATTTCTATGGGTTTTTATTGGTTTTATATTTTTGTATTTTGCTTTTTGAAAAATATGTAAAAAGAATTGGTGAAGAAACTCATTTACTCCTCATCCTCTTCCTGGAGACGTTTGAGCATTTCCGGCTGCAGACTCTTCATGACGAGTCACAGGAAGATAAACTGAAATCGGTCTCATAGAAGAGCTTTGGTGAAGATGTCTGCCAACTGATACTCAGTCCTTACAAAATAGAGTTCAACCACACCATTGTCTACTTGTTCCCTGATAAAGTGATGTCAAATGTCAATGTGCTTAGATCTTGGGTGTTGGATATTATTGCAGTAGAGAGCGATGACACTTTTGTTGTTACAGTACAGAGGAATTTTGTTGAATACAAAGCCATAGTCAGATAGTTGGGATCTCATCCATAAAATTTGAGCACAACATGATGATATGGCAATGTATCCAGCCTCTGTAGAAGATATAGAAGTACTCATTTGCTTCTTTGACGACCAACTCACTAATTTATCACTCAAAAACTGAGCACCTCCTGACGTACTTCGACGAGTATCTTGACACCCTACATGGTCAGCATCTGCATAGACTGTTAGTGACATGGCAGTGTCCTTCGGATACCAAAGACCTGTGTTAAAAAGTATCTTGACACCCTACATGGTCAGCATCTGCATAGACTATTTGCAATTGAAACTAATTAAAAAGTATTAAAATCTAATTTGAAATTAGAAAAATAGTAAACAGTGACAGAAAAATATGAAAATTTCCAGAAAAATCCTAAAAGTGATTATGAATCAAGGAAAAATAATGAAAACTACTAATGATCACTGAAAATGCTAGTTGCTTTGAAACTGCTTATGGAAAAGCCTAAGAAAATAAGCTATAAGCTACTAGAATGAACCAAAAGCTACCATGACTTTCACTAGGCTAAAACTGACTCAGATCAACTAAATGTAACTAACTAGAATCACTAAATCACAAACCACAAGTAAATTACCTAAACTCAGATTCCTAAAAAGCTAAAGCTAAACAGGTCTTACCTCCCTAATTACAGATTAAAAATAAGCAATCTAAAATAAGCTAAAGCTAAAACCAGAAGATGGAACCTAAAATAGACCTAGCAGAGAAGGTTTAGATCAAATCTGAGCCTTAGAAAAGCTTTCATGAGCTTCTCACAGGCTCTGCAAGTAACCTGTACACACTCAGTGTTCACTGAATGTGTGTATAGGGCACATATGACCTAGTTGACAAGCTGATTAAGTGGATAAAGAAAATTCTAAAAATTCTTCTAAAATTGTATTTGAAAACACTACCAACTAAAGTTTAAGACCCCAAAACTTCAACTGCTTTAGACCACAGAGCACTGAATTAAAAATCTACAAAATTCAGTGAACAAAACACTTTTGATATTTTTGACTTTTGAAACAGAAATGAAATTTTGACTTAAATGAGATTCATCCCTTGAATCTTAATGAAAGTTATATTTTATGATAAAATGAGATAAGATAAAGCTATTTTAACTATTTTAATACCTAAATGCAAAGTATAAACTTCTAAATCCAATTGAGATGAAAATGAAAGCAGGAAACAATTGATTTTGACTTTTTGTGATCTAGGATGCAAGTTAATTACTAGAATTGACTATATAAACCTAATTACTACTGGTGCAATAATAATCTTCCCCTAATTCACCCTCTAACAAAGATTTAGATCCTAATCCAAACACTAGTTATGAAACTAAAATGCAAAATAAACAATCTAACTAATGAATATAAACTATAGATACCTCTAAAACGGATTCAGACAATGAAATTACACCTAAGTGATGATCACTAATCAGTAATTACCAAGAACTAAGCAATTTCAAAATGATGCAGATGACAGCAGATTAATCAATAATAACAACTAATGGATTCAATTAACTAAACCTGATAACCAGCAATCTAAACAAACTAAATCATGATGAATAACATGAGATTAAACAATAATAATTTTCACAAATTGTTCCTTCACTATTGAGCTAAATCGGATGATGAAACAATACTTACAACCGGTCCAGCCACTATGGCTTGCTACTGACAATCAAATACCCTTATCCAACTCCAATTCAAGCTAAAATAACCCAAATCTGATCCAATATCAGTAACTAAACCCAATCCTGCTCTTAAAACCCTTGGTTGACCATAGTTGACTGTTTGAATGACTTGTTTGTAAAGTGAAAGTAGAGCTGAGTAGGAAGAAATTTAAACTCCTAATAAGCTACAGACAAACTTATAAGAGTTTTATGATAACATAAACAACACTGAAATTAACTTGAAAACAGAATTCATATATTTTTTATTTTTTAAGGATTTTTCTGATTTTTTATGATTTTTGTTAAAGAGAGTGAACAAGCTAAAATGATGAAGTATAAGCTTAAATCACTTAAATGAATATTGATAAGCTAATAGAAATACTTGAATCAACAATTGAATTTAAATGGAAATTAAAACTGAAAACTATTTTATTACTTAAATTCTCTGAATATAAAGGAGCTTGGAATATAGAAATGAAATTAGAATAAAGAAAACATTCATAAACTACTATTCTACTCAGAACTACTACATGATTACAATGTGAAATCAGGGGGTATTTATAGCGAAGCTTGAAGCCTTGGAAGGACCTGGAAGCTTGGATTTGTGCTTTCTCTGAGCCTTTTGCAACTGTTAGATCACCCATCCACCTCACTTTATCAATCATAGCCTTTAGATCAAATCCCCCACATAGCATCCACCAATCAGAGAGTAGGAAAGGGTAGTATGACACACGGATTGCCAGCGTGGCATTCCGTATGTCAGGTGCGTTAGTACAAGTACAATATTGCCCTCAATTTAAGTTAATTGGATCAATTAGACAGGAGAGTAAATTAAGGTTTATCATGCCTAGGTAAAATGAGATTTGGGGAAGAACCATTTGGCGGGTAAAGTAAATATATTTTTTATTGCATTTGACTATGTTGACCGAGGTAATAATAGTTGGGGTTGACCGGGTTTAAGAAAAGGGTTGACTTGGGCCTTGTGTTTGGAAATGGGCTTGGGAATTTAATGGACCAAGGATTGGACTTGTGTTAGATATTGAAAATTAACATAAGGACTAATTGTGTACATTCTGAAATTCTAGGGACTAATCATGTAATTACTGAAAAGTCATCCAAGGGCCAATCTTGTCACTTCCAAATACACCAAGGACTAAACTTGCCAAATCTGAATCTTTAGGGATAAAATCTGACAAATTTTGAAACTTGAGGGACTGATTCTACCATTTCTTTAAAGTTGAACAAATCTTTCATAAATCATCCTCTAGCATTAAAGTCTTCACAATTGCTCACTTCTGACTTCCGGCTCAGCTTTAGCACTCTTTCTCTCTCGTGCTCGGGTTTTTGTCTGATTTGTCTTTCTTTTGCGTGTTTTGTCATATCCGTACCTGCACATGCATAAACTCAAGAAACCAACAAATATTAGCAATAAACGGCTCTTTTCTCGTTATTTTGGGTCTATTTTGGTAAAGAAATGGTATGTTTTTTAGCACATACCAAGATCAATAATCATAGCATAATCTGGAGGTGGCACTAATTCCCATACATCTAGTCAATCGAACTCATGAATTTCCTCTTGCATAGCATTAAACCATTTGTCCTCAGACATTGCAGTTTTGACATCTTTTGGTTCAACTTTGGATAGTACAGAATTAAAGAAGCACCATTAGGCATCAGTGGCAAGTTGCTTTCTAGTAGATACCGGACGAGAAGGATTCCCAATGATGTTATCCAATGGATGATCATGTGTCCATTTTTTGAGATTTTCATGTGGTTGATGATAAGGTACTGAAGTGGCAGAGTTAGGGTTCCTGGTGAAGATGCCTTAAGAGTGGGTTCAGGGGCAAATATATTCTCAAATGAAGCATCTTCAGTAGTGGCAAAGGGGTTGTCTTCAAAAGAATTATAAGATGCATTTCCTTGATGTACTGAAGACGTTGAGGATTCGATGATGATGGTGAATGGTCAGCAGATGGAGCTTCTTGTGTTATGGAAATTGAGACAGATGGACCATTTGAATTGGTTGGTGTAGGAGCAGCAGTAGCTAGTGGTGCAAGAGTATCATCAGTTGTAGGCTCAAAGTATTCGTCATACATCGGATCAAATATAATCATCAAATCTTCTTCTGAAGGTACATAAGGAGCTGCAGGTGTGGGATTCATTACAAGACCCGAACTAATTGGTCCAGGTGTCAAAAGTTGAGGTGTGGGTCCAGAACTGGAGTGTCTAGGAGCCATTTTCTCAGTCAGCTCATCAAACGTAACATGAATAGTTTCCATAATATCTCGAGTTCTTTTGTTGTAGATTCGGTAACCCTTCCGATCAGGTGCACAACCAACAAAAAAATCCAATATCAGCCTTAGCTTTCAAATTTCCTAGATCTTGGCCATCATTGGTTGGATAGCATAAAACCCCAAACACACGTAGAAATGAGAGGTCCGGTTTTCTGTTGTGCACTAATTCATATGGAGTTTTTCCATGAAGAGTATGTATTAGGGATCGGTTTTGAGTGTAACAAGCAGTGGCAATGGCTTTCGCCCAGAGAAACATTGGAGCCATTGATAATATTAGTATAGTCCTAGTAGCTTCCACAAGAGTACGATTACATCTTTCAACTACACCGTTCTGCTGAGGAATGCGTGGAACACTTTTCTGATGACTAATTCTAATGCTTTCATAAACTGAATGAGCTGTTTGTTCAAAAATTCAGATCCATTGTCTGTACGGATGATTCTGACAGTTTTTTTAAGCCTATCCTACAATTGTTTGATAAGCTTAATGATAACCTCGGGAGTTTCATCCTTAGTTCTCAAAAACTTTACCCAAGTGAACCGGGAGTAATCGTCAACAATAACTAGCACATACTTCTTCCCATTGATACTTTGTACTCTCATGGGTCTACATAGATCCATGTGAAGGGTATGAAGAACTTCCATGATGGTATTGGCAGGTTTGGGTTTATGGGCATACTTTTTCTTTTGCCCAGTTGGTAGGCAGAACAAAGATGATTTTTTTCATATTTTAAATAGGGTAAACCTCTCACAAGGTCCTTTCTAGTAAGATCATTGATGATGCTGAAGTTCAAGTGATTGAGTTGACAGTGCCATAGCCATGATTTGTTCTTGGATGCCTTTGATAACAAGCAAATAGGAGAAAACTTCATCATGTCTTCGATAGAGATGGTGTACAAGTTGGTGCCATGAGATCCCTTTAGAAGCTTAACACTATCTAATTCTCTAACAAAGCACATGTGTTTTCTGAAGGCTACTTCGAGATCAGAATCACAAAATTGACCAACAGAGAACAGATTGTGCCCAAGTCCTTCTACATAGTATACCCGGGAGATAACACTGTCACCAAACAAATAATCTCCATAACCCATAATTGCCCCAAAATGATCATTCCCAAATATAACAGTCCCGATGAACATATTCACGAAGTTCTTGAGCCGTGAGCGATCCCCAGTCGTATGTTTTGAGCAGCCTGAATCCAAATACTAAAGGACGATTTGTACGACCTGCATTTGAAAACAGACGAGAATGGATAAGTGGAAGCATTGGATCCCCAAGAGAATGAGGGATCCGATTGGTTAGCACACACAGTTTGTAAACCTACAGCATCCCTAGATGCAATGAAATTATTAGTGGGAGTTGCACTAGTAGAAGCAATGGACCTAGTCACGGTGTACTGATTTCCTAAAGGTTAAATTCTACCAGTGGGCTTCCATTTCTTAAGGATCGCTGATCTACACAATGAAGGGCAAAGTTCGCCAATTTTGAATTTATTTCCTGTAGGTTTCTACTGAAAACCCACATTAATAAACCTTTTCCCTGTATGCTTCCAAGATTTCTTAACCTGTTTTGCATTCCAAACTTTATCTACTAGGGATTTAACAGAATGCCTCAAATAAGACACAAAACATTCATGATGATTACCAGAAATTAAACATTCATTACATGTTTTGCAAGCAGTACTAGAATCAACATGATTCATATTGTTCAACTTAAACTTATTATTCCTAAGGTGGTCTTGTACTTTCTTCTCTTGATCACTTTTAGCTCGCGTAGTCCTATCTTGCTTTGTATTGCCTGTAGGCTTTGACCCGCTAGCCTTAGTGTCATTGCTTACTCCATTAGAAGAAGCAACGGGAATGTTAGTTTGTTTCACTACCTTTTGCATTTCTGGCCTAGAAGTGTTGGGCTCTAAGACTTTAGGAGGTACATCAAAGGTAACATGCTTAACTTTAGGCATTGAAGTGGTTGCAACTATTCTATCTCGCCTAGTACCAGTTTTAGGACATGTGGCAATGACAAATTCTAAGAGTTCCTGATATCGTTTGGCATTCATGCAAGCATAGGCAACATCACTATCAAGTAGTTTTTCTATTCTATCCTCTTTTACGATCTCACGGAGACTCTCTAAACTATCCTTAAGGTACGAGAGATATGCTTGATATGCAAGTTCATTATTCCTAAGAGGAGGAGAAATATACAACACATCAATGGCATAATTATTACAAGCAAAAACCTTTGGACCAATATATTTGCATGTGGGAATCGGCAATTTCCCTTTTTCCTGATGCTTTAGATTCTCAATATCGTTAAGCAAAGAAGTTACTTTTTCAATGTGTTTATCATGATTGACCTTAACTGAATCATATAACTCTTTGTATTGCAGTTTAACCTTTGAATTTTCAGCTTGAAAACATTCATTTTCTTGTTGCAATTTATTAATGATGTTTTGAAATTGGAAATTCTGAGAATCTAAAGGCGAAGGTATCTGAGTGCCAACCACTTCACTACTATTTCCCTTCAATTGGGAAATTTGAGCTTTCAACTTACGGATCGTGTTGCAGTGACCTTGAATTCGTTCATCACGTAAGCTTATTTCAAAATATGCATCAAACTCAGGAGCAACCGAAGATGTCTTGGCATTTGAGGTTTTGATTCTTTCTTCAAGATGTTGATATTTTAATTGCAAATCAAGATAGTCAACTTCTAATTTAGAAAAATTCCTGATCATGTTATCATGATCATCCTTTTGTATTTTTTCATGCAGTTTTGAATTCTCGGATTCTAGCTCATTGACACGATCTTCGGAAACTTTAAATGCAATTGACAAATCATGAAATTTAGAAGCAGTTATCACATAATTTGTGATAGTATAAAACACATCCTGGGCAATGCATCTGGCAATCAAATTCTCATTAAGGATGTGAATATTCTTTCTCTCAATCTCATTGCTTTTAAGCTCATATGCATTATTTCTTGCCTCGTTTTCCGTTTCATTAAACGTCATTTTCATTTCTTTAACTTCTGTATCTAAGGCCTTTTGAACACCCTCGAAGTGTTCTTTAAATTGTTTAAAGAATGGAATAACCTTAGTAAGATAACATTTTTTTGTTTGCTCAAAACCCCTTTCCCCTTCAGTAATACCCCGTTGGTGTGATTCTCTTCTTACATGTTTTATCAAAATCAACAAATAGTTGGTAAATCACGTATATGCTAATTAAGGTTTTGCATTGAGTAGGAAGAGTTCTAGGCACTAAATGCATTGGTGTATTGGGAGGATACATGGTAGCCGCAGGCAATTTCCTAAGGGGAGGATTATTTTCAACAAGTTCTTCGGCCTTTCTCTTATCCATATCTAACTTCCAAAACACATGTTCAGGGGTTAATTTAGTTTGAGGTTTGAACGTAGCTACGAAGTTTTCCTTAGAGTAATTGGGAGTTTTTGTAACATATTGGATTTCACAAACACATCAAACCATGATCAAACTAGGCGTATACTTTGAGGTTTTTTGTCACAATTCTCAAATTCCGGTCATTTCTTAAATTAAATATGCATTATATTAGTTCATTCATGGCATTTCATTTCACATTTAACGCGTAATTTTTATATTAAATAAACGTTATCGCGTGAGTTATTATTTTAAATATTTAATCCGTTACTTTCAAAAATGATCCCGACATATTTTTATACTTACATTTAGTTGTCAAAACTATATTTTGAGTTTAACTAGTGTTTTGAATTTATTTGGTATATAAATCGTTAAAGTTATATTATTACGACGTTTTTCTTAAAATTACTCGATAATTATTTTATCACTCAAACTTCACAAGGAATGTATTTTTAAAATTTTTATTATCTCATTACATTCTATTTTGATCTATTAAAAACTTACTTGTACCAAAAATCTACTATTTACCTTTTTCTTACACTTTCTTACAAATTTATTCAAGTAAACATTTATACAACATTTAATAAATAAAAAAATATATATTTGAGGAACAATATCCCCCCCAAAACCGGTTCTAGGGGGGGATGTATGCATTAATTGGTTTAGGTGAAAATTTTCTTTGATTGTTTACATATACACTTCACCTCATTTATTCATTCACTCATTCATTCTCAAAATTTTTCTCCAAGTGTTAGCAAAAGCTCTCTCCTTGTTTCTTGCTTCTCAAAACCGGCCATGGAAGGCCTTCACAAGGGATCATAAATTTTTCTCAAGCTCAAGATAATTACAATCTAGATAATACTCTTGTTAAGGTTTTGAAATAAAAACCAAGAGTGTTTAGGTTTAACCTTGGTTCTTATCACCTCATCATATTAACTAGTAAGCATGTTTCTTTCATTTTTTCATGTTTCCTTATCATCTCATATTTATCTTTTCATTTTTGGAGCAAGCATGCATGATTTGTGTTGTTTATACCATTTTTACATGATTTTTAGATATATATATATATATAAGGTCATCCTATAATTATCCCCTTGATATACTTTGGTCTTGATGATGATTAGGAACCCATGACACCCTAAGAAGGTGTATGGTAGGATTAGATTAGCTTTGGAGTTGATTTGAAGGGATTAGAATAGGTTTTGTCCGAGAAAAACTATTTTCGATACGTATAAAATGTATTCTGTCCTTGTTTTGATTTTCTGGAAAAACCGACAGTAGGCACGACTTTTTGGCCTTGATATTTAGAAAATATACTTTAAAACGAATCCGTGGCCGCTTGAACGGATAAAAACGGAGTTATAACGAAGAAGTTATGAATTTTTAAAGTTTGACGACGAAATATATTTTTTTCAGAAATTTCAGCATACTATTTTTCTTTTGTACGAGTCAAAAACGAGCCTTAAGCTTCACAAATTATTTCGACTTGTCAAAAATATATTAGTATACTTCGATACGAAGCTAAGGACGTATTATACGTAGAAAACGGATTTGAAACGACAAAGATATGCACGTTTTCATAAAATTGCCGTAACTATTATTTTCTGAAAAACTATATTATTTTTACGATACAAGTGTTACGGTAACTAAAACGACCCTGTTGGAGGCTGTTTTTAACCATGATGTGGAACTTTTTGGAACGAAATGTCTTCTAGTAAAATCAAGATCACCGAGCATATTTTTCAAAACGACAAGCCATTTGTATAGCGGAGTTGTAATAAATTAATTACGGATGTTTAAACTTGGCCGAAACTCATTTTTTTACATAACAATTAGCCAAAATCACTATCTTTAACCCTTATTATCTTTATGTTCGAGACCTTTATGACGAAAACTCCTGAACTGAAACTTCTAGATTTCGATACAAACTTTCCAAAACCGTCGATTTCGTTCTCTAACGATCGACGTACACCATTTTACGACTAGTTTTTCGGAGCAATTTTTGTTAATTTCATGAAAATTCCGACGACTTTATTTTACGACGAAAAGTGTTAATTTCACAATAAATCATTACAAAACCATTGTAGGATGACATTTTGACGTAAAAACTTGTAAAGTGATTTAAGAATGGTCAAGACGTCAAAAGAGTATTTTTCGACGATAAGTATTATTTTCAAAACTCGCAAATGGTATAAATAACATACGAAATGCATGCATGACATTACATTGCAACTCATTACATATCATATCATTCGTAATAGGTCCCGGTTAAAGCATCACATTATACCTCAGTGTACTCACTTTTGTCATCACACCAGTTTACCAAGTGAGTAATCACCTCCCCTTTTTACCGTTTTACTATATTTTGGGGCTGAATGCATGAATCATACTTGAATTAAATTGAATCTTACTTTTGTAAACTCGAATCAAATCCTTGAACTTTATTACGAATTTATGACTTGTTGGAATTTATTGAACCGTACATGTTATGACCTTGACCTAAAGTCTCCTTTGTTCGGAGCATCGCTATAAAGTCTCCTTTGTTCGGAGCATCACTATAAAGTCTCCCATGTTCGGAGCATCACTATAAAGTCTCCCGTGTTCGGAGAGTATATCTTTGGGAAGAGGCACCCAGTATATCTTTGGGAAGAGGCACCCAGTATATCTTTGGGAAGAGGCACCCAGTATATCTTTGGGAAGAGGCACCCAGTATAAATTGGTTTCATCAGTAGCATCTTTGAATTATTATATACGTGGTACTATATTGTGAACTATTATGACCGCTTACACTTGACTACTTGACGCGATATATTTTGTGCAATGGGTTGTGTACACACAGGTTGCAAGTTTTGTATGGGCGGAACTTGGAACTGAGTGGATACACAATGCCTTTGCTTTGTGAACTATATTTTTTTTTATGACCGAAAGCTTTGAATATTTCTTACGAGTTTTCTTATTTTGCTAAACATGTTTACTCACCAACTATTTTCATAGTTGACCCGTTTTTCTCTCATGCATTTCAGGTGATCGTTAGTAAGTTTTTCTACCGGGTCTTGCATAATGAAGTTTTCACTTGTTGCTACAAATCATTATGTAATAGAACGTAATATTTTGGGAACTAAACTTTGTAATATATTTGCCGATGACGGCTAAACAAGTATTGTAATGGTGTATTATTTCTTTTTAATCTTAACATTGGTATGTTCTATTATCTTGTGCTTATGTTCCCTTCCGTTACACCTCGTATTTCCGCCTCCGGCGAGGGTGTGACAGATTGGTACCAGAGCCAAAGGTTATAGAGAATGCCGATTTTTTTTAAAAATAAAAATCACAGCTATAACCGAAATTTTTTTATTAAACATTGAACATCATCCGAGTCATCTAGTCCTATCGTTGCATCGTTAATCATAAATTATACATAGCCTGATCAACTATGTCTAATTTATGAAGAACCATGCAATGATAAGAGTAGTAGTTTTAAATCATGTTTAGTCGAGTCTTTAGAGTCTGGTCACCTGAAGTTGCATTGGTCGGGTGGGTATGCATAGCATGTTTTTACGTTCACGTCTACATTACCGTACCTTGTTCATATCTTCTCTTTTCCATCTTTCGACTTGTTAGACATAGCATGCCTCTGTTCCTGTCATGTTTCGATCACTATAACACACATTACCACCGTTCTACACCTCATCTGACTTCGTTCGAATGTCGTTTACTCAACCCGATGTTTTGGTCCACTGTAGGATCATGGTTGCAAGAAACACACGCTCAGGAGGTAGCAACAACGGCAACCCAAACAACAATGACGATCCAAACAACAACGCTGCTGGAATAGCGGATCTACTCACCCAAATTATAACACATCTCGATGCTAGACGAACCAACAACGGAGAAGGTACTTCAAACGCTGGTCAGGGATGCAGCTACAAAACTTTCATGACATGTAAGCCAATGGAATTTCATGGTACTGAGGGTGCCATTGGACTGCTAACCTGGTTCGAGAATGTTGAGTCGAAGCTTAGTATCACGAAATGTGCTGAAGGAAACAAGGTTGAGTTCTCTGCTGGTCTACTACAGGGTCGAGCATTGACCTGGTGGAACAACCAACTACAGACTAGAGGAAGAGGGGCTGCAAATGCGTTATCTTGGGAAGCATTTAAGAAACTACTAACTGATGAGTACTGCAGAAAAGATGAAGTGCAGAAACTGGAAGAAGAATTTTGGAACCACTTGATGGTAGGAGTAGAGATCGACAAGTACACGATCCGGTTCCACGAGTTAACTAGGATGGTTCCTCACATGGTTTCCACTGTGGAGAAGTTGATTGACCGATATATATGGGGATTGATACCAGAAATTAGGAGGGATGTCACTTCGTCGAAACCAACCACTCTGCAAGCCGCTGTGAGTATGGCGTATCGTTTGACAAATGATGTGATCAGGTCTGGAGAACTAACAAAAGCAAACGACAATGGACGAAAGCGACAGGAGGATCACCAGGGAAACCGAGACCAGAATCAGCAAAACAAGAGGCAGCGAATAACCCAGAACTATGGGGCGACCACCCAGGAGCGCAAAGGATATGCAGGTCCACATCCTTTGTGCACTCGATGTAATTATCATCACTCAGGAGACTGCCGAAGGTGCGACAAATGTGGACAGGCGGGCCACTTCGCGCGAAATTGCTCAAACAGAACTGGAAATCAAGGACAGAGAAAAGCATGTTACGAGTGTGGAAGTCTAGATCACCTTCGCAATACCTGTCCAAAGCTGAAAAGATCTCCCAATCAAGGAGGTAATCGTCCAAACCTGGCGTTGGCAATAGAAGGCCCACAAGATCAGAACATTGAAATTCCTCCCGCACGTGGTCGAGCATTCTATCTGGGTACCGAGGAAGCCCGCAACGCGTAACGGGTACATTCTTTTGAGCAACCACTTTATTTCTGTGCAACATGATTTTGAGTGCTTAACTTCCTTCCAATTCTTACCACGTTCACGACATTGATTAATTCGAGACCTATTGATATCGACCTTAGTTGTTATATATTTTGTTGATTTGATTTGATTTGTGTAAGCAAATCCAATATCGAGCGAATCTTTCAAAAGACTTCATTCAAGGATGTTGAATCCTACCTTTCTAACAACTTGTTTCCTAGCTTGATCTAGTGACAGTTCTTGTTTGATGAGTTGCGAAAATCAAGCTAAGAGACAAGTTTACTCAAGTCGGTTTAGTTTAATCTCATGACAGTTCTTGTTTGATGAGTCGTGAGATTAGATTAGAATCGACTACCTAAAGGTCTTTTGAGAGCTACGTTCGATATTGGGTAAGGTTACCCTATCAAATCTAATCACGGGCACGTACTTATTTGAATGGGGAACCTGTACGCCTGGGCATTGATATGATCATTTAGACTGTTCGTACGAGCATGAATTTTTAGAACTCTTGTCGAGGTTCGGACCATAGTATCGTTAATCGAATCACGAGGACGTGATTCCGCTGACATGGGAAGAATGTCACAATTCTCAAATTCCGGTCATTTCTTAAATTAAATATGCATTATATTAGTTCATTCATGGCATTTCATTTCACATTTAACGCGTAATTTTTATATTAAATAAACGTTATCGCGTGAGTTATTATTTTAAATATTTAATCCGTTACTTTCAAAAATGATCCCGACATATTTTTATACTTACATTTAGTTGTAAAAACTATATTTTGAGTTTAACTAGTGTTTTGAATTTATTTGGTATATAAATCGTTAAAGTTATATTATTACGACGTTTTTCTTAAAATTACTCGATAATTATTTTATCACTCAAACTTCACAAGGAATGTATTTTTAAATTTTTTATTATCTCATTACATTCTATTTTGATCTATTAAAAACTTACTTGTACCAAAAATCTACTATTTACCTTTTTCTTACACTTTCTTACAAATTTATTCAAGTAAACATTTATACAACATTTAATAAATAAAAAAATATATATTTGAGGAACAATATCCCCCCCAAAACCGGTTCTAGGGGGGGATGTATGCATTAATTGGTTTAGGTGAAAATTTTCTTTGATTGTTTACATATACACTTCACCTCATTTATTCATTCACTCATTCATTCTCAAAATTTTTCTCCAAGTGTTAGCAAAAGCTCTCTCCTTGTTTCTTGCTTCTCAAAACCGGCCATGGAAGGCCTTCACAAGGGATCATAAATTTTTCTCAAGCTCAAGATAATTACAATCTAGATAATACTCTTGTTAAGGTTTTGAAATAAAAACCAAGAGTGTTTAGGTTTAACCTTGGTTCTTATCACCTCATCATATTAACTAGTAAGCATGTTTCTTTCATTTTTTCATGTTTCCTTATCATCTCATATTTATCTTTTCATTTTTGGAGCAAGCATGCATGATTTGTGTTGTTTATACCAATTTTACATGATTTTTAGATATATATATATATAAGGTCATCCTATAATTATCCCCTTGATATACTTTGGTCTTGATGATGATTAGGAACCCATGACACCCTAAGAAGGTGTATGGTAGGATTAGATTAGCTTTGGAGTTGATTTGAAAGGATTAGAATAGGTTTTGTCCGAGAAAAACTATTTTCGATACGTATAAAATGTATTATGTCCTTGTTTTGATTTTCTGGAAAGACTGACAGTAGGCACGACTTTTTGGCCTTGATATTTAGAAAATATACTTTAAAACGAATCCGTGGCCGCTTGAACGGATAAAAACGGAGTTATAACGAAGAAGTTATGAATTTTTAAAGTTTGACGACGAAATATATTTTTTTCAGAAATTTCAGCATACTATTTTTCTTTTGTACGAGTCAAAAACGAGCCTTAAGCTTCACAAATTATTTTGACTTGTCAAAAATATATTAGTATACTTCGATACGAAGCTAAGGACGTATTATACGTAGAAAACGGATTTGAAACGACAAAGATATGCACGTTTTCATAAAATTGCCGTAACTATTATTTTCTGAAAAACTATATTATTTTTACGATACAAGTGTTACGGTAACTAAAACGACCCTGTTGGAGGCTGTTTTTAACCATGATGTGGAACTTTTTGGAACGAAATGTCTTCTAGTAAAATCAAGATCACCGAGCATATTTTTCAAAACGACAAGCCATTTGTATAGCGGAGTTGTAATAAATTAATTACGGATGTTTAAACTTGGCCGAAACTCATTTTTTTACATAACAATTAGCCAAAATCACTATCTTTAACCCTTATTATCTTTATGTTCGAGACCTTTATGACGAAAACTCCTGAACTGAAACTTCTAGATTTCGATACAAACTTTCCAAAACCGTCGAGTTCGTTCTCTAACGATCGACGTACACCAATTTACGACTAGTTTTTCGGAGCCATTTTTGTTAATTTCATGAAAACTCCGACGACTTTATTTTACGACGAAAAGTGTTAATTTCACAATAAATCATTACAAAACCATTGTAGGATGACATTTTGACGTAAAAACTTGTAAAGTGATTTAAGAATGGTCAAGACGTCAAAAGAGTATTTTTCGACGATAAGTATTATTTTCAAAACTCGCAAATGGTATAAATAACATACGAAATGCATGCATGACATTACATTGCAACTCATTACATATCATATCATTCGTAATAGGTCCCGGTTAAAGCATCACATTATACCTCAGTGTACTCACTTTTGTCATCACACCAGTTTACCAAGTGAGTAATCACCTCCCCTTTTTACCGTTTTACTATATTTTGGGGCTGAATGCATGAATCATACTTGAATTAAATTGAATCTTACTTTTGTAAACTCGAATCAAATCCTTGAACTTTATTACGAATTTATGACTTGTTGGAATTTATTGAACCGTACATGTTATGACCTTGACCTAAAGTCTCCTTTGTTCGGAGCATCGCTATAAAGTCTCCTTTGTTCGGAGCATCACTATAAAGTCTCCCATGTTCGGAGCATCACTATAAAGTCTCCCGTGTTCGGAGAGTATATCTTTGGGAAGAGGCACCCAGTATATCTTTGGGAAGAGGCACCCAGTATATCTTTGGGAAGAGGCACCCAGTATATCTTTGGGAAGAGGCACCCAGTATATCTTTGGGAAGAGGCACCCAGTATAAATTGGTTTCATCAGTAGCATCTTTGAATTATTATATACGTGGTACTATATTGTGAACTATTATGACCGCTTACACTTGACTACTTGACGCGATATATTTTGTGCAATGGGTTGTGTACACACAGGTTGCAAGTTTTGTATGGGCGGAACTTGGAACTGAGTGGATACACAATGCCTTTGCTTTGTGAACTATATTTTTTTTTATGACCGAAAGCTTTGAATATTTCTTACGAGTTTTCTTATTTTGCTAAACATGTTTACTCACCAACTATTTTCATAGTTGACCCGTTTTTCTCTCATGCATTTCAGGTGATCGTTAGTAAGTTTTTCTACCGGGTCTTGCATAATGAAGTTTTCACTTGTTGCTACAAATCATTATGTAATAGAACGTAATATTTTGGGAACTAAACTTTGTAATATATTTGCCGATGACGGCTAAACAAGTATTGTAATGGTGTATTATTTCTTTTTAATCTTAACGTTGGTATGTTCTATTATCTTGTGCTTATGTTCCCTTCCGTTACACCTCGTATTTCCGCCTCCGGCGAGGGTGTGACATTTTTAGAGAGAGAAAGTTTAGAGGTTTGGGAACTTAGTGAGAGAAAGTAAAAGTATTATTATGAGCTCCAACCCTCTACCTTGGGAGGTAGAGGGTATTTATAGTATCTTACATAAACGCCACCTACGGGCTGTGGATCAGGCATACAGTGGGTAAAGACCCGTCCGTCCTCCACAGTGTTACTTAACTAAATACTATCTAACATTAAATAACTACGACTACGAGCTTTCTAACGATTACATATACTTGAGGTGACCGACACTTTAATAACTGGATTTACTAAATCCTAACAATCTCCCCCTAAGGGAGGTCACCTCAAAATACATTGAATACAAACAGATGTTACATTAAGATTGTTCTTGGATTCTTGTTAAAGTTCTTTGCTCTGTAGCCCGTAGTCTTTGATTCTTCAGTTTTGCATGTTTGGTTAATCCAATTGGAGGTCTTTAACTGATCCACGTAATAATGAGTTTTGAGCCAGCTTTGAGATCATCAGCTAACATAAATCTCTGACTCTTCCTTTATAGTGTTGACATTATGTGATGTTGTGACATTTGGACTGACATGCTCACATTCTGGATCATGAAATCTTCTCATCAGAGTAGCGGAAGCTGTAGTTGATTCATGATATTTGCAGCAGCGTAGCAGAAGCATGGAGTGAAAATATCAGAGTTGTTGATGCACTTATCATGATTTCTTTAGAAATGAATGTGTTTTGTGAGCATGCGGCTATGTATTGACCTCTCCATTCTGATCAGCTGCAAACGTCGGGCGTACCTGCGTACAATAGTTAGCAATAAAGCGCACGAAGGTGTCTTTG
Source organism: Chrysanthemum seticuspe (assembly GCA_019973895.1). Lineage (NCBI taxonomy): Eukaryota > Viridiplantae > Streptophyta > Magnoliopsida > Asterales > Asteraceae > Chrysanthemum > Chrysanthemum seticuspe. The sequence continues at coordinate 185,870,753 of BPTQ01000009.1, forward strand.
ATCACTTTCGTTGAATTGAGGTACACGGCCCACGGTTCCCCTTTGATCAGTACAAGTACTGTCTGTGATCAGGTATAATTCCGAAGAATCTCCTTGACAGGGTTTCGCAGCTGCTCTAGCTGTTCTCAAACCGGAACGTCTCAAAGAAGACAACACGAAGTGAGTGAACCAGCGAATTTGAGATTCACTGATTGATGAAAAGAGATTTGAAAAACAATCGAGTACTGTTCAATAAAGCGTTTTTGCAATACAACGAAGGTTTTTGAGAAAAATCAATTATCAATCATAAACACCTTTTATATTTGAAATATTAATACACAGTCGTTGTGCTAGAGAAAATAATTTTAAGCACAACGACCAGTTTTTCATAGGTATCCGTCAATCCATAACCTGAACCAGGATTGATTCATAAGTTTGAATCGCCCCATTGTTTCTGTTCAGTTGTCACATGGTTGATCTATTGGATATATCTCACATGCCACCTACCAAGAGCTTATTTGAGGTTGGCTCTAGAAGGCTTTTCATCTTGATTGTGACTATGTTTGCATATCACTCAGATGTTCTTGCAATACCACAAGGATAATGCGTAGGACTCTTAAGATATAATCTCTCTTTCCACTTTGTGTGAAACAGAGAGTCTTCATTGATAGTGTCCTAATGAGATTTATTTGATGATCTCGTGGCTCTAAACTCAATAGTGCACATTTGGTTCCTATGCCGGAGACTAGGGAGAGGGTCTCCTTCTTCAATATCAACAAACTCTAAGAGAAAGTCGATAGATTATGAAGGTTCCCCGTAAGAATGAAACAAGCCCCTTTTAAGAGAAACTTGAGTAGCTTGGGAAGTTGTAGTGCAGTGCGTCACTGGGTCCATGACGTCTTGTCTTCAATACCAGTGTTACCTTGGTAACCACCAGTAGCATATGTATTGAACCCGGTTTCTGCCCTAAGGTTGAAATAATGGAGGGCTATTTATTTTCACCCTTTTCTCATTTAATTCTTTTTCATTCTTCAACCCCTTCAGTGCTTACCGAGACTTCATAACTAGAACCTTGTTGGTTTTATTCCAGTACTAGCTCAGTCTCAGTCCGCACTATTCCCATTTCTCACTTTTCTCCTTTTTTCATCATACCTAAGGACTTCTACACTATCTAGTGGATTGTCCCTGGGTAGATCCCTCCGGCTCTGGCGGGATCGTGGGAACGAATACCTAAACTAACCATCCTTATATCACCATACATAAAGTAAATTTGGTCTGTCTATTTGGTAGTTGTAGCATCTTGGTTTATCACAAATACATCATAAGCACATATGTTAGGCGTAAGGCATAAGGTTTAGAGAGAGAAAGTGGGAGAGGGTGGGAAGCTTAGTGAGACAAAGAAAAATGAATTATGAAAGCTCCAACCCTTTGCCTTGGAGGGCAAAGGGTATTTATAGGTAAAAGCATAGCACGCCTACTTTAGGCTGTGGATCAGGCATACAGTGGGTAAAGATCCGTCCGTCCTCCACGGTGTTACTAAGTAATCTACTTACTATTACTGAATGACTACGACTACGAGCTTTCTAACGAGTATATATACTTGAGGTGACCGACACTTAAAGTACTGGATTTACTAAATCCTAACAATCTCCCCCTAAGGGAGGTCACCTCAACTTACATTGATTACAAACTGATATCACATTTCGTTGTTCTTGATTTCTTTGATTAAGCACTTTTGTTCTTTAGCTCGTAGTCTTTGATTCTTCATGTTCCGCATGTTTTGTTCTTTCAAGTGGAGGTCTTTAACTGATCCACGTGATGTTGAGTTTTGAGCCAGTTTTGAGATCATCAGCTACAGCAAATCTCTGACTCATCCTTTTGATATATCGCCATTATGTGATGTTGTGACTTTCGGACCGACATGCTCACCTTTTGGATCATGATATCTTCTTATCAGAGTTGCGAAAGCATTTGTTGATTAAGATATTTGTATCAGAGTAGCAGAAGCATGGATTGAACAATATCAGAACCAGTTTATGAAGATATGCCCATATCATGATTTCTTTAGGTGTGAAAGCGATATGTGAGCATGCGGCAATGAATTGACTCCTCAATTCTGATCAGCTGCAACCGTCGGGTGTCCCTGCATAAAAGAGTTATCAATAAAATGCACGAAAGTGTCTTTGATCACTTTTGTTGAATTGAGGTACACGGCCCACGGTTCCCCGTTGATCAATACAAGTACTGCCTATGATCAGGTATAATTCCGAAGAATTTCCTTGACAGGGTTTCGCAGCTGTTCTAGCCGTTCTCAAACCGGAACGTCTCAAAGAAGAAAACACGGAGTGAGTGAATCAGCGAATTTAGATTAACTGATTAATGAAGATGATTTGAAAACAATCGTGTATTTAATAAAAAGGGTTTTGCAATACAACAAAGGTTTTATGGAAAATCAATTATCAATCATAAATACCCTTTTGATTGGTGCTGAACTAGTCAAGTCTAATCACCCAAGCTAGCCACTTGTGAATGGCTAACCGTAATAGACTAAAAACTGCTCAAAAACCAATACAATGAAGTCCAGGAGAATACAGTGGATTCCCGGGTCGTTAAGTCCCACGGAGGATGACTGGTGTTTAACACAATCAGATGTCGAATAACCACTAAGGATAGTGATTAGTAAGGTTTTTGAGATATTTAAACCTGTTAGGAATTAGAAATTCCCGGTATTAAAGTGTCGGTCACCTCAAGTATATGTAATCGTTAGAAAGCTCGTAGTCGTAGTTCTTTTAAGTTAAGTAGTAATTTAGTTAAGTAACACCGTGGAGGACGGACGGGTCTTTACCCACTGTATGCCTGATCCACAGCCCAAAGTGTGGCGAGTTATGTAAGACTATAAATACTCTCTACCTTCCAAGGTAGAGAGTTGGAGCTCATAATAATATCTTTCACTTTCTCTCACTAAGTTCCCTAAACCTCTAACTTTCTCTCTCTAGAATTCCATCTATATGCTACTTTGTGTTATGGTTTGATGTGTATGTGAAAAGTTAATATCTAACAATTGGTATCAAGAGCCATGGTTGGATCATATCTTACACATCTTTGGATTTATAGTGGTTTTTAGGTGGTTTTTGAGTTTGAAAAAGTTTAGTGGTTTTTGCATCATTTGGTTGATTTCTTGTGTTAAAGTTTGAATTTTGTTAGTACTTTCATGTTTAGAATCATCACAAGTGTTTAGGTTTTCATTTGGTTAGCTTGAATCATCTTGGTTGGGTTGTTTTTGGATTGAAAAGTGATGTTTATAAGGTTTTTCTTGCTAGCGACTTAGCTCACGGTTTATTTTTCTTCATAGCGACTTGCTTCACAAAATTGTAGCGAGTTACAGTTTTAAACCTAGCGAGTTAGATCTAGCGAGTTAAAGTACAAGTAGTGGACTCTCCACTACGAGTAGCGACTTGGTGGTAGCGACTTGGTCTGTAGCGAGTTGCTCTTTAGCGACTTGTATATCTAGCGACTTGAGTAGCGAATTGCTGCCAAAATTTTGCTAGCGACTTGAGCCCTAGCGAGTTACTACATAGCGACTTGTTTTTTGTCTAGCGACTTGGGACTGTAGCGACTTAGTGGTGTAGCGAATTAAGTGTTAGCGACTTAGCACTTAGCGACTTGGTGACTTAGCGACTTGGTTCAAGGGTTATAGCGACTTGGTTGATTTTTACGAAGAAGAGGTTTGACCAAAGTTGACTTTTTACGTCAAAACTTCAAACGGCCATAACTTTTGATCCGTAACTCCGTTTTCAGCGAAATACCTGTCAAAACGACCGGAACAGCCTGAATATTGTGAAGTTTCACGACGATGTCGTGAAACGAATTTTTCGAGGCCCAAATCCACTCCGAAAGGAAGTTATTGAGCTTTTAAGTTTTTAGACCAAAAAATTCTCCGTAAAAACGTGCATCAACCAATCCAAATCTCAACCAATCAACATTTCAGCCTTTCCTACGAACAATCTAAAGTCCTATCACACAATCGTCTTTCATCGTATCATTCCATCGGTCATCTTAACACCCTCTACTGGTCATTGCTTAACGGTTTCGTCTTGATTTTAGTAAAATCCCGCGAAAGATTCTATTTCTCGGTTTAAATCATAGACGTGTAAAATCCCGTGCATCCTTCCACATCATGTCTTACTCTACTGACCCAGTGATTTCAGAAGTGCTTAAACTGTATGATGTTGTGGACAACAATGATAATGTATGCCACACTGAACGATTAAAGATGATTGAATTAAGCAATGAGGATGTGAGATCTCCGTGTTCAGAATCTAATGAGAGAGAATTGCACCAGTCCAAGCTTCAGAATGCCATGCAAATGAAATGCAGCATTGAGCCCTATCAGCTACTTCATCTGCACCTCATTCAGTTGTTATCCATAGCTGGGGATCGAACATGTAGTGCTCTTTTCCGCCAGGACTTACCTACATTGACAAGAAGCTTGTTGTTGAACTTAGAACATTTAAAGCTGCAACTTACTAATGAAGAGGTTCAAAAGGATGGTTCCAGTGCAGCTCTTCAAGTAATCTACAAACAATTTCAGCCATTCATCAGTGGGGAATATTCAGCAGATTACAATCAACACTTGACTGGAATTTCCTTCAAAAAAACATACTGGAATGGAAATTCAGGAATTCATTGAGACATTTATCCAACTCATGGATAATATGAAAAAGTTCATTGAAGAATCTGCACAAAAGAATGAAGACGTGAAGGAGTGTCAGGTGCAGTTGAAAGATTGTTGTGATAAGTTGGGTAATGTATCTAGTGAAGAATCGGGTGGTGCTGAATGCAGAATGTTAGAGAAAACAAATAATGATGAGTCGGACAATGCTAAAATAGAATCTTCATGCTCATGTCCACAAGAGAGAGAGGTGCACCAGTCACAACCCGTGCAAGCTAATGCAAAGGAACGCTACATGGAAGCTTCGGATGTACCCAAGATAGAGATGCACCGGCCACAACCTGTGCACGTTAATGCAGAGGAAACTTGCATGAAAGTTTCTGAAGTACCTAGGTATGCATCTTCTTCTCAAAATGATGATTATGGATTGCATGAGTACACTACATTTGTGCCTGATGATTCCTTGACCACTGAACTCAATACCTATAAGGATCAAGTTGCCATATACGAACAACGTGCTAAGTTTGAACTTACCACTCGTGAGCAGGAGATGGATATCCAAATGCGTACAATTATTAGAAAAAGTAATTTTAGAGAAGAAGTATTAAAACAAGAGTTAAACTCGTTACAAGAAAAGCTTTCCAAAACTGCTAAGCAAAAACACGAACTTCAAGAAAATGTTAAAATGCTAAAGCAAGAATTCAAGGCTAAGGAATCAAAACTTTTGAATGATTTTTCCAATCTAAAAACTTTGAAAAACAAGCTTGAAAATAAGTTGTACGTACAAGGGAATACCATTCAAACTGCTCACATGATCACTAAGCATCGAGTCTTAAGCGATAAGCATAGCATTCCCCTTGTTGAGGAACCAAATCCAGAGGTAATTAAAAAGGCTAGAAATGCTCATAAGGTGCTTTATGATGGTAATGAAATCCTTAAGCCTAGGCAGAAACCTAGTTGCGTTGAGTGCACTGAGGAAGATAAGAAATCTGATGAAGTCACTAGGGAGAAAATGAATAAGAAGTTAGAAGATCCTGAGTGTAAAAAGAATAACATAACGATCAAACCCCATAATTACACTAAAGAAAATTGGATCTCCTTGAACAAGTTTAAGCCTCAGACTCTATTAACCCCTGAACAAGTGTTCTGGAAAAAGGATATGGAAATGCAAAAAGCTGAAAATCTTGTTGAAAAGAATCCCCCTTGTAGGAAACTGCCTAAATCAACTGTGTATCCTCCTAATACACCAATGCACTTAG